>CM054940.1:23791352-23874261 GCA_029168755.2 Tillandsia fasciculata
ATATCAGAAACCAAAATATGACACAAAGGAGATTAATAGCAGCGCACCAAAATGGTAGGTCGAAAGGGCGTATACAATGTATGGAAACACCCCAAAACTATAAAAACAATAACAAAAAAAAAAAAAAAAGCTCTTTGAAACTAGCGCTTGCCCAGTGTATGCATACTTTCGTGCATAGCCACCTATCACCTGTTTGACCTGTCTCTTACTCTCAATCCGATCGTCCAGTTTAGTAGGTACCAACTCACTGGACAGTGGGGATTGACGCATCAGCTAGGATGAAGCAACGATAGATGAAGCGGCTCAAAGAAATGTTGGCTATTTATTTATGGGTTAAAAATAGGTCAAACTTTCTGCCCCGTAAGAATAAGCCAAGTGGCTAATAAGTTGAGTTGGGTGAGTCCAATAAGTTGAGTGTGACTGCGGTTCACAATAGACCTAACGGCAAGAGGCCCAACAATAGACCCAACGTCCAGAAAGGTTGAGTCCGATTGGACCCGTGCGCTGTGTTTGTACGCTTTAAGTGAATTAGTTGCGTATTTCTAACAGCTCGAGCTTTTAGGATTAATGGTTAGCGCCAACAATCCGACAAGCAAGACATAGTGATGCAGCGGGTTGAGACAGCTAGTTTCTTCATTCGTAATCTACTATACTAGGCGGCACTTGCAATGTCCTAGGAGGAAATAATTGGAAAGAGTCTCAAAGTTTATAATTTCCGCATGGAGTTGTTTCTCGCAGAAGTTAAGATCAAAATTGTAATCACATGGTCACAGCTGCCTAAACGAATTGACAAAAATGTAAATTAGAATATTCTTAGTTGTCGTATACCTCTCCATGATGAAGTTTCAAGAGTTGATGCATCTTATATCGGGTTACGTGTTTCTTGATAGAATTCGCCTTAGCTATGTATTCTGAAGAGGGGAGAAATCCACACTTTGGCTGAAACAGGTAAAAAGTTTGCAAAATCAACAACTCAAGTCGTATTTGCATTTCGATAATTAAAATAAAGAACAGTAAATATTGGTCAGAGAATCTACCTTTATTTCTACTGCTACGGAGATGCCCTCTCTAGGGGTACCTGAGATGAAGCTGAAAATATTATAAACGGAAATCATTCATTCTACCAGTTGGTAACCAGATTGACGCAAGTGTAACGTAGTAAAATGGCATTTCAAGCATCAATATGATGATTATTAGTAGTGGCTGACCAATAGATATGAGTTAAACAGCTTATCAACGTTAATAAGAGAATATATTTGGGAATTAAAATGCTATAATAAATAACATAAAAGGATAATATAAAAAAAGCCGCACATGTCATCTTTGCTATGTCCAGTGATCTACAAAAACGGAGTTTGAAGAATAAGCCTTTACTAGTAAATACTGAATGGTCGGAAATCAGGAGCGCAGAATCACTGAGGGTATCAATTTTGGCAGCATTGACTCGCGAAATAGGACGGTGGCTCTGGACATTTATTTCCACAGATTGCAAGAAGCCCTTAGACACTGGTACACGAATCTGCAATGTAAGAGATTTTGATGTCATAACACTATTTTATTTTCTAATACAAAAAATTTAGAAGATCTAACATTTAAACTTTGAGCACTTATCAATTCTGATCATTTGAAATATGAGACTCCGCACATACACGCATCTAATCTCAAGGATTTGCAATATATCCTCCTAATAACAAATTTTACATGAATTCCTATTCTCTTCAGATTTTCTATTATAAAGCTCATTGTTCTGGTAAGATTTAGAAATAAAACAGGATAAAAAGGGAAATAAGCATATCTTAATCTGAACAGGTAACCACGTGGTTAATCATGGTGATTCATCCTCTCCCATTATAACACATCATCACTAAAGTATGATACGAAAATCATATTTCGTCGCCCGTTCTTATATACCCAGAAATTATTATAAACGCATCATACCAATCCAATGAGGTAACATTTTTTTATCATTCTAGAGGCTCAAAATAGACGCATGCCTTACGCTAATCTAGATTTTTGTCGTTTCCATTTATAGATGATGCAACACCGAATCCAGATTTTTGTTCTTTCTATTTGTAGATGCTGAAACGCAACCATTAACTATAATTTTGTCGTGTTCCTGATAAAGTAGACATTTAGATTCTGTCATGTCTTGATCAGTTACTACTTCTTCATCATTGTTTTCAAAGATAGAAGCATGAAGAGAAATATGACGACATAAATGTTACTACACTTAAATAAATGAACATCATAAGCACTAATGCAACATTTTGTTTCCAGCTCTCCTTTTACTAAGTGTAATAGATTATAAAAGAAATCTTAGAAAAGAAACTCGAGAAGAAAAGAAAAAAATAATTACATATGGCAGAGTAAGTGAGCTAAAAAGTCCACATGAGAAACAAAAGAAACGAGGAGGATTCCTTACCCCACTATCTATATGTTTTGCGCCTAAAAAACGACTCATCACATGCATAGCAAAAACTTGCCCCAAGTTATCTTTTGACGACGGTTCTAGGAGCTCAGCCACATCTCCCAACAGAAGCTGTTCATGCCTCGATAAGAGAACACTTCTATTTGCAGGTTGTGCTCCGCCTTTTGGGACCTTTTGAATCCGTAATACTTTTCCAAGCTGTTCAACAAGAGAGAGAGAGAGAGATCCACCAAAAATCAGCTCAACTGTCGATGCTAATTCTTTCCCGACAAATCGAACAAAATTTTGACCGGTTAGTCTCAATAAGCATGACCTATACTATTTAATTTGTCATACTGGTTGGAAATAATAATCCAAAAAAAAGAGATGGCACAATGGAAATGAAAATAGCGACACAATATCATGCACTACAATACCAGCATCCAATACACAAGCATTTTCTTTTCGTAGAAAAGGTAAAACATCAATGAATGGAATCTGAAAATTTTGCAAAAATCCTATTAATTGGCTTGGGTAAATTACATAACTCAATACACAGACAATACATATATCTAATACGGTTATCTAAATGGCAAAATTTTAATAGCAGTAAATCGTTACTAAAATACTAAGTGACACACCCAAATGAAGGGCACTGAGATCGAGCAATTGATAATGACAATAAAGAGCACATTAACTACATATCACTTAATTTGGAAAATTCAAAATCAAGTATGTTACATAATTACAGCAAAGCAATGTATTAGGTGGTAAAAAATTAAAAAAAACGCATGAGAACAAAAATTTAAAAGAGAGGTTGATGCATTACAAGAGCAGGTGAAGAACCACAGTAAGCAAGGATGAGATTAGCAGCTCCTTCTCCTTTGTATACCCAATCCTTGGCGTCCTCGGCGCTTAGCACCATTTCCATTTATTTCAAACTTTGCCTCTTCTCCTACATATCAAAATCACTATACTTTTCGCTCAAACTCTTTTGCCGCGAACCTGTCGCATACGTAGCACATCAATCTCTGACTACCAAAAGATATGTAAATCTCATTGCAAGTGTCTTTTTTTATCTCACTTTCCAAATAAACAAAGTTAACTAATCATTTTATGATGTAAAAGGTTAGATTTTTCTTCTTTGTTAAAATCGAAAAATAAAAATGCAGCAAGTATATAAGTGTTGGATATAAATATTAAAAACAACGTTATTCGATAACCTACGCCTTTATATAAATATAAGGCTATGTAATCTGCGGTTATGTAATTATTTTTTTTACTAATTATTATTTACTAAAATATACTATAAAATATAAAAAATTATTTTGTTTATTAATTATTATTTACTAAAATATACTATAAAATATAAAAAATTATTTTGTTTAGATGAGATATAATTTATTATTTATAATTAAATTATTATTTTAATTAATTTATAATAATTAAAATTAATTTATATATATATGGTAAGGACAAAATTAATATTTTGATAAGAAATCTATCATTTTTTTTCAGTATTCTCTACTATTCCATAATTTTAACTAAACACAAATTTTTTTATTACAGATAATACTAATTTTTGAACCAAACGTAACTTAACTTTTATATTTGATTATTCTGGAATAGTAAACTATCTCAGGTATAAAAAAATTTATACCTCTTAATCAAAAAAAAAAATTTATACCTCTTAAATTTTTATCCGAATCAAACGGGATTTGTTTGGTTTTTGAACAAGTGTAGATTTTTTTTTTCAAATAATTTTTTTCTAGAATAAACTCTGTTTTTAATTTTTTACCTTTTGATTTCACATAAAATTAGCTTCTTTGATTTTTTTTTTTTTTTTTTTTTTTTTTTTTTTTTTTTTTTTTTTAGATTTTGTGAGTGACAACGGTTACTATTATAACTTTTAGTTCTCAAATTATAAAGCACTTGACCCTTTAATTTTTAAATTTTAATTTATTATAATTTTTACCTTAAATATAAATTACATAATTTATTTTAATTTTTACCTTAAATATAAATTACATGATAATTTAGTCATAAAATTTTAACTAAGTATAATTTCTGACTTGAACTAAAAAATATTTAATAATATTAATTATATAATTAAATAATAATAATAATATTATTAAATGATAATTTAAATTAATAATTTTTTAATTAAATAGATAATTTTTTTCTCTACTAATTAATATATAAATTTATATAAATATTATTATTATTATTATTATTTTCAATTACATGAGTGAAAGCTGAGTTGCCAAACTTTTCTCTCTCTCCTCCGCTTTTTTCTCTCTCGAGAGAACGTCGGCGCCGCCTCGTGTCTCGCCTCGTGTGTCTCTCTCTCTACTTTCTCTCTCTACTCTCTCTCCACCGATCTAGGGTTTCTTGAGCTCGTCGTCCCCTTCCTCCTCCTCCTCGTCCGCGTCGATCGCAGGTGCGCAGGATCCGATCCCTTCTCTCTCTTTCTCTTTCTCAATCGCTTCTTCTCGTACTACGTTCTTCGCGAGTTGTTCGTGCTATGAAAGAATAGTAGTCCTGTGTTGGATACAAAAGGAACTTTGATTCGTGTATAGGACAGCTTAATTTTGTGCTTGGATTCGAGTCCTTTGATGTTGTATCAGAGCATGGCTCACTTTGAACTTTTGATCTAAAGGTTTTGTTTGGGATTGCAGGGATAGTGAATTTCGTACGGTGAAAAAGTATAGTGTAAAAATATTTGATATTTAGTGAAATTCGAGAATAGTGCTTTTCATGTGGTGAAAAAATGTAATGTAAAAATACTCTATTTTTGCGTTGTTGGGCTCGATATTCTTTTGATAGGTATAAGATGTGATATTGAATTAATTGAAACGACATTTAGTGACATGATGAGACTCGAATATAAAGTTTATATAATGTGAAATGACCCTTTAACTCTAAAGGCGTAGGTTATCGAATAACGTTGTTTTTAATATTTATATCCAACACTTATATACTTGCTGCATTTTTATTTTCCGTTTTTAACAAAGAAGAAAAATCTAACCTTTTACATCATAAAATGATTAGTTAACTTTGTTTGTTTGGAAAATGAGATAAAAAAAGACACTTGCAATGAGATTTACATATCTTTTGGTAGTCAGAGATTGATGTGCTACGTATGCGACAGGTTCACGGCAAAAGAGTTTGAGCGAAAAGTATAGTGATTTTGATATGTAGGAGAAGAGGCAAAGTTTGAAATAAATGGAAATGGTGCTAAGTGCCGAGGACGCCAAGGATTGGGTATACAAAGGAGAAGGAGCTGCTAATCTCATCCTTGCTTACTGTGGTTCTTCACCTGCTCTTGTAATGCATCAACCTCTCTTTTACCTAATACATTGCTTTGCTGTAATTATGTAACATACTTGATTTTGAATTTTCCAAATTAAGTGATATGTAGTTAATGTGCTCTTTATTGTCATTATCAATTGCTCAATCTCAGTGCCCTTCATTTGGGTGTGTCACTTAGTATTTTAGTAACGATTTACTGCTATTAAAATTTTGCCATTTAGATAACCGTATTAGATATATGTATTGTCTGTGTATTGAGTTATATAATTTACCCAAGCCAATTAATAGGATTTTGCAAAATTTTCAGATTCCATTCATTGATGTTTTACCTTTTCTATGAAAAGAAAATGCTTGTGTATTGGATGCTGGTATTATAGTGCATGATATTGTGTCGCTATTTTCATTTCCATTGTGCCATCTCTTTTTTTTGGATTATTATTTCCAACCAGTATGACAAATTGAATAGTATAGGTCATGCAAATTGAATAGTATAGGTCATGCTTATTGAGACTAACCGGTCAAAATTTTGTTTGATTTGTCGGGAAAGAATTAGCATCGACAGTTGAGCTGATTTTTGGTGGATCTCTCTCTCTCTCTCTCTCTTGTTGAACAGCTTGGAAAAGTATTACGGATTCAAAAGGTCCCAAAAGGCGGAGCACAACCTGCAAATAGAAGTGTTCTCTTATCGAGGCATGAACAGCTTCTGTGGGGAGATGTGGCTGAACTCCTAGAACCGTCGTCAAAAGATAACTTGGGGCAAGTTTTTGCCATGCATGTGATGAGTCGTTTTTTAGGCGCAAAGCATATAGATAGTGGGGTAAGGAATCCTCCTCGTTTCTTTTGTTTCTCATGTGGACTTTTTAGCTCACTTAATCTGCCATATGTAATTATTTTTTCTTTTCTTCTCGAGTTTCTTTTCTAAGATTTCTTTTATATTCTATTACACTTAGTAAAAGGAGAGCTGGAAACAAAATGTTGCATTAGTGCTTATGATGTTCATTTATTTAAGTGTAGTAACATTTATGTCGTCATATTTCTCTTCATGCTTTTATCTTTGAAAACAATGATGAAGAAGTAGTAACTGATCAAGACATGACAGAATGTAACTGTCTACTTTATCAGGAACACGACAAAATTATAGTTAATGGTTGCGTTGCAGCATCTACAAATAGAAAGAACAAAAATCTGGATTAGCGCAAGGCATGCGTCTATTTTGAGCCTCTAGAATGATAAAAAAATGTTACCTCATTGGATTGGTATGATGCGTTTATAATAATTTCCGGGTATATAAGAACGGGCGACGAAATATGATTTTCGTATCATACTTTAGTGATGATGTGTTATAATGGGAGAGGATGAGTCACCATGATTAACCACGTGGTTACCTGTTCAGATGAAGATATGCTTATTTCCCTTTTTATCCTGTTTTATTTCTAAAGCTTACCAGAACAATGAGCTTTATAATAGAAAATCTGAAGAGAATAGGAATTCATGTAAAATTTGTTATTAGGAGGATATATTGCAAATCCTTGAGATTAGATGCGTGTATGTGCGGAGTCTCATATTTCAAATGATCAGAATTGATAAGTGCTCAAAGTTTAAATGTTAGATCTTCTAAATTTTTTGTATTAGAAAATAAAATAGTGTTATGACATCAAAATCTCTTACATTGCAGATTCGTGTACCAGTGTCTAAGGGCTTCTTGCAATCTGTGGAAATAAATGTCCAGAGCCACCGTCCTATTTCGCGAGTCAATGCTGCCAAAATTGATACCCTCAGTGATTCTGCGCTCCTGATTTCCGACCATTCAGTATTTGCTGGTAAAGGCTTATTCTTCAAACTCCGTTTTTGTAGATCATTGGACATAGCAAAGATGACATGTGCGGCTTTTTTTATATTATCCTCTTATGTTATTTATTATAGCACTTTAATTCCCAAATATATTCTCTTATTAACGTTGATAAGCTGTTTAACTCATATCTATTGGTCAGCCACTACTAATGATCATCATATTGATTCTTGAAATGTCCTTTTACTACGTTACACTTGCGTCAATCTGGTTACCAACTGGTAGAATGAATGATTTCCGCTTATAATATTTTCAGCTTCATCTCAGGTACCCCTAGAGAGGGCATCTCCGTAGCAGTAGAAATAAAGGTAGATTCTCTGACCAATATTTACTGTTCTTTATTTAATTATCGAAATGCAAATACGACTTGAGTTGTTGATTTTGCAAACTTTATACCTGTTTCAGCCAAAGTGTGGATTTCTCCCCTCTTCAGAATACATAGCTAAGGCGAATTCTATCAAGAAACATGTAACCCGGTATAAGATGCATCAACTCTTGAAACTTCATCATGGAGAGGTATACGACAACTAAGAATATTCTAATTTACTTTTTTGTCAATTCGTTTAGGCAGCTGTGACCATGTGATTACAATTTTGATCTTAACTTCTGCGAGAAACAACTCCATGCGGAAATTATAAAGTTTGAGACTTTCCAATTATTTCCTCCTAGGACATTGCAAGTGCCGCCTAGTGTAGTAGATTACGAATGAAGAAACTAGCTGTCTCAACCCGCTGCATCACTATGTCTTGCTTGTCGGATTGTCGGCGCTAACCATTAATCCTAAAAGCTCGAGCTGTTAGAAATACGCAACTAATTCACTTAAAGCGTACAAACACGACGCCCACGGGTCTCGATCGGACTCAACCCTTCTGGACGTTGGGTCTATTGTTGGGCCTCTTGCCGTTAGGTCTATTGTGAACCGCAGTCACACTCAACTTATTGGACTCACCCAACTCAACTTATTAGTCCACTTGGCTTATTCTTACGGGGCAGAAAGTTTGACATATTTTTAACCCATAAATAAATAGCCAACATTTCTTTGAGCCGCTTCATCTATCGTTGCTTCATCCTATCTGATGCGTCAATCCCCACTGTCCAGTGAGTTGGTACCTACTAAACTGGACGATCGGATTGAGAGTAAGAGACAGGTCAAACAGGTGATAGGTGGCTATGCACGAAAGTATGCATACACTGGGTGCAAGCTCTAGTTTCAAAGAGCTTTTTTTTTTTTTTTGTTGTTTTTATAGTTTTGGGTGTTTCCATACATTGTATACGCCCTTTCGACCTACCATTTTGGGTGCGCTGCTATTAATCTCCTTTGTGTCATATTTTGTTTCTGATGTTCTGTAATCAGTTTTGTTCGAATTTTTCAGATTTTGAAGGCCAATGAATATGACCCACTCGATCTATTCTCTCAGTCAAAAGACAGAATACATCATGCCATCGAGGCGTTATTCGCAACTCCACAAAACAATTTACGTGTTTTCTTAAACGGCTCTCTCATATTTGGAGGAATGGGAGGTGTCGAGGACAAAGTTCACTCCCAAGAAGCCAACAAGAACTTCGAAGATCTTCTTGAGCTCGGCGGCCTACAGCTATCCAGCTTTATCGAGCTTGTTGGAGAAGCACTTTACAAATCCAGCGTACTCGATCCTCTTCTAGCCACCCAGAAACTTGATGTTCTTGATATCGAGGGGGCAATTCACGCATATTACGATGTTATTTCTCAGCCGTGCCTCGTTTGCAAAAACACCACCGATGCTGAGCTCTCGAATCATTATTCGCATCTGCATTCACTTCCGAAGGAGGAGAGTCTGAAAATCGTTAGGAATTATTTGATTTCTGCCACCGCAAAGGATTGTAGCTTGATGATTAGCTTTAGACCGAGAGAAAATGGTGTCGCAGCTTCGGATTGTAGTTCGATATATCTTAAATCATCCAACCAAATATTTGATTACAAGGTAAATCTCCTCTTTTCTTTTGTGACAATGTTCTATAAATTGAATTTTTGAGCTATAATTTTTTTTCCTTTTACCTAAAATGTCGCCTTTTTTTTAACCGACAGTCGTATTTCATCGACCTGGATATGAAACCTATAGAGAAGATGGTATACTACTACGAGTTGGATCAAAAGATAGTGAATTTTTATACGAGGGCCGAGGAGATCCGACGAAGTTCTGCGCAATCGTCGTCGACGAACAACGGAGGTAATTGCGACAGGAAAATGCAATGCCAAAGTTGAGATCGGCTTCGAAACATTAAACCCTTATACCTTTTGTTGTTGTTGTATTGTAGACAAACCAAACCACCCAAAAATGCAGGTGATCAACATCTTTACAATGAGTTACACTTCTGAGGATACTAAACTGCAGGACTAATCTCTCGTAAGGTGAAAGATTAGGGACTAAACTGTACTTCTGTAATGCTATTTATACTTCACTGTATCAATATTGTTGACAATATAGAATTTTCGTATATTTTTATCTAATTTTTTTGGATCTTTATCCCGTTTTAAATTTTGGTCCCCAAATTGAGTATCTATTATAAAAGATGTTATTAATTTTAATGGAAATTTGTCAATGCATAGGAAAGTGTGGTTGCATCGTTGCAGGGACTAAAATGTAAAATAGTGGAAATACAGGGATTATTCGTACACTTTCATCCCTCATGTACACTTTCATTCCTCATTGTGAATAGCCAGGCTTCTTTTATTAATAAAATAATAATCTAATAAAATAATAATAATAATAATAAATAATAATAATTAAAGCTCCACTCTCCCCCACTCCCTCTATAAATACCCACCTTAGTCGAACTGGAGATGGAGAGAGAGAGAGAGGGGATCGCCATTTCCCTCGATCCCCAACCCCGAGAAACCCTAACCCTAGATCAGTATCGATCGAGAGGGAGAGAGAGAGAGAGGGGGAAATGGCGGGAGCGGAGAGGACGGCGCAGGTGCTCTGCATCGGCACCGCCGACACCAAGCTCGAGGAGCTCCGGTTCGTCGCCGATCGCGTCGGATCCGATCTGAGCGCCTTCTCCAAGGGTTTCTCGTTGAAGGTACTGGAACGATTTTCTCGTTGCTGGTTCGCAGATCGGGTGTTTCTGGTTATTTGATGCAATTTGATCACGAATTATGTGCTCGTTTGAGCTGAACTAGGCTCTTCTAGCTTGATTCCTAGTTCAGTTTTTGTGTCCTTGATCAATGCGCGTGATGGGGATTTTGGATTAATTCTCTGTACTTGCTGTAATTTGTGCAATTTGATTTAGTTTTCACATTTCGTAGATCACCAAGGGAAATTTCTTACTGTAAGGGGTATTTGTAACTATAACTTCATTAAGAACTGTAGCATTGCCAGATACTTGATTGGGTACGTCCCTCTCATATGAGTAAAAGTTCGATAGAAATGTTAGTTTTCTTTGATTCAAATTCTTGGAATGGTTAAATGGTTTAATGATAAGGTTAAAGATGCTTTCCATTGATCCAATTCAACCGAGTCTCGTGGAGGGGTTCGGACAATTAAATGCTTTCTTAATGACTAATGCAGTGATATGCGACTTCTCTTTTCGTGGAAAATTTGGCAGGTACAAGTCAGCATAATCGATGTTTCCACGAGTAAAAATAAAGTACCAAGCTTCGATGATAGCGCTTTTGTACCCAGAGAGGCGATACTCTCTCGTTATTTGGGTACTGTAGAACATTCATCTTTTGAGCTTCCAGATGACAGAGGTGAAGCTGTTGCGATTATGTCCAAGGCTCTTACTTGTTTTCTGAACAAGACATACGAAGAAGGCATCCTTTTAGGAGCTATAGGCTTGGGAGGAAGTGGAGGGACTGCATTACTCTCTTCTGCATTCAGATCTCTTCCTCTTGGAGTGCCTAAGCTTATTGTATCTACTGTTGCTAGTGGTCAAACTCAACCATATGTCGGAACATCGGATTTAGTATTATTTCCGTCGGTTGTGGACATTTGTGGGGTTAATAACGTTAGCAGGGTCGTATTATCGAATGCTGGAGCAGCTTTTGCTGGAATGGTAGTTGGAAAGTTGTTGGCATCTGATGAATCCAGTGAAATGAGTAAGAAACCAACAGTTGGCCTAACTATGTTTGGAGTTACGACTCCGTGCGTAAATGCTGTGAAAGAAAGACTGAGTCAAGAAGGGTACGAAACTCTTGTATTTCATGCCACTGGTGTTGGCGGAAAAGCTATGGAGGAACTTGTGAGGGGTGGGTTTATACAGGTCAGCTTGACTATTATTTTCTCCCTTCGTTGAGAAGGAAATGTTCTTCAAAGTATTCGCTTCCTATTAAGTAGATATGTCAATCTTGACATGCATTTTATTTAGTGCTTCGGTATTACAGTATTAGTTGAGCTTTCCAAAGAAGAAATAATAGCTCTTTTACTAAAATCAAAAACTTCCAATAGCTGCGCCCACAAGTAAATGCCTCAAATTGGAGCTTTTACTTTTGGTGCCTAGAATCTACATCCAAAGTTTAATTTGCCAAACATCTGGATGGTGCTGCTTATAGTAGAGAAGTAGTTGTAGAAGCCAGACCAAATTGGCACTTCAATGTGAGTGCGCAATTCTTCTGCTATCTTGAATATTATTATTCTTAAGTCCATAATTGCTGCTAAATGCGTTCATATGCTCAGTCAGTCATTGCATGACTTTTTTGCTGCTTGCAATTCCGTTCAGTTGCTGTCTAAATGCGTTCATATGCTCAGTCAGTCATTGCATCACTTTTTTTGCTGCTTGCAATTCCGAATCAGTTCGCGGTGCTCTTCTTTTTTTGCCGCTGAACATCTCCTCATTTTAACTTCATTTGCTTGGACGCGGATGTAGGGCGTGTTGGATATCACAACAACAGAAGTTGCTGACTACATAGTTGGCGGCGTCATGGCATGTGATAGCACACGGTTCGATGCTATTATAGAGAAGAAGGTTCCCTTAGTTCTTAGTATTGGAGCCTTGGATATGGTTAACTTCGGAGCTCGCGATACAATACCTTCCATCTTTGCACATAGAAAAATTCATATACATAATGAGCAGGTCAGATCTCGGTCATCAAATTTCTTCATATTCCATTATTCGTTAAATTAGACCTTTGATGTGACTTGTTAAGTGGCTCAGTTTATGCATTTAGTTATGTTCTATATATTATATGAACCATTTTTACATATGCTGCTAACATGCAAGTCACTGTTCGACTTAAAGCGATTATAATAATTCTTGGGCTATTGGAATTATATTTTCACATTTCGATATTGTCAGAGAGAATATGTCAGAAGATAATTATTGTTCACAATTGCCAACATTTGCAGGTTTCACTCGTGCGAACGTCTGTGGAAGAGAACAAGAAGTTTGCTCAGTTTATTGCAGAGAAAATGAACAAATCATCATCAAGAATTACTTTTTGCCTTCCACAGAAGGGTATCTCTGCTCTTGATGCACCAGGAAAGTCATTTTATGATCCAGAGGCTACATCGGTGTTAATTGGTGAATTAGATAAACTTATAGAGAAAAGCGAAGAACGACAGGTTTCATCAATATTTTTCTTTTATTTGTTTGCTATCATACTTCTCATTTATAGATGCTTATTTATGTATCTCCAAAAATTATCTATTCACATGCGTTATATATATATACTCATCCCCGCAACATCTGAATTTCTAATATGCCCCTAATAAAACCTTGTACTTCACAGAAATATATTTCTTTTATAAAGTGCTTTTCTCATGCAAAACCTTCCCATTGAATTGGATCAACCCGCAACTTAAAGAGAAGGTAATTTTGATAAGAAACTGTACTTTTAAGGGTGTGTGTGAAAATTTAGATTTTACAAGGCTATAGATAAATGATTTTGCGGATGTGTATATAAAGAAACCCGGTATATTAACACAGGATTTTTTTTTCCCTCAAAAAGAAATATAAAAGGAGTTACTCTCTCAATAGGTGGTGATTCTTCCATACCATATTAATGATCCCGAATTTGCGAACGCCTTGGTAGACTCTTTCTTGAAGATGGAAGCTAAGATCAATAAGAGTACAACTCCTCGACGAAGTGCTGTCCTTGCGCAGAAGCAAAAACTGAACGTGAAAGAGTTTGTTTCAGAGGGAAACGTTTCAGATGATAGAGCCATTTGGCGAAATCCAGTTGACTTTCCCGATGCAAGACCAGGTAACTCGACATTATTTATCCATTACGCATTAATTTCCTAGTCTCGCATGTTGTCATTAAGCTATAAAATTATTCTGCTTGTAAGGAAAACCTGCACAATAGCTTTATGATGTTTAGATCATTTCCAAAATCTCTTTATGTCTTTCTAATGGGAACCCTATGTATCACAGACACTTCAATAAATCTCGCTTGTTCGTGTCGGACACTCGCGTGTCTGTGTCGGACTCGTGTCCGATGTGGACACTTCTTGGACGCCCATTCAATGCCGATCCATAACGCATGCAATTAAAAGAGAGAGAGAGAGAGAGAGAGAGAGAGAGAGAGAGAGAAAAGAGAGAAGAGCTTATATGGTTTTAAAAGCACAAGCCCATCCATGCTTGTGATAAAGTAAAAAGCACAAATCCCAATACAAATCCAATGTGCTTGTGCTTTTAAAAGCATATAAGCTCTATTCTCTCTCTCTCTCTATATATATATATATTATTTTTTTTATACATATATAATATAAGATGATAAATATTTTAGCTTTTTGATGAGTACATATACTTTTTTTTTTTTGAACAATATAAATAAATTATGTATGGTGGAGAATTTTTTTTCTTAAAATATATGAACTATCAATGAAAAATTTTATTAACTTTTATTCGTATGAGAAATATAATAATATTTTACCAAAATTTATATTTTATATATAATAAATATATATTATTATATTAATAATATTATATTTTATTATGTGTTCATGTCGTATTCGTGTCTTAATTTTTTGAAAGTTGCCGAGTTGCTGTATTCGAGTCGTATCGTGTCTCGTGTCTCGTATCAGTGCCCATGACACGCTTAGATGGGACCTTACTTGGTAGCTGTTAATTTGATTTTCTTTTGCTAGTTTACTATCTCGAATAAGTTGGGAGGGTACATTAAGAACTGCTTTTCATATTTTTACTATTAAAATGTGCAAAATTATTAATATTTAAGGGCCTCGGATACTCCATTTATTAGCAAATAATCAAAGCTAGTGCTTATTCCGAAGCCGGATTTGCTGTGGTCCTTTGATAATTAGAGTGCAGCTGATCCAACAATTGGTTCTGATCAACAGAGAACTGTATCATAGCGTTATTGACTTATATAAATCTGAACAATGACGGGAGGATGCGAAGTGGTAAAAAAAAAAAAATAATATTTGGCTTAATTTAGTCAATAGTTCGAGGTGGCAAAGTGAAAATTGCAATATTTAAGTGGGGTTTCCTTACATTTTGCCTTGTACTTTCTTACTATGTGGTAATGAGTTATCCAACCATCTTGAACAGAAACTTTGCACCGGACAAGGGCTGTACTGCACGAACTGAAGCAACAGGTAAATAAAGGTATACCTATAATTGGGGCAGGTGCCGGGACTGGCATATCAGCGAAGTTTGAAGAAGCCGGTGGTGTTGATCTGATAGTCTTGTACAACTCTGGGCGATTTCGAATGGCCGGGAGGGGTTCATTGGCTGGGTTGCTCCCATTCGCGGATGCAAATGCAGTTGTACTCGAAATGGCCAATGAAGTGTTACCTGTGAGTCTTCTCTTGTTCTTGTGGAAGATTTTTTTAAAAAATAGTGAACTAACTAATAAAGCATTTTAAACAAACACAAAGAAAAAAGAATTTGTATTTTCTTTTTCTTTTTTTGCTTTTGTTAATTTCAGAGTTCATTCCAATTTTATCTGTTACTGCCCCGACGACTACATGGCCATGATACACGGCCTCCTATATATGATATTGCTTACTCTCTACAAATTTCACCCAACTTATAAATGGCTATTACGTGTTTAGGTGGTAAAAAGAGTACCGGTTCTTGCTGGAGTATGTGCTACCGATCCGTTTCGCCGAATAGATTACTTTCTAAAGCAACTAGAAGCGATTGGATTTGCAGGGGTGCAGAACTTCCCAACTGTTGGACTCTTTGATGGTAACTTCCGCCAAAACTTGGAAGAAACAGGAATGGGTTACAGGTAGAGTTGCTTTCGTTCTTTAGCGCTGTCGATATTAATTGTTTAGCTAACTCTTTTCTTTTGAAAACAAAGAAACGAAGAGAATTTACTACTGCACTTCTCGCTTTCTATTGTTGAACAAAACCCCTATGTGTAGCTCTGGCACCAATTCCACAGTATCAAAACTAAAGATATAGAACTTAAGTGAGCGAAGAAAAAGAACGAAACATGCACTTTGTGTTTACAATCATTTATTTTGTAGTCTCCAGCGTAAGAATATAGTAGTTATAAAAGGAAGTTGCTTTCGTTGAAAGCATATATTAACATCTGTTCACCTTAGTAATTCGATATTAAGTAACGAACGCCCTCAACTGTTTTATATGCACATAGCAAGTAAGGAACCAATCCAACTTACAGGAAGGTGTGATTCATAGGTCAGAGTGCAGTCCACGCCACCATTTCAACCACCAAATATGAATGAATCTTGGCCCTTGTAGAAAACAAAAAAAAAAAAAAGAATTTTTAAAAAATGGGCGATGTCTTTGAGTATTCTGAAACTTTAGCTTATTTTTAAGTATTTTGGGAGCTACGGAGGAAGTGTTGTGTCGCTCGAATTACTCACTGCTGCTGCTTTTTTTTTTTTTTTTTTCCGCTTTGTCGGTGCTTTGGTAGCTTGGAGGTAGAGATGATACACAGAGCTCATAATCTGGGCTTCGTGACAACTCCGTATGCTTTTAATCAAGAGGAAGCCGTTGCGATGGCCAAAGCCGGTGCTGATATCATAGTGGCGCATATGGGTCTAACCACATCGGGATCAATCGGTGCGAAGACTACTGTCACTTTAGACGATAGCGTTGTGCGTGTTCAAGCCATCGCCGATGCCGCAGTCGGAGTCAATCCTAATATCATTGTTCTCTGCCACGGAGGTGCGTTATATTTAACTTGCAAATCTAATAATGAAAATTGGAAAAAGAGGGAAAAAAAAAAAAAAAACTTCTCAGGCAACCTCTTGGACCATTGTCGCTGTTTCTCATAGTGTTTCAAATATTTCGCTTATGAGTGTGACTAGCGTGTAAATTGAAACAGGGGGAATAGGAGAGGTCTAAAGTTGGTTCCTCAGCTGTTGAATTGTTACAATTAGGTCCCCAACCTTTGCCTTGCGTTGCAATTTTACCCTTTTCATTAATTCATCCGGTTACAATGAGGAGATTTTTAACTATAAAGAATGAAATACACATTGGAGACCCTCGGCGCAATGCAATTGACGACCCATTGTTTAGTGACAATAATCTGAGATAAATGAAGTGGTTTTTGTGCTTTTTAGTAAAGTGATCTGAAAAGTTATGCAGGGAAGTTGAAATTTGAAATTTATTCGGGAGTGTTGTGTTTCTCTTCACTCTTGCAAATTCTTTTACACTGGAACTGAATTGTATCTAATATTTCTTGTTCTGCAGGTCCCATATCAGGTCCTCGAGAAGCCGAGTTCATATTAAAGAGCACCAAAGGAGTTCACGGGTTCTACGGCGCGTCGAGCATGGAGCGGTTGCCCGTGGAGCAAGCTATCACCAACACCGTGAAGGAGTACAAATGCATCTCCATAAAAAGAGACTGAAAATGAAATAAAATCCCCAGGTTTGCTCAAACTTTGCTCCCTCTTTTTCCCTTCTTGTATTACTGTATTTATATATACACTCGAAAAGTATTAACATAGATTTCACATTACTTCTTGAGAAATTTGCCATTATATGCGTCCATACTCATTACTTGATTTGATTCGATTTTCAAATGTTTGCTTGCTAATGTGAGTAATTGATGCCTTAAAGGAAACTAAGGTTTAATTTGTGGAGAGTGAAATGGGTGAATTCTTCTCATGCAAGGTTTGAAGAACAGAGCAAGAATGCCCGCGCGAAGAAATTCAAAAATATGTATATAAAGAAAAACGTGATCAGATAATACAGGATGGGGCTCGGTAAGCGACACTTATTTTATTTTATTTTATCATTAATTTGCATTCGATCAAACTGTTTTTTTTTTTTTTTGTATTATTATTTATTTAATTAAATTTTATCTCACTAATTTAAAAAAAAGGTAAAAATGTATGGCGATCCTGCCTATTCCTTGCAAATTTTACTTAAGCAAGCCTACCAAAAAATATATATATATTTATAAAAGACACAGACCAAATTGTAAAATCTGTAAAGCGCAGGATTGCCCGTACACTTTTACCATAAAGAATATAGAAATGATAAATATCCAACCAAAAGGGGTTGTAAAGGGAAAACTCTACCTGTACACCCCATTAAGGGGTGTAAATCCTACCCCCCTTAATGGAGGGTGTGGATTAATCTCCATATAGGTCATTAAATAATTAGGTGATATTGTCACTTCATATTTTTTAGGGCACATTCTTTCCTTCCATTTCTTTCCCTTCTGTACAGAGCCCCCTCTCTCTCTCTCGCTCCCTCTCTCTCTCTCTCTCTCTCTCTCTCTCTCTCTCTCTCTCGCTTCGACGATCTACGACACCTTCGCGAGGGCGACGCCTCCTATCAGGCCACGATCCCTTACGTCGACGACAAGCTCTGTGCATGCTTCCATTCCCTCGCCCCCTCGCCCCCTATCTCTCTCTGTTGTTTCGACGATGTACGACGCCTTCGCGAGGGCGACGCCATATGTACATTTCAATCCCCTCATTTTATTCTCTATTTTTTTTCACAGTAATGCTATATGGCTAAACCCCTGTTAGGGTGTCTTTTTTCATTCTCTCTTTTTTCTCAATCTCTCTATCATGACGAACACCTTATACCGGTATCCAGGATTGAGTACCGGTACACATGGGTTCCGGAACACCTTGTAATACTAGTGTACCATGTACTAGTGTACATCTTGTATCGGTACACTAGTATTAAAATGTGTACCGGTACACTAAAAATTGTTCATTCGGGTTTGGTCGTCATGAGACGGCCCCATGGAGCAGGTCTGATTCAAGCAGGATGGTGTACATGATATTCCGGTACACAATTCTGCTCTATCATGGCGAACACCTTGTACCGGTACCCAGGATTGAGTACCGGCACACATAGATTCCGGAACAGGCACACAGATTCCGGAACACCTTGTAATACTAGTGTACCATGTACATGATGTTTCGGTACACAATCCTAGGTAAAATTTATTTAATATAATAAATTATCTCTCTATCTCTCTCTCACTAGTAGTATTATGTATGTTAATGCTTATTAACTCTCCAACACTGCTAGCTGTACGTCCTTTGACAAAGCTGTATAGCTTACACCCTTAAGAGGGGACTGGGATGAAAATGCTGAAGAGGAGATCTTCTGAGTATGTACTATGTTTATATATATATATTTCAAATTAAGTCAAATTGTTTGAGGAAGGGATAGGAATCTTATTGATCTAAATGTAAAGTAATTTTCTAATGTTGGAAAAGTAAAAATGCTTGGAAAAGTAAAAATAGTGTAAAGTTGGCTTCTGTACAGTCATATATACAAAAGGGTACCCTTGTAGGCAGTATAAATTTAAGTAGATATGTGAAGATAGGCAAAAGTTGGCGCTGTTAATTGGTGTAGCTTTTTTAAGAGAGTGATCACATCCATATCTAGATTTGTAATTATCTCCAGTCCAAATTCAAGTAGGAGCTGCCAATTGGTTTAGGGAACAGCCATAGATTTGTTCTGTACAGTCATATATATAAAAGAGAACACTTGTAGGCTTTAGGGTTTAGGGCATCATTGTTTTATGCCATGTGAGAGAGTGTGATACAAAGGAGAAATGATTATACCGTGTGAGAGAGTGTGATATAAATCCTGCTGCTCCATCCCGAGACAGAATACGGAGATATTTTCTCTCCGTATTCTGTCTCGAAAAAATCTCTCCGTATTCTGTCTCGAAAAAATCTCTCCGTATTCTGTCTCGGGATGGAGCAGTAGGATTTATATCACACTCTCTCACACGGTATAATCATTTTTCTAGTAGTACTACCTATACACCCTTGCTTGGAATCTATAGGCATGGTAGGCATCATTGCTTTAGTGGTACAGTCTATATATAGCTCTTATCATAAATGTGTAGAGATTTCAAGAAAGGCTCTAAGATGTAGGCATTGTAGCTTTTTCCGTCGTGAGTACTGTTACCTGTACACCCATGCTTGCGATGTATAGGTTACACCCTTAACAGAGGGGACTCGGATGGACATAAGTTATCTCTATTATCTTAGTTACCTTAGTTATTATACTACCCTTAACAGAGGGGCCCCCAAATGTAAAGTAATTTTTCACTCTATTCAGTGTACGAAAAATTATTAATTGAAAAAATATTTGGAGAATTAAAAATAGTGTAAAGTTGGATTCTGTACACTCATATATACAAA
This sequence comes from Tillandsia fasciculata, assembly GCA_029168755.2. Taxonomy (NCBI): domain Eukaryota; kingdom Viridiplantae; phylum Streptophyta; class Magnoliopsida; order Poales; family Bromeliaceae; genus Tillandsia; species Tillandsia fasciculata. The sequence continues at coordinate 23,811,460 of CM054940.1, forward strand.
AGGCTACCCTTTTAGGCAGTCCAAATTCAAGGAGATATGTAAATATAGTCAAAAGTTGGCGTTGTTAATTGGTGTAGCTTTGTTAACAGAGGGATCACATCCATATCTAGCTTTATAAATATCTCTAGTCCAAATGTAAGTAGGAGCTGCCAATTGGTGTAGGGAACAGCCATAGATGGGTTCTGTACAGTCATATATCAAAAGGGAACACTTGTAGGCATCATTGGTATTGTGGTACAGTCTATATATACCTCTTATCATAGTTGTGTAGAGATTTCAAGAAAGGGATTAAGATATAGGAATGGTAGCTTTTTTCTGTCCTGAGTACTGTTATCTGTACACCTCTACTTGCGATGTATAGGTTACACCTTTAACATAGGGGACTCGGATGGACATAAGTTATCTTTGTTACCATACAACCCTCTGCTTGAGCTAGAATTAAAGACGAAAGAAGGTTTTTTTCTCTTGTACCTGGGTTTTTGGAACGCACATAGTTCATTAGGTGGATTATGGAGCCGATTATCGCAGCGGAGACATTGGATGAGCAGGCAGTGACGACTCTTGACGAGCTGTGCTTTGATTTTACAAAGAATGCCGTGTTCAAGCACTGGCGAATGGGATAATACAAATGTCGATAATGTATTTGTGGACGGGGATCTCGTTGGGATTTGGTCATCGGAGCAGAAAATGATTACGAAGTGTAATGCGGCTGGGGACGCCCTGCATATCGGAACAGCTATAGATGGGTTTCGTACAGCTATAGAGGGTCTTTTGAGAGGATATTGGTGTACAAAGCGGAAACACTTATAGCCCATAATTCCTGGGGAGGATTAGCATTGGATGCTGTTTTGAAAAATGGGCACACCTATATTCAAAAGGGGACAACTATATAGGATCTTTTTAGAAAGGCACACCTATATTCAAAAGGGGACAGCTATCTAGGGTCTTGTTAGAATGGCACACCTATATTCAAAAGGGGACAGCTATATAGCCCATATTTCCTGGGAAGGATTAGTATTGGATGCTGTTTTGAAAAGTGGGCACACCTATATTCAAAAGGGGACAGCTATATAGGGTCTTTTAGAATGGCACACCTATATTCAAAAGGGGACAGCTATAGAGGGTCTTGAGGAATCCAAGTGTGAGGCTTTCGGGTTTTGAGGAACTTAGATGTGTACCGGTACCATGTGTACCGGTACTCATGATTGACTACCGGTACTGAGTGATGAATTCGCTCCCCAGTCAAGTTCCTCATAACCCAAAAGCTGAACCTTCTGTACCGGTACTCAATCCTTAGTTCCGGTACACATGGTTTTGGTACACAACCAAGTTTCTCAAAAACAGAAAGTCTTACACTTGGGTTGCTCACTCTGTACCGGTACTCAGGATTGCGTACCGGTACACATGGTTCCGGTACACATCCAAGTTCCTCAAAACCCGAAAGCCTAACACTTGGATTTCTCACTCTGTACCGGTACTCAGGATTGCGTATCGGTACACATGGTTCCGGTACACATCCAAGTTCTTCAAAACCCGAAAGCCTCACACTTGGATTTCTCACTCTGTACCGGTACTCAGGATTGCGTATCGGTACACATGATTCTGGTATATGATTGAGTTCTTCAAAATCCGAAAGCCACACACTTGGATTCCTCACTCTGTACCGGTACTCAGAATTGAGTACCGGTACAAATAAAATTTTAAAATTAATAAATTGAAAAAATTTTAAATTTTAAATTTAACAAATAGAAATATCTTTTAAAAATAATAAATTAAAAAAATGTGTAAAAAGTTGCCTCTATAATATAAAATATAATAAAATATTTAAATTTAATAATTTTAAAATACAAATAAAATTTTAAATTTAATAATTTTGAAACAAATAAAATATAATAAAATATTTTAATTTATTAGAACATAAAGTAAAAAACTGTAAAATATAGAAAATAAAAAAATTTTAAATTTTAAATGATGATATAAACATATTTGCCATATAAACATAAATATATAAGTAGTTCTTATAACATAGAAAGGATATATAGAAATTCATGCTAGAATATCGGAAAAATATAAGTATGTTATTACAATTAATTATGATATATATGCAATACTACAAGAGCTAATTGAAAATGTTTAATGTTAAATGTAAACTCTCCCGATATAGAGTATACAATACATAGCAATTCTTACTTAGAGAGGAATATAAATACATTCATATATAAAAAAAATTTAAATACATTACAAGGGGCGGGATAGTCATACTATGGATAGAGGGGACAGTTATAACATAAAGAAACAAAAATCCCACTGATAACAAAATATGCAACTAAGAGGTACATCCCCCATCTTCTTTTCCTTGCAGCAGCTGCAGCTTCATTGCGCAACTTATTGTTACTTACTATTAATCCATTCAATACAGAAATACTTCTGCTCGTAAACGGCGCGTCATACAAACTGAAATAATTGCATGCCCCATGCCCCTGAAAATATGGGAGGCAAGTCTATATGCTAACTTTTTGATATATAGAATGGATAACAAAATAGTATGTACGATACATAGATCACCCCATATATCGAACAGCCGTAAAACCTCCAGCCCGGATTGTTCTGCGTCCAAGATGTCCTCATGACACATTGCAATCGACAATGGCAATAAGGTGTATTTGGGCTGGCCCGATTGCTAGAGGATGTAAAGCTCGAATCCATCTAATGTCTAATATCATTATATTACTTATACATCCATGCAAAAATTTGGAAAAGAAAGATGACATAGATATGAAAAAAAATGATAGATTATACCAATACTTTGCAAGTCAACGTACTAAATTCATGCAGACTTATTGAAAGGTAAATAATTGTGCATTGGGATGAGAGGATAATTCGACATATTCATCAAGGAAAAAGATACTGTACGGGAACCCTCTATAGCTGTCCCCTCTATAGCATTAATTTTGAATATATAGCTGTATAGCTGCATTAATTTTGAATATGTATATAGCATTAATTTCGAATATAACTGTATATATGACTGTATATATGACTGTACACCCCAAACAGGGGTGTATCAGTAGCTCAACTCATTTATTAATACATACACGAAGGGCCAGTCATGGCACCAATGATAAAATATTGCACACATAACACAATAAATATTAAGGAGTTATGCTTACCATTAACCAAAAGTTAAATGGAATGAAAACAATATTTCACAAATTTTAGAAAGGTTAGAAAAGATGTAATTTGTACAAAATAATTAAATTATATTAATCTAGAGCAAATATTAATTTCACCCCCAGTTTACCAATACTTTGAATTAACACAGGAATTTAAAAAAGAATCAACCCACATACTCGTATAGTTCGACGAAGATGACGAGCGGAACGCGGCACAGAGGGTTCACCTGGAGATCGGCCGGCGTCCTGGAAGGGGTTGGATGCCTCAGGGCTTTGCAGCCTGGCGATCGGCGGGCGTCCTGGAGGGGTTCCGATGTCGAGCGGACGCGGTGATGCAGCCCGGGGCTTCCAACCTTTAGATCGGATGGAGGCAAGCACATGCGGCCTGGTGGGTAGGGTGGGAGGAGGCAGGTGTGAGACGGCGTGAGAACAGGGGAAGAGAAGGTGGGGTGCTGTGAGCCTGCCCGGGAGTATTAAATAATATTTTATTTTTTTAACTAGAGGAGAGTGGACACATTTTGAATTTTCAAAAAATAACGGTATGCAGTTCAAAATTCTAAATTTTATATCTATATATATATATATTATAAATTACTTATTAACTTTATAAATTACTTATTAATTTTTTAATACTTTTTCTTCATATAAAAAAAAAAAAATTAAAGTGTAATCACTTTTGTTAATAAATATCTTCAATTACATATTTAAAATCATTACTGTACAAAATCTGATTTTATATTTTAAATATGATCTCCTATATTATTCTTATTACTGTTGAACTGTCGAAATCCATAGTTTCTTTATCCCCGGTACAAGTATTATACTCAACAAAATACAAAAATATTTTAGTTCCTACTTGTACATATACTTCTCTATATCCCGGGAATAATCAGTTTTCGCCTGTATCCACACATCCTTAGGATATGACAAATCGGATCGAATTCCATTAAATTAATTAACAAAATCGGGTAGAGTTATATTATACAAAAGGTACATAACACGAATTAAAATTGATGTATAAGTAAGCACTTTAAGTCCTACAATTTTATCCCATCGGATTGGAGAACTTGTATACATGTACACGTGATTGTTAATAGATACAGATGTGTACTTCATGCATATCACGAACACCATATTGCGAGTAGCTATAAATGTTTGCGTACTAGCGACAAAAAGTTGTAGCGATAATTAGTAAACAACATATCCAATTGGCAAAGAAGACGTCACATTGCCAACACATTACGGAAAGCCGTTCCCTACGTAGGATTCCCACGACTCTATTGAAAACATTTATGTTCCAATCGCGATTTCCCACAATGAGCGTTACACACTCTGGAATTATTTGTAGATCAATATATTTGACCAACAGACGATAAAAGTTGATATTTTCGCGGAGATGGCTGCGGTCATCACCACCAACAAAACGTCCAAAACTAGATATAATAATTTTCAATTGTTCATAGACGTAACAACGGAGCGGTAAATCATGCAAGCGAATCCATACAAAGTACGCATACCGTTCACGGATTCGACCTAAGTTGAATTCAAATGGCTTTACCGTAATGGTCATTTTGTCGGTCTGCAGAATAAACTTATCTATAGCTCTATCCCGAATCATAGCAGGAGTAAAATATATAAGGTAATGGGCATCTTCACATTGTGCAAATCCATAATCATAGTGATTACCGCCTACCTATTCAGCTAGGAAAGAAGCCACTCCATCTTTTGAACAATCATCTTCAGTGTCGTACGCAAGAATGACCACCTTTGCTGCACGATCCATCAACATATTAGCATCACAAAAATTATCCCTTCAGGGCATAAAACAATATATGTTATTCGGGCCTGTGGAGGTAGCGCTAGACATGGAAGGATGTGAAATTTGACAATTACTGAAATATAGTGAGCTGGAGATATATGTATGAAGTAGATAGCAGCTATATATTAGGCCCTTTTCTATAAATAATTTGAAAGCAACGATCCCTTGCCAACCACACTATTACCTACTAACCCATTTTTCAAATCAGCATCCAATGCTATGGATGTACAGAACCCATCTATGGGTGTTCCTTACAACATGATTACCCTATATAGGTGTCCCCTTTATGGCTGTCCCCTTTTGAATATAGGTGTGCTCAAAGCCCCTAGTCACACTATTACACACTAACCCACATTTCAAAACAGCATCCAATGTTATCTTCTATATATATACATGTACGGAATCCAACAGATAGCTGTTCCATTCTGTGTATATGACTGTACGGGGAACCCTCTATAGCTGTACGAAACCCATTTATAGCTGTTCCGGTATGCATATATGACTGTACGCGAATCCTCTATAGCTGTTCCCTCTATAGCATTAATTTTGAATATAGCTGTATATATGACTGTACGAAATCCATCTATAACTGTTCCGGTATTCATATATGAGTGTACGGGAACCCTCTATAGCTGTCCCCTTTTGAGTTCCTCAAAACCCGAAAGCCACACACTTGGATTCCTCACTCTGTACCGGTACTCAAAATTGAGTACCGGTACAAATAAAATTTAAATACATTTAAAAAATTGAAGAAATTTTAAATTTTGAAATTTAACAAAGAAATATTTTTTAAAAATAATAAATTAAAAAATATGTAAAAAGTTGTCTCGATAAAACGTGTAAAGAAAAAAGGAAATTCCAGAACAAATAAATATAGCTGTTCCAGAACAAAATAAAAAAATTTCAGAACAATTAAATATAGCTGTTCCAGAACACAGTGAGGAAATTGCAGAACATAATGTAACAAATAAGCTTCTCAGAATTACAACTCCAATTCTTTCATCGCAAACACAGTACAGTCATCGTAGCACAGTTCATCTGAGCACAGTAATGTAACAAATAAGCTTCTCAGAATTACAACTCCAATTCTTTCATCGCAAACACAGTACAGTAATCGTAGCGCAGTTCATCTGAGCACAGTACAGTCATCTTTTCAGATTTACAACTCCAATCCTTTACAACATACAACTTAGCACAGTACAGTCATACATCTTAGCTTCGTACATATGAAATAAACATACATCTTACCACAACATACAACTTACAATGACGAAAGTCCAATTCTTTACAACATACGTTTTCGTATAGGACAGTCATCTGTTCATAATTACAACGCGAATTAGACTTTAACATATAGGATTAGCACAGTACAATAATATTTGGTACATAGATGAAAAGACGAGAGTCAAGAAAGCAAAGTTAAAATGCACGATAAATAAACATAAGTGTCACTCATTCTCGTGGCTAGCATCATAGTCGGGTTGATGGGAAGAACTAGGTCCGGCAGCACCTGGAATTGTATCATCTCTTCGGCACCCAAGGTAATCAAATATTTTCTTTAATCCATCCTCGAGCTTATCCGTTCAACAACAATGAAAAGTAAGAACAAGATAAGAAAAGGGTCGCCCATCGTCATGTCTGTCATCAACATCATCATCATGTGAAATAGGTCCACGTGAAGTACTTGTTCTAGTCGCTCCAGGAACTACATCATCATGCTTGCAGCCGAGGATATCAAAAATCTTCTTTAATCCGTCCTTAAGCTTCTTGAATCCTTGTTCCATTATTTTCTTCAGTGCGCGTACATCCCGATGTAATGATTGTAGCGTCACTATCTCATCTGATCCAGTAGAGGCTTGATGTTGCACTTGACGAGGCGGTGCACTTAGAGCCACATCACTTGCACAACCTTTCACTTGCCCAAAAGTCTTTAGAGTGCTAATTGACTTGGCTAAAGTAATTCCATCAATAGCGCTCAAGCCATAGTCATATTTGACACAGTTGATATCAACTCCGTGATCTTCCAAAAGGCTAGTGATCAAGATCGGGTAAGGAAGTAGTTCACGACGATTTGTTCCGTCAATTACATGCGCCATTTGTTCCCAAATAAGATATGGAATATTGACGTTAACTCCAGATGCACTCTCTGGATGACCAAGAAAATAAAGAAGAAGAAGACGATCCCATCGTATCCTTTTAGTCCCCAACGTAGGCAAGAGGTTATAGCAAACAATTAAAGACAATGTGGTATTCCGGCTTTAAATCTTTTGATTCAACATACAACCTGTTTGTATGTGTTCCCGACTTGCAAATTGCATTCACAACAACATCCCAATGAGTTTCATACTGAAAATCACCCCGAGTATACTGCAGACCAGATGTATCAACAAGCAACCCAAGATTCGTACCAATTACAGCAGGAGTTCTATCAAAATTGACACCTCCAACTATGGTTTCGAATATGAATGTCCCGGTGTCATCATCCTCTTGAATTATAACTGCCCTCATGTAAAACTCCCTGATTAACTCCAAACAGAAACCCTTCTTTGCTGGAACTCTACTAAGTGGCTCAATAGGAATTCGTTCTAGTAGCCTTGCAAGGTCCGGAACTTCTCGATACAATTCATTGAAGTTGACATGTCGCTCTCCAATACATGCTCTATTTTCAAATAATCCACAGCGCTTTGAACTAATGTGTTATTCACCTTCTCCAAATTTTGATCGCTGATCTGATTGAGAGCCCTCACGAATTACTGGTCCACCGGTACTTCTTCGTGGAGAAGAATCTGCACCTTTCTTTTTCCTTAAAGTCATCGGTGCCTTTCCTTTCCCTATTACTGATTCTTCCTCATATTCCGATAAAGGTTCTGATTCTGAGTTTGTTGATACTTCATCCCGTGATCGTTTTGAAGCTTTCTTCTTCCCACGTCCACTCCCGGTGGCCATCAAAACCACAAGTGCAAGTAGCAAAGAGAATGCCATTATTCTGTGAAGAATATAATGCACTATGACTTCATCGAATATAAATATCATAAAAAGGCTTATAAATGTTCACCAAACATTCTAAACATGTAAATTTTGAAGTCATCAAAAATAATTTAGAGATTCAAACTCTATTAAGATGTAATGGATTATCAAAAATGACTTTCAGAGATTTTCAAAATGACATCAATTTGATCAATACCCTTTCAAATTAGAGATAAACACTAATATATTTAAGGGTGTCCCCTCAATACCTTTTCAAATTTGAGATAAGCTATAAAGGGTCTTTTTTCAAAAGGCACACATATATTCAAAAGGGGACAGCTATAGAGGGCACACCTATATTCATATATATACAAGATAGTGTGGTACGGGGGTGCTTGAGGCTCATTCAAAGAAACATATAAATTGCACTGACTCCATTAGTATTTAGTACAGATATAGATAAGTTCAAATGTTCAAATGTTCATCTTGTATCTTCATACAAGATGCTCAATTGTTCAAGTGTTCATCTTGTATTTTCATACAAGATGTTCAAATGTTCAAGTGTTTATCTTGTATCTATAGCTGTTCATACAGGTTCTGAATAGCTATAGATAAGTTATGAACATTCATATATACAAGATGGACCATTTTAAATTATACTAGTGACAAGAATATCTAAAGAGTCTAAAAAAGTTGAACAAGTGTTCCATCTTGTACTTGAAAATGGAACACTTGTATCTTCATACAAATAGTTACAAAAATGTCTAGAAAACTGCATACAAGAGTCTAAAAGTACTCTACACTTGAAAATGGAACAAGTATTCCATCTTGTACTAGAAAATGGAACAGTTAAAAATAGAACACAAAATACATCCTAGCACACCACGACGAACACAAAATAAATTAGGGTTTTAGAGTTTTACCTTAAGGGATTGTTAGAGAGCGAAAGAGGAAGTCTCGAGAATGGCTTGTGGAGGGAGAAACAGAGGAGACCGGCAATATCAAGCGAATCCGCAGATGGCGTACCGGAATACGCCCTTCGCCCATCACGACGCGAAACGGTTTGGTAGGCGGTTTTCCTTTGAAGTAGTGGCCCTCTGTGTACTGTTTGCCTGTTCGTCTCCTTGATGCTAATATGGGGGAGAGGGGATTAAGACATGGGTTTTTTTTGTTTTCCTTTCTTTTATGAGCAATGTTACCTCTACACCCATTTTCACTTAGTATTTTTCTTTTTTTATTTCGTTGCACGCGTCCCGATCCAACTATTTACTCATATTTTTACTTTATTAATTTATAACATTTTAAATTTATTAATTAATTTCACCTTTCAATATTTTTATTTTATAAATTAAAAAAAATTTCACTTTATTTTTAAATAAATGTAAATATTTTATTTAATTTTAATTTTTAAACAAATTAATAATATTTTTGATTTAAAGTTATTTTTATAAAATTTTATAAAGAGAGATGCTAGGTGTACACCCCTTTAGGGGCGTACATCCTACACCCCACCCCATCATGGACCATTTTCACTTAGTATTTTCCTTTTTTTATTTCATTGCGCACGTCTCGATCCAACTATTTACCCATATTTTTACTTTATTAATTTATAGCACTTTAAATTTATTAATTAATTTCACCTTTTAATATTTTTATTTTATAAATTAAAAAAAATTTTACTTTATTTTTAAATAAATGTAAATATTTTATTTAATTTTAATTTTTAAACAAACAGCCGCCAACTCTCACTCGTGGGTTTAAGGCTTCCACCTCCTCCATCTGTAGCAGAAAAGGGCGACCAAACAAGTATCGATCCTGCGGAGGATCGGTGCCAGCAAATCACTGTTTCCCGCATTGTGGCTTCTACTGTTGGAAGGGGATGTTCTCGTGCGGAGGTTGAAGCAGAGATGGAGCCTCATATTCAATTGAAGAACTTTGAGATCGCGAGGTTGTGGGATCGGCTCCAATTTTATGAAGCTGCAAATAGGGAGATGTCTCAAAGGAACCAAGAAGCTGTCGGTAAGAATTTTAAACTTGTTTTCTGTCTGACCATGCCGGAGCTTCTCCGGAAGGGCTGTTTTGAGCGGAGCCTTTTGAAGAAGCACTAAAAGCTTTTTCGTTAAAATCATCCCAACAGTTTATAGCTGCAGCAAAAGCAAGAGCTCCAAATTGGAGCATCTGCTATTGGGGCTAAAAAGCTCATTTCAGTTTGTTAAATGGCTTTGTTCTTGTGTCATTTCTCTATAAGAAATAGTTGCACATAGATAGGTTTGCTAATATACCGAGCCAAATGTACCCTCGATCCTGACGGTCTATTATCTGATCGAATCATTGTCATGTGCTTTGTCATTACTAATTAGGTTTTATTTTTTGTTGGTTCTTTTCTTTTGGGAGTCGCAATTCTTTTGGACAGGTGATATTATATTTATCAAGGTTTTGGTATATATGGTTGTCTTTTTCGTGATCATTAATTAATGAATTTGAAATTTTATGTTTAAACACAGCTGCGTAGATGGATTAGTTTTTCATATTTTGTCATCGCAGTTATTTGTCCAGTTCAGAACTTATGTTTTTAGGGCTTTTAAGCTTTGATTTGACAATTTTTAGGAAAGCCTGTAGTTTGCATTCATGTCATTTGATCCCTAAAATGCGTGTAGTGTCATATTTCCCTATTGCTGATCCATGTTCTTAGAATATTATTCTTAGAATATTACTCATAATTTAGATATGGTTGGTCACTTAAACAATGAAAATCAATACAAGAAAGAAGCACTGACTTTCTTTATTTCCTCGTGCTATTTTCCGTTTCCGTTCTTCTGCGAGTGCAGAAATGGCACGGCAACAGCGGCATAGCCGGAAGAGGAGGCAGAAGTGGTTCTGGGGCTCCATCGGCCTGGCAGTCACCTTCGGCACCGCTGCCATCGCCTGGTCGTATCTCCCTGCTTCAAAACCCGTGCCGATTGAAGGAGATGACAACACAGCCACCGTGAACACCGGTCGCGACTAGATCCCGAACAATTATCTTTATTTTTGAGCTTTCCTCTTCTTTTGTTATTTTCCCCTTCCCGCCCTCCGCCCCTGGCCGCATATAAAGTTCCTGTTATACAAGCCATTCTGAAAGGTTTTTTGTTACAAGTTATCAAGTTTTGCTGTTCAGAGTAATGAAATTACTATGGGAAAAAGCACTTTTAATAGTTAGTATACCACCTTGTTGCTATGAGATTTGTTGATGTAATTCTTAGAAACAGTTGCCGAGCTTTTTAGCTTTTTGACAAATAATATTCTTGTAGCTCCTGTTCTTGAGCTGAAGTATACTATGGAATGTGACAAATTTGGAATGTGAATTATTTGGTAATAATTCTGGAATTTTTGTTTTGTTTGTACATAATTGAAGTGTAAGTATAAAGTTGAATGTGAATTTGTGTGAAGTGGGAGTTACTTTGTGACCTTTAATGCAGAAGTGATGATATAAATGAGTAGAGAAAATCTAATGTTTTCACATAAATTATTGGCAATGGAATGTTAATTTATCTTTGGAAGCACTTCAATGATTCTTTAATATGGTTTTTGATGAATTAATAATGTTGATTTGGTTTTATATTTTGATTACTTTTCTTTGAAAAAAACAATTACTACACTCTCTTCTCTAACATGCATTTTGCTTTGTTTTACTTTAGTTTGTTTTGTTATATTTAATTAGAATCTAAGCAGCCACCACTGGGCTATGCAATATAGAAATGCTCAAACCAAACACATGTAACCAAAATTCTTCACATTTTTTCCTTTTACTGAATACATTGTTGTGATAAAAAGCTCCACCTGAGAGCTTCTGATCCCAAATTTTCCATGAACTCATTCAATTTGCTCCATCAGCATGCTTTTTACAGCTTGTGGAAAAACCAATCAATAAATTCGTGCTACAATAAATTGCTCCCAATTCCGATTCAGCGGTGGCCTCGGGTTTATAAGCTTCAATCAAATCCACCTCTGAATGATTCTAAGATCTACGAGATAAAAGTGCATGTCATAATAATGAAATTTGTATTGGATGTTTCTTCCCTTTGGTCAGTATCCACAGTTTCTGATCAATGTTCATCCTGGAGCCAGTGGCAAATCACGTAAACCAGGAAGGCCGCGCAGAATGATACTGAACCCAAAACCACGAGAATCCGAACCCATATAGAAGCTACGAATGCTTCGAATACAAACGAATGCCACATCCAAAACCATACGATACCGCAGGCCGTCCCCAGCGCGGCGCCGACGAGGACTTGGCTTACGGTGTGGAGTTGTTGGGATACCCGCAACCACGACTGCAAATGCAAACACCAATAATAATAATAATAATAATAATAATAAAGAAGGGTTTAAATTGTAAGAATAGAACACTCTTGAATTCATAAGCAAGCTCTCTCTCTCTCTCTCTCCCTCTCTTTTGTAAGGTGTTTGAATTTGATTGATACTTCGGAACACAATGTGGAGTCAGTATATTGTCTTTTGAGTATATTTCATAGAAGAAGGCGAGCGAAAGAGATGACGAGACTTGCCGTCAGATCTTACCTGTTTCCATGATAACAATCACATAATCTTTCATCGAGTTATTGATATTCCATCTAAGTTTCGTCAAATACCATGGAAAGAAAAGAAAAAAAAAAAAAACTAACTTTTCCGAACCGATAAAACGCTAGTTTAGGTGCATGATATAACTAGAACAATCTACAACGCCTATCTTGCGAAATTGAATTAGACTTTGCATAAACACAATAAAAGTTATGAAGTAGGGAAAATCCTTACAAGATAACAACTGCACGCTACGATGGCAATCCCAAGTGTTATTGTGAGAATGTCAGTCCCCAGCCAGTAGATCACTGCATCAAGAAAGAAGCAGAAATCATGATATTCCATTCTACTTATGATGGTGAGGGCGAAATTTTACACTTAAATGAACAATTAGGGGAATTAATACAAGTAGGTCCAGAAAATTTTTCATAAAAAACAGATAAAAATGCAGTTTCCAATCACATGATAGAATTTTAAACCAACCGAAAAAAAAAAAAAAAAAAATCAATTAGCAATTCTCGAGTAAAGTTGCATAAAGAAACACTACCAGCTATTTCATTATAAGTTGCAGCAAAAGCAAAAGCTTTAAATTGAAGCTTCTACTTTTAAATCCTAAAAGCTTATAATTTTAATTTTTAAAGCCACGAAACAAGCTTTAGCCTTTTTATTTGTCAAATATCTAACTGTTGCTTTACATAATGGAGTATTTTGAATATTACAAGAGTAAAATAAGTGCAACTACTCAACTTTCTCCTATGGAAGTAACAATTATAGCTGCGATCCAAGTAATTCACTATGTTAATCTTTTGCATTTCATAAGTTGTTACAGATCACCTAAGTGTTGTGATATCATTACTTCATTAGTTATGTTGGAATTTCCGCTCTTGTATATATGGATTATGGAAATAATAATTGAATATATATATATATATATATATATAGTCTGGCTACTATGCTATCCATAGCACCAAGCACTTGGTGCTACCAAATTTTTCACCGTTGGATCTACCCTTTGATCATTTCCATCACTTAGATCATACTATTTCCCCAACTACCCACTAAACTCTAGGGGCCCACTATCATCCTAACCACACATACCTTAATCCAAGAGTAAAAACTTAATAGCACCAATGACTTGGTGCTATCGATAGCATAGTAGCCTAGTTCTATATATATATATATATATATATATATATATATATATATATATATATAGAGAGAGAGAGAGAGAGAGAGAGAGAGAGAGAGAGAGAGAGAGAGAGAGAGAGAGAGAGAGATCATATACTTTCAAAAGTGCAACCTCATCCATGCTTGTATAGGATTTGTATTGGATCCGTGTTATTGTAAAGTCGTTTAAACCATATGGTAAAAAATCCACAAGCATGGATGAACTTGTACTTTTGAAAGTATATAAGCTCAGCTCTCTCTCTCTCTCTCTCTCTCTCTCTCTCTCTCTCTCTCTCTCTCTCTCTCTCTCTCTCTCTCTCTATATATATATATATATATATATATATATATATATATATATATATATAAGTTGAGTTGGAATGCTATCAATAGCAAACGGGCTCCGTTGCCATCAATTTGTTTTCGATGATGGAGCTTCTAAATCAACGATCGGCACCGTTGAATATGATCTATGTTACTGGAAGTATCTAGAAACCAAATTTCAAATCTTTTCGACATCATTTACCGAATGATCAAATGGTTGCAAAACTTGTAATTTTAATGGTAGAAATAAAGCGTTTGCTCGTTTAACGGCGTAAAGAAATCTAAATCAATTAAATTTTGATTAGAAAATTTTTTGAACTATTTAAAATAAGATCTATACTCTCGATCTTGATTACAAGACTCCTATCATCACTTCTTGAAGGACATTCATTTTCAGTCGCTCATTTTTGAGTCCACTTGATGGACAAGAAAAAAATATTCAAAAAGCATGAAATTTAATATACAAATAGTTTAAATGGTTTAGATCATAGTTTACGATGCCGATTGTCGATTTGGAAGCTCCATCATCGAAAACAAATGGGTGGTAATGGAGCCTGTTTACTACTGATAGCATTCCAGCTCAACTCTCTCTCTCTCTCTCTCTCTCTCATATATATATATATATATATATATATATATATATATATCTATGTGTGTGTGTGTGTGTGTGTGAATGAAGCAGTAGAGGTAATGTGTATTATGTGAACTGAGCATTATAACAACAGTAGGTTTTAGAGAATTTAATATAAAAAAATAAGATGCTAACTTTTAAGAACTTACATGAGAAGATTGTGAAGACTGCAGCATAGAAGATGGATTGCGCATGCGACGACGGCATCCCAGGATCGGATCTCAAAGCAGAGGGCCTTTCGTGATTTAGAATGCGTTTCAACGTGATTGAAATCCACGAATTTACAACCGACCCCATCGCAGCCCACAGGGCTACAGCATCATGCTTCCAAAGAATGGCGAGGCCGAAAAGAGCGGCAACTATCCACTTGCTCTGAAATCGAAGCCAATTAGAAATATAGCCCATAAAACATTACGGATTTCACATCATAAGGTTTTACCATATTCGTAATGCCATAGAGCAACTGAACATCCGAATAACAATGCATAAAGATAGTAACTGAGTTCCAAAAAGCGCAGTATTTTATCCAAGTACATCGCAAGGGAAACCTAAGATGCTAATTAAGTTCAGACGCGCAACTCCATCGACAAACTTAATCAGCTCATTGTATTTCTCGTTTCTATTCCTTGTGAAAAATCATGATATCCTTTTCTCAAGTAAAGAATGTTTACTCGTCGTCGCTCGGTGCTCAATATATTAAGTGTTGCGAACGCGTAAATGGCACGAAGCAATTGATAAATTCACCGTCTAAATTGATGGAATAACAAAAAATTATCTAAATAATGTAATCGACTACCCATCCAAGCATTCAGCTTCAGCCGGAGATTTTGCTATAATTAACAACTTCATTAGCTATCGGGCATTAATCATTAATTAAATCAACATTCCCATCAGCTATTTAACCTGAAATTCTAAATCACATTTAGTGCAATCGTAACCTTATTTGGCATGTGAATAACTCAAATGAAAGCAATTGAAAGTTAATTTTTTATTAATTTTTTTCCATCTTCTCTTACGGTAATTTGGGAAAATAAAGTTACAGGCGAATCTAATTTTACATGAAAGATTCAGAGCCAACAAGACAATAATGATCCAAGAAGGCTTGGTAAAACAACTGATCTGATTTCGATTTCTGAATATATTGACTATCCAGTTCGTAAATTTCTACTGCGCTCTAAATTGCTTTACATGAAAGATTCAGAACCATCGAGACAAGAACGATCCAAGAAGGCTGATAAAACAACTAATCTGATTTCGATTCGAGTTCGTAAGTTTCTGCTGCGATCTAAATTTCAAGCAAAACAGAGACAAAAGAAGTGAGTATTTACGGCCGAAAATAACTTCCACCCGACTCCGTTTTCGGTGGAATCAGAAAAGCAAAACCCTAGGAGAGAACTCAGAACTATACCCACCGTTCGATTTATGGTCGATTCAACGCTCCCCCACGCCGAATTCGAGCTCGAAACCGACGACGATCCATTTCCCAGAATCGCTTCCGCTTCCGCTTCCTCCAATCTGATCCCACCAGAACCCTCGCTTCTCCCAAAAGCGCCGGCCCCGCTCAGCTCCGCCATGCTCCCCGATCCAGCAGCCGAAGCCCTGAATCGCCTCCCGAAACGGGATTTTGAGCCCGACCACCCAGGCGTCAAAATCCGATCTTTCGAGCAGGGGACGCGGCGGATCGAGAAGGGTCGGAGAACTGAGGGGGTAATTGGTAGAGATGAAGGTAAAGATAGCATCTTTGGGGTGTGAAAAGATCTGCAACGAGGAGAGGTAGGGCAAGGGGATTGATGGGATTAGGGTTTGGGTGGGGAGAGAAGAGCATCTTTGAAGAGGAGAGGAGAGGAGAGGAGATGAGAGGGGATTAATATTGTCCTATTGGTTTTTCAATGTCCTGTACGAAAGAGGGGTTTAGTACGCTCCAGTGGAAGATACCAAGGACAAAAAGGGAAGGAGGGGTGTGTTTGTGATTGATGATGGTTCATGGGTCCTTCCTTGGAGCTGCTATCACATAGATTATCAAGATTTGGACTTGTAATACTAATTTATTAAATTAATTTTAGGGTTAATTGCATATATGTCCCTGCAAATATGTCGAATTGCAAATATATCCCTACAAAATTCAACTTTTCATATTTATCTCTTCAAAAATTCACCGTTATTCAAATATGTCCCTACCGTCCATCTCTGTTAGAAAAGTTGATTTAACCCTAGATTAAATGCTTAACCTTGATTAGATTAAAAAATGAATTTACATATTTACCCTTTCCATATTATACTTTTGGAGGGATATATTTATAACAAGTATAATGGTATTATTTTTGGAGGGATATATTTGTAAAGGGGCAAAAAAATAATTTCACATCAAATCTGTTAAAAAATAAACCGACTCCAAACGGGGATTAACCAGAGGGACATATTTGAAAAACTTTCGATTTTTGAAGAGATAAATATGAAAAGTTGAATTTTACAAGAATATATTTGCAATTCGACATATTTGGAGGGACATGTATGCAATTAACCCTTAATTTTATATAGTTTTTTATAAATATATTAAATAAAAATATATATTTCTAAAATTAAATTTTTTATATTTATTTTTTCAAAAATTTTGATTAATTTCACACCATCAACTTTAACGATGGGGTCCACTATCATTCAAGCAATATATTTCTATATCTAAGGACTAAAAATTCACAACACCAATAATTTTGTGCTTTTACAAATATAGAAGCTCAATTCTCTCTCTCTATATATATAACCTTACAAATATATCTTTCTAAAAATTTCAACGGTAAAAAAAATACACATATAGTTAAGTATAATATCTGAAAGGATAAAAAGATAAATTTACAATTTATAATTTTTAAAGGAACAAATATGAAAAGTTAAACTTTGTAGAAATATATCTGCCATTTGATATGTTTATATGGACCTGAATGAAATTAATACTAGTTTATTTGATTTAAACCATCAATTCAAATTTACAAGTTTTACATATAAAATTTAAAATTATTAGGCGATATAAGATCTGTTTCACAATTTTAATTGGTGAAACGACTCTGATTTCAAATATAACGATCCGATTTACTAATAATAATAATTTATTGGGTTCAAACCACAAACCCAAAATACTTAAATTTAATTATCATTATTATAGTTCATAATATGTGATATACCATTTTTTTTTTTTTTTTTCAATGTGGACTATTAGAGTGTCACATAACATCACCTAGTTTAATTAGGCCTTTGCCATTCTTTTAAATCAATAATTTGAACCACTAAGATATTATTTTTGGATCGTCCGCATTAACCACAATTTCAAAATCTCAAATTGCAACTAATTTACTTAAAGCATAATACATAGCCTGTTTCATGATTCGATTAATCTAACAAAACATAAATACACAAAGATAATATTATAGAAGACCAATAAGAAGAATTCTAATAATGAATATATTGGATGCTGATTTTTTAAAACGAACATATGCATATTATTTTAAGCCAATAATTTGAATCTATGCCTCAACTTTTGACATCACTTTTTGGACAACTACTATTTTAACGTCTCCTGCTGTTAAAAAAAACAATAATTAATTTTTACATATGTGTAGCGCTTACAAATTTTAATTATCACTTAATTTAGTTGGACCTTTCTCGCACGAGATAGGAGGGGGGACCTTTTTAGACAATCCAAAAAGTGATGTCCAAGTTGAGGCATTGATTCAAATTATTGGCTTAAAATGATATGCATATATTGGTTTTAAAAGGTCAGCATTCAAAAAAAAGGTCAGCATTCAATACATTATTATAATTCTTGTCACTGGTCTCCTGTAATATTATTTTTGTGTATTTATATTCGACTGGGTGTTAGATTGATTGAATCTTGAGACAAGACTATATATTACGTTTTAAGTAAATTAATTGTAGCATGAGATTTTGAAATTGTAGTTAGTGTCCGCGATCCAAAAGTGATATCAAAGTTAAAACACGGTTCAAATTATTGACTTAAAAAAGCCGACATTCTATCTCGCGGTAGAAGCACATAAAATTTGTCTTTTAAAATATTATTCTAATTTTATCCTTAAATTTTAAATCTCGAAGCTTTTCCAAGAAAGTTCTTGGTGCTCCAACTTGAGCTTGTCATTGTTTCTGTGTTGAGTTGGGTGGTTGCGATTGTTGCTGCGTTAAGTTGAGTCACCTTCTCCAAGCTTTTCCAACAAAATTTTTGGTCCTCCAACTTGAGGTTGGTCGGGAGGAGCTTATACTTTGATCAGTAACCAGCATGAGGCACAGCCAAAAATGATGCAAAAAATGAGGTTTCTAGCAAATAAGTACATTTCCTTACTTTGTTTTTATATTTAAATGTTTCAATTAAAATTACAAACACATAAAATTCTGATTTTAGGCTTAAATTTTAAATGTAGAAGCTTTTCCAACAAAATTTTTCCTGCTCCAATTTGAGCTTGCCATTGTTGCTGTGTGGAGTTGGATGCTTGCCATTGTTGCTGTGTTGAGTTGGGTGTTTTCCATGTAAGTTAAAATTGTACCAAAAAAAAATGCCATTGTTGCGCGACCTTCTTCTCCACGGCCAACAATGGTGCATTGTTGCCTGACCTTGCTTGTTTCCAATAATTTACGTGAAAACATTAGATTTTCTCAACTCATTTATATCACTTCTGCATTAAAAGTCACAAAGTAAACTCCCACTTCACACATAAATTCACATTCAACTTTATATTTACACTTCAATTATGTACAAACAAAACAAAAGTACCAGAATTATTACCAAATAATTCACATTCCAAATTTGTCACATTCCATAGTATACTTCAGCTCAAGAACAGGAGCTACAAGAATATTATTTGTCAAAAAGCTAAAAAGCTCGGCGACTGTTTCTAAGAATTACATCAACAAATCTCATAGCAACAAGGTGGTATACTAACTATTAAAAGTGCTTTTTCCCATAGTAATTTCATTACTCTGAACAGCAAAACTTGATAACTTGTAAAAAAAAACCTTTCAGAATGGCTTGTATAACAGGAACTTTATATGCGGCCAGGGGCGGCGGGGGGGCCGGGAAGGGGAAAATAACAAAAGAAGAAGAAAGCTGAAAATAAAGATAATTGTTCGGGATCTAGTCGCGACCGGTGTTCACAGTGGCTGTGTTGTCATCTCCTTCAATCGGCACGGGTTTTGAAGCAGGGAGATACGACCAGGCGATGGCAGCAGTGCCGAAGGTGACTGCGAGGCCGATGGAGCACCAGAACCACTTCTGCCTCCTCTTCCGGCTATGCCGCTGTTGCCGTGCCATTTCTGCACTCGCAGAAGAACGGAAACGGAAAATAGCACGAGGAAATAAAGAAAGTCAGTGCTTCTTTCTTGTATTGATTTTCATTGTTTAAGTGACCAACCATATCTAAATTATGAGTAATATTCTAACTACACGCATTTTAGGGATCAAATGACATGAATGCAAACTACAGGCTTTCCTAAAAATTGTCAAATCAAAGCTTAAAAGCCCTAAAAACATAAGTTCTGAACTGGACAAATAACTGCGATGACAAAATATGAAAAACTAATCCATCTACGCAGCTGTGTTTAAACATAAAATTTCAAATTCATTAATTAATGATCACAAAAAAGACAACCATATATACCAAAATCTTAATAAATATAATATCACCTGTCCAAAAGAATCGCGACTCCCAAAAGAAAAGAACCAACAAAAAATAAAACCTAATTAGTAATGACAAAGCACATGACAATGATTCGATCAGACAATAGACCGTCAGGATCGAGGGTACATTTGGCTCGGTATATTAGCAAACCTATCTATGTGCAACTATTTCTTATAGAGAAATGACACAAGAACAAAGCCATTTAACAAACTGAAATGAGCTTTTTAGCCCCAATAGCAGATGCTCCAATTTGGAGCTCTTGCTTTTGCTGCAGCTATAAACTGTTGGGATGATTTTAACGAAAAAGCTTTTAGTGCTTCTTCAAAAGGCTCCGCTCAAAACAGCCCTTCCGGAGAAGCTCCCGCATGGTCAGACAGAAAACAAGTTTAAAATTCTT
The DNA here is from genome assembly GCA_029168755.2 of Tillandsia fasciculata. Lineage (NCBI taxonomy): Eukaryota > Viridiplantae > Streptophyta > Magnoliopsida > Poales > Bromeliaceae > Tillandsia > Tillandsia fasciculata. Next base: position 23,832,179 of record CM054940.1, read on the forward strand.
ACCGACAGCTTCTTGGTTCCTTTGAGACATCTCCCTATTTGCAGCTTCATAAAATTGGAGCCGATCCCACAACCTCGCGATCTCAAAGTTCTTCAATTGAATATGAGGCTCCATCTCTGCTTCAACCTCCGCACGAGAACATCCCCTTCCAACAGCAGAAGCCACAAAGCGGGAAACAGTGATTTGCTGGCACAGATCCTCTGCAGGATCGATACTTGTTTGGTCGCCCTTTTCTGCTACAGATGGAGGAGGTGGAAGCCTTAAACCCACGAGTGAGAGTTGGCGGCTGAGCTTCTCCCACTGGTTTTGTGAGTTCTCAAGTGCTTCTTCTGCTAGCTTCCTCCTCTCGATTTCCATTAGTATATTCAATCTCATTTGACTCAGCTCGATCTCAATGTTTCGATAAGAAGGACGTGCAGATCCGTCGCTAGAAATCTCTGCATTTAAGGAAATGGCAAAGTGAGCCAACTTGCAATTTGGGACAGTGAAAGTCTGATTTAGGATTATTTAACAAAAACAAGAAGATAAAATTGCATAGTCTAATTACTTGGAAAGCAATACATCTACAATGATATTGTATTGTGCTTCGACCGGTATTCATGACACAGTCTGAATCTGATGTTCGAGAACAGAACACTACGCAATCAAACCTTCAGCAAAAGATTTTCCAGGGATTCGACCTCATCAGAAGGTATAACACTCCTAAAAAGGTTTTTCCTCGGTTTACACAATTTCTACAAAATTGGAGTCGCCACAATACCTAAAAGAAACAAAATTGTTTCACACTTTCGAGAAAAAGCAATAGATTATGATGTCTAAATAGATTCAACTTAGCTCGCGCATTTTTTAATTTCATTTTTTAAAAGTTCTAACAGATTGTTTTAATATCATAGGTCCTGCAAAATCAAGCCTAATAGTTATTTTCTAAAAAATATTTGCAAGGTGTCCGAAACAAAAACCCAAACTTGTCTCCTTTCTTTCTCTGCACTATGATTGCCTTTGATAGAACTTTCGGGAACTTTTCAGTAAGAAAAGTCTAGTTCTGCAAATATCTAAAAAAATCCTTCCAACTTCCTGCTGAATAAAAAATGATTATAAAAAAAAGCTGGGAATGGTTACGGACTTAAGGCAAACAGCAATGCACATGCAAATAAAAATATCGCTCAAATGATCAATGCCACAGCACTTATCTAATTTAAGATAGGATTAATTTCATACGGCTCTCTGTAAACATATCGAATAGTATATATATCTCTACAAAGTTCAACTTTTCATATTTACCTCTTCAAAAGTCTAAAGTTGTTTATATATATCTCTATCGCCAATCTCCGTTAGAAAAATATAGTTAACCATAGATTAAATACTTAACCTTCGTTAGTTAGTGAAGTAAATTTATCTTTTTATCCTTTCAGACATTTTTGTATTATTTTAACAGTTGGGACTTTTGAATGGGCAAAACTCATATTTCGCATATATTCTGTTAAAAAATAAACAGTGAACTAACGGAATATATATGAACAACTTAAGATTTTTGAAAGAATAAATATGAAACATTAAACTTTGTAGAATATATTTGCTATTCAATAGCAAAACTGATATTTCGTATATATTCGGTTAAAAATTAAACAGTGAACTAGTGGAATATATATATGAACAACTAAAGATTTTTGAAAAAATAAATATAAAACGTTAAACTTTATAGAAATATATTTGCTATTCGATATGTTTACAGTAAACTGTATGAAATTAACCCTTTAAGATATTAATCAAGCAACCACCAAAGAGTTCACTCTATGACTTCTTTGCTGTCAATTAATGTACAGATACATACGCAAATTAAGTGTTAAAAAAAACGAAAGAGAATTAGGATCTACTGGAATAGATGGATCTACCAGAATAAACCATATTACGATAAATGCAACAATAATCCTTCAAATTCTTAAAAATTATTATTAAACGCTAGAGCACGACAAGTTAAGATCTAGAAGAATATTCATCAATACCTTCGAATGCATCGTAGAATTCCCCAATTGGCGTGCTCGGCTTCGACAAACAGTCGGCTCCATTTCCATCATCGTTCTCCGAATTACTAACTGTGCTCATCGAGTCCTGCAAATCGAAGAAATCATCGCTCTCCCGTTCTTTCTGTACATCAACATCAACATCGACAACCTTCATCGAATCCTCATCTCCCTTAATCCCATCACGCGAGCTCACATCCTTAGCTTGCTCATCGTCTATTCGAGCCTTCTCTTCGCGACGATATCCATCGGGCTTCTCTTCCACTCCATTTCCGTTAACCACATCAAGCTTCTGCTGCGGCAGCGGCTGCGGTGGCTGCTGCGGCTGCGGCAGCTCACTGCTGATACTGACATCACTCTGGGACAAGCTCTTGAGGAGACGCGGCCCGCGGCGCTTGTGATTGATGATGTAGGGCGACGAGGGCGGGAACGAGGAGGCGGCGGAGGGGGAGTCGGGGAGCGGAGTGCTCTCCGGCGTGGCGTAGAGCGTAGGCGATACGTGCCGCTTCGGAATCGCCTTCCTTGCCGAGGAGGAGATCGGCACCTGCCTCTCCGCCCTCAGGGGCGGGGGCGGAGCCGAAGGTGGCTTCGCAGAGGCGTTCCGTGACCCCGGCTCGAGAAGGCGATCCAGGGCGATCGCCGTAAAGGTCGGCATGGGCGATCAAAGCACAAATTCAACCCTTCCAAACCCCTCAACACATCAAAAATCGCATCGCACCTATCTACGCAAACTACACCTGCATCACACGAATTCGATCAGAATAGCCCCACCGCAAACTGGATCATAGCATCAAATATATCCCACAAATCGACAAAAAATCAATAAAAACCCTAGGTTTTTCGAACTCAGGTGAAATCGAAGGAGCGGAGTTGATTTATAAGCTGTTGGAAACAAACCCTAGAGCTCGAGATGGAACAGCTCGGATCGGGGACGAAGACGACCTGGAATCGAAACCCTCGCCGGATCTTTCGCCCTAGATTTAGAAATTTCGATCGATATCGATATCGATATCGATATATCGATCGAGAGAAAGAGAGAGGGGAAATGGCGATTTACCTTTCTCGATCGGGAGAGAAGAGCCGAGGAAACCCTAGATGGAGGTGCCCTTCCGATATATATATATATATATATATATATATATATATATATATATATCATTTTATCGAATTAAATACTATGACCAAATAAAATAGAAATTTTATTTCATGAACCTGGTCTCCCATGTCATAATAAAATGAACGGTCCAGATTGGAGATCTTAAAAAACGAACGGGGATGGAATCACGGTCTATGGGTGGAAACGTGAACTTGGTGTAGGTAATAATTTTTCTTCTCTTGTGGCCCAAGTCTCTCTCGAACCTCCTATGGCCCCAACTCCCGCTACGTTTCCCACGACACAGGATCGTCCACGCGTGGGCCCTCCAAACACCAAATGCCATGCTTCACCACTTAAAATCTGACACGTGGAAGGAGCACGCAATGTTTGGCTCCAGTGGATCCCGCCGCACACGATTTTTATACGACACTCATTTTTGCTGTGGATACGTGGAAGCACATGGTTGGCTACACGAATTAAAGTGAAAATAAATTTGAAATTTGAAATAAGCTTCTCCGTTTGAATTTCAAATTTCCCGCGTAAGTGGCCAAAGAGCGCGCGAAAACCACGCACGTGTAGGGGCTGTATTATATGTATACAACCGGTTTTGTATTGAATCCTTGCGTAAGCCAATTTTTTTTTTTTTTTAAATTGTGATGCTTTCTTGTCGTGTTTGGTCATTGGTGTGAAATTTTGAAGCGTAGAATAATCAGAACCTTTATTTAAAATAAATTTTTAAATATTTTATTCAGTAAAAAATATATTTTTTGAGATAATTTTTATTTATTTTTAATTTTATATAAATTTTAAAAATTATAAGAAAATTTTTGGCATAATATCTGGTTCGGCCTTAGGCGAATTTCAGTTCGAATAAATATATCTAATGCGATCCGCATTACACTCTTACCCGTGATGGAGCATAAAGTAGAGCTTGTGAAAGTGTTATTAGCCCATAACGGGTCAAGCCACTGTGATCCATTAAGGTGGTCCAATCGGATCGATCATATAAATCGATAGGATCCATATCACACCCAAATTTAAAATCCTCTACACTAAAGGCCTTAAAAATTAAAATAAAAAAAATTGAGGATCAAAATAAAACATGAGTAGGCCTTCACGGAAAATATTTTTTATACATTCTAATTTAAATATATATTTTAAAATAAAATAAATTTTATTTATTATTTTAAAATAATAAATAAAAAAAAAATTATTCTTATATCATCTGTTGAGGGACTATAGTGCAATTAGCCCACTACTATAAAAGGGTAACACTCACGCTCAACTACTCGTACAGGGTGTTCTCACAATGGCGGCGCCGATGCTCTACGGTGCCCTCTCCCTCCTCTCTGGCGGTGGCGCCGCCTCCTCCGCCGCCGTGATATTCTCCTCCGCCGCCCCCGGTCGCCGTCCTCCGCCGCTCCCCACCGGATCCCGGCCGATCGGCTTTGGGCGCCGCCGGATCTCGTGTTGCGCCGCCGCCCCCGCCCCCGCCCCCGTCTCCGTCGCCGTGGCCTCTCCATCCAAGGGGAGAGATGGTAGGGTTTCATTCGATCTCCTCACTGTGATCTCCCTCTCCCTCTCCCTCTAGTTAATCCGAGTTTGGAGCTGCTGAGTTACGGTTAGGGTTTCGTCGAACTCGGTAACTTATGTGGATTGGCTCTTTGTTTAGATCAGCTTCGATTTCCTGCTTTGTAGTTTGATTTGTGATAAATTTGATCGAGATATGTGATTTTTTGAGCTGCTGAGCTAGGGTTAGGATTTCGTGGTAACATATGTGGATCGGCTCTTTGTTCAGATTAGCTTCGATATGCTGCTTTGTATTTTGATGTGTGATAAATTTGATCGAGATATGTGATTTTTGGAGCTGCTGAGCTAGGGTTTGGGTTTCTTCGAACTCGGTAACTTATGTGGATCGGCTCTTTGTTTAGATTGGCTTCAATTTCCTGCTTTGTAGTTTGATTTGTGATAAATTTGATCGAGATATGTGATTTTTGGAGCTGCTGAGCTAGGGTTAGGATTTCGGCGAACTTGGTAACTTATGTGGATCGGCTCTTTGTTTAGATTAGCTTCGATATACTGCTTTGTATTTTGATTTGTGATCAATTTGATCGAGATATGTGACTTTTGGAGCTGCTGAGCTAGGGTTTTGGTTTCTTCGAACTTGGTAACTTATCTTGATCGGCTCTTTGTTTAGATTAGCTTCGATTTTCTTCTTTGTAGTTAGATTTGTGGTAAATTTGATTGAAATATGTGATTATTGAGTTAGATGCAGTGATTTCATCTTTGTCACGCATGAACTATCTTTATGAACCGAGTATATGAATTGTTTGTTGTATTTAGGTTAAATTCCCTATATATTGCTGCAAAGCAGTGAAAGCGTGGTTTTGTCCCTCAGAACTTTTAACTATAAATTGTATCCAAGTTCTATTTGTTTACAAAATTTTCCCTCGCCATTCTACACTTGGGAACAACATATTTTTGCGTCATCTTTCTATTTTCTGTGACGAATTGGTCTCTTTATTTAACGGACTCCAAGATCAACTTTAGGACGACGCATTGCTTACGTATTGTAATTCTTAGTTTTGGTTACTGCTGCGAGAAGTTGGATCTCAATGAAATTATGTGCAATATGATAGATTATTGTATGAAAAGTTCTAACTATGGCAATAGAAGTAACATAAGAATTAAGAACTTCTGTTGTTTGTGATGGAATTTATGGTTCTAGTGGTTAGTTAGCTTAAACTGTTTCACGAACTCTTTGGTAGATTTTATAAAGCCTAATTCTGTCTTCTTTATACACTTAAAAATCAGGTCCTAAGGATTTCCTTCATATAAGCGACTTCGACAAGGATACGATCTTAAAGATCCTTAATCAAGCCGCAGATGTCAAGGCAGTATTGAAATCAGGAGACAGATCTTTCCAGCCATTTAAAGGAAAGACGATGGCGATGATATTTGCTAAGCCATCAATGAGAACACGTGTTTCATTTGAAGCCGGATTTTCCTTGCTTGGCGGGCATGCCGTCTACTTAGGGCCTAATGATATCCAGATGGGCAAGCGTGAGGAGACCCGCGATGTTGCCCGCGTGCTCTCGGGATATAATGACATCATCATGGCCAGGGTTTTTGCTCACCAGGTACGATGGTGAGTTGTTATTTCATTGTTCTACCATATGAAACAATTACCACCATGAATATCTGGAGTTAAAGTAGCTGTTAAGTGTAGCAGAGGCATCCGAGGAAGAACGATACATAGATATCTTGTCTCATACATTCACTTTCTTTTCTAAAATGCTTATTAAATAACACAACCTAAGATACAGCTGCATGGAGAAAATTGGTGCCAACTAATGTAATCTATTGTCGCATGCTTCATTTTTTTTTCCCATTAATCGATTAATAAGTTTGTAAATTATGTGGCTTCCCACGGTTGCATAATAAAATCGTAGAGTTAATTCATCGCATAGCATGAATAACAACTATTTTCAATCAAGGCAACATGTATAAGAGACCAACTGGCTTGTTTCTTGTATTTCGTCGTTATGTTGGAATGCTTTCTTTGTTCTCAAAAAGCAACTATTTTCAAGCAATTTGCTCTTACAACGTTTTATTAAGTACATTTTACTTCTTTAACTGTTGACACTGATTGGTTCTCTATATTTTACATGATAATGGCAGGATATTCTGGACTTGGCAGCATATGCTTCGGTGCCAGTTATAAATGGGCTAACTGACTACAACCACCCGTGCCAGATAATGGCTGATGCACTTACCATTATAGAACACATTGGTCGATTGGAAGGAACCAAGGTTTGTTTTTTTTTTTTTTAATTTCGGACTATTGGGGGATAAGTTATACACACACGCACGCACACACACACGCGATTATACTATTATGAGTACAGAACCCTTTGTATTCATAAGTCGTTTTCGATGATAGAGCTTCTGAATCGACGATGCATGTCGTTAACCATAATCCAGAGCATTTTAAGTACCTGGAAATTGAATTTTGCAATTTTTCAAAATTGTAATAATGTCTATCGAGAGTATGAAATAAACGGTCAAAATTGTAGAGATTCTGTGTATTTTGACCAATTCAAGTACAATCTACTAAAAATAGAGTTATTGATGTTAATTCAATCAATTCCGATTCTAATTCTTTTATGCTGTTAAACTAGAAAACACATCGTACTTGCCGTTAAAATTGTCAATTTTGAGACCTTTTGATCGTAAGGTATATGATGCCTAAAAATTACAAAATTTGGTTTCTAAAATGTCTATGCATTCTTAATTATGCTTAGCGGTATGGATTGTCGATTTAGAGCATCTATCATCTAAAACAACTTATGAGTTCAAAATCGATCATTCTCATAAGAGGATAATAGCTGGGACTTTCTCTCTCTATATATATATACTTCGAAATCTCAATTTTCATGCCTCTCAAAGCTCAATCCTTACATGCACCCGTACTTTCATGTTCATCTTCAAAAATTTCATCCATCTCAAAAGTAACTGACTTCTCCATGTTTCGATGCTACATTGCTACATGAAAATTCAGACATATTTTGCAGGGCTGTATATATAAGATGTAAAAGCCTCTATGTTCTGGTGCGCGTATTTCAATTTCCAAGCAGAATTTACGTCTATGATGTGATTTTGCAGGTCGTTTATATTGGAGATGGAAACAACATCGTGCACTCGTGGCTTCTGTTGGCCTCCGTAGCGCCTTTCCACTTTGTTTGCGCTTGCCCACGCGGGTTCGAGCCAGACGAGAAAACAGTCGAGAAGGCGAGGAGTGCTGGAATAAGCAAGATCGAGATAACGAACGATCCCAAGGAAGCAGTAAAGGGAGCGGATGTGGTGTATTCAGATGTTTGGGCCAGCATGGGCCAAAAGGATGAGGCGGAATACAGAAAACAGCAGTTCCAAGGATTTCAGGTTTGCTCGAGCTTTTGACGTCTCCCCTTTTCCCTTTAAACGATTGAAAAGAAATCGTGGAATGCGAGTTCGTCGACTTCTTGTCAAAGTGATGTATAGTGCCTACTTTGCGAGCAAGAATGCGGGAAACCCCCTTTAAATCCTGTATATTACATCTTTTTCTTTGAGTAGTAGGATGTTTATATGTTTGCAATGCACAGCACTCAAAACTAACATTCTGCATCCATTATATGCTTCTTCGCGTCGCAGGTGGATGAAGCCCTAATGGAGATTGCGGGGCCGAAGGCCTATTTCATGCATTGCCTGCCGGCCGAAAGAGGGGTGGAAGTGACCGATGGCGTCATCGAGGCCCCGAACTCAATCGTCTTTCCCCAGGCCGAGAACCGTATGCACGCGCAGAACGCGATCATGCTCCACCTGTTCGGCCTCTGAACAAAATAAACAAAACAGAACAAAAACAAAAGGAAAGAGAAAGCAAAATGCCGCGGTAATAATCTTTGCCCCGATGCTTTTGCTTTATTTCATTTCCAAATCAGGACATGCACATTAGAATCGGTGTAATGTAGTTGTAGGTATGATTGGTTCTCCTCTTGAAGAGAGACATTTTGGTAGAGCTGCTGTTTTTCTCCTTCGTCGTGTTGTTGACTAATCAGTATTTTGAGTTTTAAAACCCTTTGTTCATTTGGTAAATAATATTAAAAAAAGGGTTAATTGCATACATGTCCCTACAAATATGTCGAATTGTAAATATATTTCTGCAAAATTCAACTTTTCATATTTATTACTTCAAAAATCCACCGTTATTCAAATATGCCCCTACTGTCCATCTCTGGTAGAAAAGTTGATTTAACCCTAGGTTAAATGCTTAACCTTGGTTAGATTAAAAAATAAATTTACATATTTACCCTTTTCATATTATACCTTTATTTGTAACAAGTATAATGGTATTACTTTTGGAGGGGTATATTTGGAAAAGGGCAAAAAAAATAATTTCACATCGAATCTGTTAAAAAATAAACAGATTCCAAACAGGAATTAATCAGAGGAGCATATTTGAAGAACTTTGAATTTTTGAAGGGATAAATATGAAAAGTTGAATTTTGCAGAGATATATTTGCAATTCAACATATTTAGAGGGACATGTATGCAATTAACCCTTAAAAAAATTATAAAATTTTGTTTCATCATCAGTAACATGTGAGTGCCAAAATTTTCATGCTTTGGAAAGCATAGGAAATGTTCTCTCTCTGTCTCTCTCTCTTTCTCTCTCTCTCTCTCTTCTCACACACACACGCGCGCAGGTGTGCGTGCACCTCAATGGACCAGCTTTTCATTGAATTAGTGGTAGCCCATTACACACATACATTTGCTGCTTTGCACATGAGCTTCACATAAAGTCTTCATATAATGATATATATATAAGAAAAGGTCTCTATAAAGATATTCACAATAATATGTCTCTATCTTGAAGGTTTTTCTGAAGTTTATATTCACAGTATGTTTCTATAAAAGATATTTACAACATCCATGTTATTTATAATTTATATTTATAAATGGCTTTCCAAATAAGTGCATCTTTGGAAGGTTAAAAGCTCCGTCTCACTGCTGTTCCGAGTTAAATCGGTTCCAAGCATCCTGCGGAACAGCACAGCAGAGAATATGAGGGTGAAAAAAACATCTAGAAAATCGCAGTGTAGAAACCAGAGAACTGCTGCTTAAGCAACTAAAGATTTAGCAAACTTATCACTTAACTGAAACCCACACTAACATTGTTTGAGCAAATTCAAGTGTTGTAATGGTGGTGGTGTGTATGTTCTTCGCAGATCCTTGCTTGAGGAGCAAATTAAAATATTGTTTAAGCAACTAAGCTTATTGCATCTCCTCCATAGACTTCAAAGGGATCGCATTTTAATCTATGCATTAGTAATTATTCGAGATATGTTGCGTTATAATTATTATTTATTTCGAGTAGAATGACACCAGAAGATAAGCATATAGATACGAGTCTGATTTCGGATGATTTTTATGCGAAGAAAAAGAGGTATTATGAATTAGTAAAATCTGGTTGCGCACCTTTAGGAGATCAAAGACCTTCTCGCATTTATATTTCTGCGGAACGCTTGCGCCCCGCTGCTGTAGTTTATCAGGATGAACACAAAGAGTGGCCTTCCTGTAGGCTTTTTTCAGAGCAGTTGCTGTTATCAAGTCAGTCAAAGAAATTGGCTGCCACCCACTGTCGGGCCCAAGAATCTGCAGTTGAAATTGAAATCAGCGAAAGAACTGCGTTATCGAACTGATCCAAACAAGTTCGAATCACCGTGCTCTAATCGACTAAAGAGGCACGCCAAATGTATCTCACAATCGTTAAATAGAAATGAATACGAAAGGATAAAAGAGCATAGACGAGTGATAAGGTTAAAAGGCAGAGCATTATGCTGAAAATGTCTTGTAAAAACCATCAAACTGCTAAAAATTTTGGGCAGAATCTAAAAAGAACTCGGCATCGATGAAAAATGGCAGTAATCTCTGATTAGTGCGACAACAGATATATAGCCTTACGTATTGCAGTGTGGACAGCAGCGCTCGCAAGTTTCCTTCCTTTCCGGTCGCCCACCTTCTGACCTCAGTATCAAGATAATCTGCGAACCTCTGTAGCAATAATAGGTAGAGAAGAATATTTAGTTATGGAATGACCCGACCTATATTCCGTAGGAGATATCATTTACTCAACATATATATAACCCCTGTAAAATCTGAAATTTCAAGTGTTCCTTACAAAATTCCCCTATTTCCCTTTTCTTAAGTTGAGGTGTAATGCAATTCACAGGTTGAAATTCGTTTTGCATCAGAAGAAGTTTTCTGACATAGAAGCAGCTCAGCGGTATACGTGCACGAAATTAAGTTTATGAAAGGCGTATAAGGTGTGCAACTTATGCATTAAACAAATATATATATATATATATATATAGTCCGGCTAGAATACTATCGATAGCACCAAACAATTGGTGCTATCAAATTTTCAGCCGTTGGATGAAAAGATATGCGGTTGGGATTATAGTGGTCCCCTAAGATTTTTACTATTCAACCAACCACCTAGTAAACCCTAGGGGACCACTATAATCCCAACCGCATATTTTTTCATCCAACGGCTAAAAACTTGATAGCACCAATGGCTTTGTGCTATCGATAGTATTCTAGCCTAATTCTATATATATATATATATATATAAAATACAAAAATATCCATTACTGAACGGTAAATAACAAGCGTATCTTACGTTTCGCTCTTCTTGCTCTCTTTGCGCAACCATATCGCGCATATTCTTATCTGCAAGCGCTTTTGCCTGAAATTGAAATTTGGATTATCAAAGTGCTGTAGGCTACAAGAGAAAATTCGAACGATGGCCTTTACAAATTGCAGAATAGGCAAATACGGAATTTGACACATACTGCTCGCTCGGCAATCCGTTGATGCCTCTCTATCCTTGCTTTAAACCTTAACGCTGATGCACCATCAGAACCTACCGATTTTCCAATGACAAATAACATGAGAAATAAATTTAAGGATACGGAAGAGTCCGACAGTTGGCAAATATAAATTTATAGAACAATATATTACCATGATTATTTGACCGAGAATGCCTCTGATTAATGTTACGAGACACCGCATCCTTTGAGGAGTCCTGAATATCATGCAACTATTTACGGTCAAATTCTTTATGCATGTTTAAAGAGAAATTGGAGAGAACCAAATTGTGTTGTTATTTCTCTACTTACATCAGGCCTCGTACTTCTTTGATTAATATCTGTATAATTGGCTTGAAAACGACCTTGTGCTTCATTATCTTTGGTGCGATGATTTCTAGAGCTGTTCGCCGATCTCTCTGAGCATTGTCTTGCTTCTAGAGCGGCTTTCCGAGCAGCTCTCTCCAAAGCCTCAGCAGTTGCTCTTGCAACTGCGGCCCTCACTTTGGCTCCTTCAGAAGCTTTTTCGGAAGAAGCTTTCGCAGCTTTTTCTCGAGCTTCTGCAAGTGTTCTTTGACGTGACTCAGCAATCGCCTTGTCCGCAGCTACCTTTGTTGCTCTTTCCCTGTCTCTAGCAGCTGCCCTTTCATGAGCTCCATAAATGACTCTTTCAACCGCAAGATTGTCTTTCTGTCTCTCTATCTCCCTCTCCCTCTCTTCTAACTTCCTCTGCAACAATTTCTCCTTGTCAATATTTTTCTCTTCTACACCTCCCTTTCCACTCGCATCTTCTTTCTGCACATCTTTCCGCCCATTTTCTTCATCTTTTCTAATCCTATCCATAGTTTTCTCCTTTTCAAATATTGTCTTATGGTTCTTTTCGCTACACTGACGAAGGAGTTGAGTTACCGCTGCCCATTTCTCAGCGTAATCTATCTGGGAGTCCTCTTTTGCAGAAGCCAGCCTATTTTTATTCTCTGCATTTTCTATAGTTTCTTCTGCAGCTTCAGGCCTTTTCTGCTCTTCACTTTTAGCTTGGCTATGTGCATATTGAATACTCTCTACCTTATTGGGTTCTTTCTTTAGCTCTCCTTTCTGATCAATTTCTTTTACTTTGCACCTGTCTTTTTCAGCAAAATATAATGAAAGGTTAGCTGGTGCGTTTGATTTTTCTTTTTCTCCGCAATGAGAAGTCCCTCGAGCTGCTACCGTCTTCTTCTCTGCTTTGTACAAGAATGATTCCCGGACACTCTATTTTCCTCATTGTTTGTATCTTCCTCCTCTGAATTTATGCGCAGTTTCATCTTCATACTCGCATCAAGCACTGGCAGCCCAGGAATTGCGTCAATTTCCTCTACACATTTTGCACATTCATTATCCTTTTTGCTGGCCAAGGACTTCTTTTCCTCTTTTCTCGCATAAAACTCATCAGGTTCGTAAGTCTCCTCAGAATCTTGGCATGTCTTGTTCGAGTTCATTCTGCTGTCTGGTTCTAGTTCAGTTTTAACTTGAGTAGTAAGATCAAAGGAACCCTCGATGTTATTTTTGTCCTGTCCATGCGCATCCACTTCTGGAGATAGTTCTATAGAGATTTTATCTATTACTCGCATAGAGACCTTCGGAAATGTATCAGATAACCCCTTCATTTCTTCTTCGCTTCTGCTACCCGTGAAAGCATTTGTATACTTCTTCGCATCTGGATGCCATTCACAAGTTTCTTTTTCAGTAAAATATGAAAGGTTAGCCAGTTTCCTTATATTCTCATTTTCTTTACGATGAAATGTCTTCTCGACTGCTTTTGATTTCTCATTCATTTCCCGCAAGAACAATTCCTGGGGCACTCTGTCTTCCTCATTGTTTTTACCTTTCACCCCTGACTTTCTGGCCTCCTTCATCTTCACACTCTCATCAGCTACCGATGATGGTACAGAACTTGTATCAAGCTTAAATGTCTCCTTCGAAGCTTCGAATTTTGACTCAGCTTTCATTTTAATAATACTAAAATTGACCGAATCCTCTTTTTTATTTTTGTTTTGTCCAAGAACAACAACCCGCGGAGATGTTTCCAAAGAGATCTTATCTTTTTCTGGTATGCATACCTCTTTAACTTCGTCGATTATCTTGTCGATTTCTTCTTTCCTGCTTGCATTCGTCACAGCATTTGTAATTTTCTCAGTTTTCTCTGATTTTTCTGTCTCACCATTGGACTCTGTAATTACTTGGGAACTTCTGCTGAAGCTTTTCAACTCGGATTTCTCTTTAGCTCCTATCATTTCCTGGGTTCCTCTGTAATTGCTTTCTGTTTCTTCTTCTTCCTCTTCGTCTCCGTTCTTTGATTTAGCTTTCGCTTCCTTCATATTCCCTTCCTTCTCGGAGCATTTAAAAACCTCTTCAGCATCATTTGCATCATTTACCAGCTGAGAGATTTCTTCACCCACTTCTCTCCTACCACTCGTCTCTACTGAGTTGTATGATGATTGGAATGGATTAACTTCAATACCTGTTTCCTTCTCTTCATTAGTAAGTGTGGGTGCTTCCCTAATTTCCGGCTTTTTCACAGCCGCTGCATGAATCAGCTTTTTGCTTAAGGATGTTCCTTCACATTTACCTTTACTCTCCCTTCTGTCCTTACAAATTACATCATTAGGACCGATTTTTGCGCTGCTTTTGAACAAGTTGCCTTTGCTCTCCCTCATCTCCTTTGCACTCCTCAACCTAGCTTCAGCTTGTTCCATTGCTTCTTTCAAAGCAGCACTAGCTGCAGCAGCATCGGTCGAATCACTTGGGCTTTTGGTTGCAGCCTTTTGATGAGCTTTTTTATACTTAAAAGCACTTCCGCAATTCTGAAACTGATAACTTCCCTTGGGCTTCTGAAAAAACCCTTCAGATTCAGATTTTGGTTTCACGCCCATATTCCTTGCTGCTTCAGGTGACTGTTTTGATGATGGCGGCGTTTCCTTTACCTCCTTCTCTTCTTTCTCACTAGTTTTCATAAAATCTCCATTCTTACCAGTAGAGGGAAACAAAGAAAGCTCCTTTTTTCCTCCTTGTTCTCTCCCAAAATTGAGTTCATTCTTTTTCGGGTTTGATGGGCTATCACATGCTAAATTTGGCGAGGGAGAAACTCCACTTGCATCCTGATCAAAGCATGTTCCCTTCAGATTCCTGTAAATAGCCAGAGAAGCAAACAAAAGAATTTAATTAGCACATAATAACTCTTGGAATTTCTGAGATAAGGAAAGATATTAGAGTTTCCTTTTTGCCACAGAAACAAAGCAGCCATCATCCAGTATGTAGTACAAATACAGCAGAAGTTTTACTAAATATAACTGAACTCAAGTATTGCTAAATATACAGCAAAACTTCTGTGAAATTATAACATGCTTTATTCTATAATTAGATCCAAAACAACTTGCAAAAAAGTAAAGAAAGATGTAAGTTATTTCATAAATAATGTGTGACTCATCTAAAAAGTCGCTTTGGTGATCCTAATGGCGCTCATGAAATTAAGAGAAAAATATAAGCTAGAAATGAAGGACCAAGTTTTTTAACAAGATATTCGCATATCAGGCGCAATAAGAGAAAATAAAGATTTAACAATAATTTGCATTAATGGCTATTTGACATTACCGAAACAAGAGCTTTGAAAGCATAAACATTTTAAACTTAGAGCAGATTCCTCTTTTACACATTTACTTGAAAGTTGAAAGAAAGCTTTTGGGCCTCGCCAAGCACTGTGTCTGCCAGAATCCTGAGTCGAAATAGAGTCGAACACTACAACTTTTGTACAGACTGTTTGTTGATGTTTCTAACATTTCGCATATGGCACGAACTTCAGGAATGTTTGCCAATTAGCTTAGCAAACTATATGTTGATTCTCACATTCAAGCCAACCTTAAAATTTCATTTGATAGAGTTGTTTTCATATTTGTATCGGCTACCCAAGAAACTCATAGTTGGCCTTATTTATAAGGTGCACTTAATTGCATCGAATTTGAGTTTAAGAAAACAAGGAAAGAAAGAAGTACCAAATGAGGGCCAGTCCAACAAAACTTCATCTATGAAGTTTCAACTACAACAATTTAGTCCCTCAAATTCATCTTCCATAATATATAGGTTCTCATTAGTTGAATGCTCGAAAGGAAAATGTCATGTCAACAACATCATTAGGACTTTCTACAAAGACCAACAACACGAGACTCGAAAAAAATACCATATAATGTAAACTCTAATAATGATATCGACGTAACACCATTTTTTCTTTCTTTCAAACGATAGACAAAAGGAGAGAATAATTGACATACATGATAAACATGTCATCACAACCATTCAGGATCCGGATCCGAGTCGGATGCGTCTCCAATTTCCATACAAGATTAGGATATTTCTTTATTATTTGTAATTTATGTTAGTGATTATCTTTCCTTTTATTGCTCTTATACTCTTAGCATATTATGAAACCTAAGGTATCGTTTGGATTGGGGATAAGCCGGAATGAGTTATACCAGGTATAAGTATAAAGTAAGGGATAAGCCTGGTATAAAGTAAAAAAGTGTTTGGCTGGGAATGAGGCTTAAACCTGGTATAAGAAAAATAGTGTTTTTATTGGAGTTGAAGAATAAGAAGGAATAGAGAGTTGACTTTTGTGTTAAAAAATTAAAATATTCTTTTCTTTTTAATAATTTTTTCAAAATTAAAATTTTAAAATTTATTCAAATTTTAATCTTTATTCATTTTAATTTTTATAAAAATTTTAAGTGGGAGAAAAAAAAAATTTTAATTTTAAAATTTTAAGTAGAGTAAAAATTTTAATTTTTAAATTTATATAAATTTTAAAAAATATATAAAAATATTGTATAAATTTTAAAATTAATAATTTTTAAAAATAAAATAAAATTTTTACATTTATTAAAATATAAAATTAAAAAAATTAAAATTTATAAAATTTAAAATTTAAAATTTAAATATATTTTAAAATTTAAAAATTTTAATTAAAAAAAAATGCCTAGAAGTAAAAGAAAAAAAAAAAAAAACCGAAAAAAAAAAAAAAAAAAAAAAAAATGAAATGTCCCTTCCCAAGGCACTGCCTTGGGAAGGGACATAGTTGAAAGTGGGGTGGGATAAACCGGGGGGTGTAGTGGGGAGGGGGGATATCCCAACCCCAAACCGGGGATATCCCCGTTTGGGAGGGATATCCCCGGTTTGGGATATCCCCATGGTGTTTGGGTATAAAGGGGGGATATCCCCCTTTATACCCAATCCAAACACTAGCTAAGTGAAGTAGACATGGAGAACTATAAACAAGGCCTCTATTTTGTATTAAAAAATTTTAGCGCACCATAAGTTTTTGCACCTTTGATTGTTTCTAGCCAAAAATTTTATAAAAAAGTTGTTTCTCTATGTATTGGCCAAAATCATCAAATAGGTATACGATACCTAGATTTTGGTTAGGATTGAGCCCTACGATGACTTCTGACTTACATGCGAGCGCGGGGTACTTTGTTAGGGGTTAGGAACTCAAGTGTATTTCCACTATTGAGATTTAGCCAAAATCATCAAAGAGGCCAAAACCCTAGAACTCTTTCTCCATTTCATTCGGATACGATTGGTTACTATTTAGCCAGAACTTTAGAAGTAAGAATACATCTTGCCAAGAAATATTAAGGTAATAAAAAAAAAAACTAGTGTTAAAAAGGAGAAAGAATTATCGAATAAGTTAGAATCGATATTCACTACATATTTTTTTCTTTCTTTTCTCTTTAGCAATAACATAGGAATCCTTGGTTATCAATAGGAATTTGTTTAGGACAATGAAACAATATTTGAATGTCAAATATAGTTTTATTGGTGCCAAAAGAGAATGAGAGAGTGAGAGAGAAAGGATTTTGTCAAATCAGAGAAATAGAGTTAGAGAGGCAACTTATTTCATTGATGGTTGATCAAACCAAAAAGTACATTTTTTAGACCTTAAGGGCCTTCATTTTTTCCATAAATGCCCACAATGTGATATGATTTCAAAATATAAATCAGTTATAAATTAGGATTCACCTCCTCATACAATTTATTTTTCATGCTAGAATAGTAAAACCAGAAATTTATTTCCTGCCAAAAAAGTGCTGCACATTTAGTTCCATTACCATTGCGTAAACCACCACATGCTCAAGGTGGAAAATTTAGGACATGTTATTCAAGTTTTTTGCCGCCCTTGAGTTTAACATTCCTAGTTTAGTGGGCGAAGCTCTCGAACTTTTATATGTGTATCGTTGCCCTTGTGTTGTAAATATATAAGCAACTCCAATAAATCCCAACTAACGGGTACGATGTCGGTAGTCATTGGGACTCAAGTACCATCTCACAACCTTCAAAAGGAAGCAAATAGATCCATTTTCAATTGATAATCTTCTTTAATGACGGTTGTCGAGAATTTACTGTATGTTGCCATTTTGCGCCGCTGGCCACCACGATATCCAATTTTTTTTTCCTCCTTTATTCAACATTGCATTCTTCTTTCAAAATAGGTAGCCATAATGCTTCCTAAACTGATAAGGATGATAACTTTTTGTTTCTTGACAAATCAAATATGGCATATACGAAATTTTCTGATAGTGTTTCTTTGGAAGTCATTGTGACACCCCAATTAGGGTTGTAATGTGGGCCGTACCTAGCTGGCACAGCCCATATTTTTCGTGTCGAAACGGGCCAGGGGCCAGCCCGGCCTGGATTCAAATCCGGACCAGGCCAAAGCTACTAAGCATCTGGTTGGGCCGGCCTCTTAAAATTTTTATTTTTAAAATTTTTAATTTTTAATATATATATATATATATATATATATATATATATATATATATATATATATATATATAATTTAAAAATATAAATAATAAATTATTTTCATTTAATTTTACATTTTGATAAAAAAACTTAAAATTTACAAAAATAATTATAAAATAACAAATATTTAATTTTTTATTTAAAAAAATAAATTTTGAAAAGGGTTTTGATCTAATGGATTATAAAATTTTGATCCATTGGATCAAAACCACATCATTCAAGGCCTGGTATGCAGACCTTGGAAGAGGGCTCATGGGGAGAAGGGCCAAGAGCTCTTCTCCCTAAGTTGACCCAAAGGCCCAAGGCAAGTGGTCCGGGCCATGATGACCCGGCTGGCACGGCCCATACGGGCTGAGCCGTGCCGGGCCGACAGGCCTTGAAAGGATGGCCCAGCACGGCCCGAATAATCAGAACGAGCCGGGCCGGCCCGGCACGGTGCTACAGTAATCGTGCCGGATCGGGCGGCCCACGGGCCGCCCAGCCCGTTTTACACCCCTACCCCAATAATCCCACATCAGATAGGAATGAAATTGTGATTGGGTATATAAGAGACCATGGACACTAGTAATAACAACTGGACTTGAGCATTTTGGGGCGATAGTTTGGGCCCAACGAATTACTATTACTAGTGGGCCGGATCATTACAGTAATTTCATTGAACCTCTCCAGAATATCTTTTGTTTTGTCATCGGACTTGTCCTCAGTTATATAATATCTTCTTCACTTTACATTGGTGCCTATAGCAAACTTTTCTAGCATAGTCGTATGAATCTTGATCTATTCTCTCGTTTCTTTTGTAGGAGCAAAAAATTCTTATGGTGGGAAGAATTATATAAGGAACTTGTATCGAATGGTAAACCAAAATGGCAGGTTTATAATAATGCAATGCTAGACTATTCGTTTCTCCTCTAATAAACAAACAAGATAGATGGTAGTGAACAAAAATAGTTGGAAGAAGTACTCAAATATTATGCTTCAAGTCGTCCCGTAGACCACTAATAAATTATTACATAACGGTCCTCGATTAACCTTATGGTGTGATTGGCAATCATCTTGAGTTGGATTTAATAAATGTCGGATCTTTTGGTACGGCCTTGTCGCAGCTTCCGATCATTCTCCCATCTAGCGTCCGTGTCGGGTCAAAACGAGCGCGAACACTACCCATGACATAGTTTCATGACTTGTTTCAAACAATTGGAACCACCGTAAGTCCTCCTTTTTCATGTTACAAGATGCTTACATAAATCTTTTGGTTTTTAAGTTTTGATTGTATTTAAAATAACAATTTTGCTCAATAAATCTGCCCTAGTGAAACAACGTTACTCTTGATAAATCTCCCAGGTCGGATCCTTGGCCTCAAAAAGGGGAAACTCCGATCGTACAACATGTGGTTGTACCATCAAAGTTGCACAAATATCTAGCTTTCTATTTATGTTGATAATCAAGTGTTCAAGATTGTCGACGGTGTTGGAGATAACACTTGGCCTCGAGCTTGGTGAATCAAATGTTAGTTGCTTCTTTTGTCACGAATTCTATCTTCTTCTTCTTCTTCTTCTTCAAAAGCTCCTTCTATAAGCAAAGACACGATCACGCACCAGCTTTGATACCAATCATATGGTTCTACCATACTAAATGGTAGTAATCCCTTTAACTCGAGAGAGAAGAATACTATTTCATTTTCGATTGATCAAACATGAGAGCACACAGGTCTTAAGGGCTTTAATTTCTCCCCAAAGATGTGCCCCAAATATGTAAATGATTCCAAAACATTAGTTGATCACATCATATAGAATATGTTTCCTACTTGGTATGACTATATATATCATATATGCTTAAGGTAACTTCTCAAGGACTACATCTAACATATTCTAGAAAGAACAACAACAGAAACCCTAACATTCCTATCTTTGATTGAAATAAGTAATCAAACTTATAAATGCTGAATGATAAGGCTCAAAGCTGCATTCATCTCAATTCTGTTTTCAAAGCCTTAAAAATCATACATTGCCTTCGCCTAGTTTTGTTGCCTTAGAAGTTATAATCAACTCTTCTTCATAATGATTCATTTTTCTATCTAACAAAGTGCCAAAAGGGGAAAAAAAAATATGCATGAATATTTTAGTCCCAGAAAATTTTGTACGCCTTGCACTTTAGTCCTCGACGGTCTAAAGACTAATAACTTCTTGTTACAAAATGACCGCCATATCCCGTTAAATTATATGATGCAATCACTGTTCTTCAATAACTTAAGGTGCCAGAGAACGGTGGAAGAAATTAAATGAGACTACTGCTCTGGTTCCATGTAAATTATATAAAATAATAGTTATTCTCTAAATAGCTTAAGTTGCTGAAGAACAATTACCCCTTTTTGTAAAATGGCTTATATTAATGTACTTTAAACTAGATCCGAGTAAATTTGGTGTAACCTTCCTACTTGTTTCTAGTTTTTTTTTTATAGGAATAATTGCCTGTGTAACCCTGAAATCTGAAGAAATATCTGATTTACCCCTCTTATTTTTTTCTTTCCAATATACCCTTTATACGTTCCACCGTTATTAAAAATACCCCTACCGTTTTCCTTTGTTAAGTTAACTAGGGTTAAACTAGAGTTAAATAATAATCGGAGTTGAAAACTATCAGATATACCTATTTTGCCCGGGTTTAGGGTTTAGGGTTTAGGGTTTAGGATTTTTTAGGGTTTGAGGATTTAGGGTTTAGGGTTTTAGGGTTTAGGGTTTAGGGTTTTTTAGGATTCTAGGGTTTAGGGTTTAAGGTTTTAGGGTTTAGGGTTTAGGATTTTTTAGGGGTTTAGGGTTTAGGGTTTAGGGTTTTAGGGTTTAGGGTTTTAGGGGATATTTGAAAGGGCAAAATAGTAATTACATACAGATAACGGCAGTTCCAAACGGTACACTAACAGAGTTTAACTTCAAAGGTATTTTGGAAAGAAGTTGGAACGTAAGAAGGGTAGTTTTAATATTAACCTTCTAAGAAAAGTAAATCTGAAAACAGGAAAATTTTTAGGGGTATATAAAAAATTGCCCGGTTAATTTCATATAAACATATCGAATAGTAGATATTTCTTACAAAATTCAACTTTTCATATTTATTTTTTCAAAAGTCGTAACTTGTTCATATATATTCCTACTGTCAATATCCGTTAGAAAAATATAGTTAACTATAGATTACTTAATATTAGTTAGTTAATAAGATAAATTTATTTTTGAAAAGACATATATGAACAATTTAGAACTTTTGAAAAAATAAATATAACAAATTAAACTTTGTCGCAATATATTTGCTATTCAATATGTTTATATGAAATTATTATTATTATTTATTTAGAATATTTATTTTTTTTTTTTGTTATGAAATGACCATTCTACCCCTTATAGTAAAATGACTTGTTTAAAAATATCCGGCCCGACCCACCTAATTGGGCTCACTTGTTGGGCCTTGCCCAATTCACTAAAAATGATTATTCCGGTCCAAAATGCGGCCCGGTCCGAACCCGGCCAAGCAAGGTCAATTTAGGAAATAAAAAATAAAAAGTAAAAAAAAGTGGTCAAGGCCCAAAATGCAGTATATAAAAATTAATGGACTAAAAAAAAAAATCAAATGAATAGTACAGAGACCAAGTTGCAACATGGGAATAGTGCAGGGACTAATGTACAAGAAGCATTTTCCCATAGATAATTTGGGAAGTGTGGACCCCTGTTGACGCAAAAGAATAAAATTTCAAAATAAGGCCCAATTAACTACTTCACTTAAATAATAAAAATGACAACAATATATGCAATATGGTCGCTATACATTTTCAATTAAATAATTTAGTCCTTAATCTTTAAAGGAAGATATTGTTTAGATTGTGAAATAACTTTTTCTAAAATAACCCACCCATTTTTTTCTCTTTTTGGTATAATATACGAAAAAAATAGGAGATAAATATTCAAATTAAACAAAGGAAAATGCATGAACCACGTTGGGAATATTGGAATATTACAAGTTGGTACCTATACTATTCTCTTAAAGCAATTAATTATGAAATAACTTTTTCATTTGAAATGGTCATTTTATAAAAAATAATAAATCTTTGCATAATAAACGAAAAAACAAAATCAAGAACTAGAATATTTAGATAAAAAATATATGGACCGGAACACGATATTGGGATTTCGCAGGGACTACAAATAACCCGTAAAATCAAATTTGGGGAATTTTTGAATCGGGGAAGAGAGAGAGAGAGAGAGAGAGAGAGAGAGAGAGAGAGAGAGAGAGAGGAGGAGGAGGAGGGAAAAAAAAAAAAAAAAAAAGCGACGAACCTCCGATTAGAAGAGACCCCTTCTTCTTCTTCTTCCTCTTTCTCTTCCTCCTCTTCACGCTTCTTCTCCGCGACCAAATCCTCGTAGAAGGCGCCGAAACCCTCGCCATCGCCATCGCCATCGCCGGCGCCGAACACCTCGGAGTAGTCGATCCCGGCTTCCTCCGCCGCGGCCTCGCCGACGCCGGCGCCGGAGATCGCCGGACACGGGAGGTCGAGGACGGGGATCGAGGCGGTGCTCGGCACGGCGCCGAAGATCTCGGCGTAGTCCACCGCCCCACCGCCTCCGCCGCGGACCCCTAGGCGCGCGGAGCGCCGATCGCCCATGGCGGAGACTAGGCACGCTCCTCTCTCCTCTAGGGTTAGGGTTAGGGTTAGGGTTTCCGATCGTTCTCTCTCGCTCTCGCTCGTATTTGGAACGAGAGAGAGAGAGAGAGACTCTGGAAACGAGGGAAGAGGAAGCAGCAGCAGCAGCAGCATATAAATAGTAGCCACAGATTAAACATCTCGTAGACCACGTCCACCACGTCATCCGTGGACCTCCCAATTGAATCTCCCTTAACGCATCTCATCCCTTTAAACCACTGCTTGGTCTACCTATGACGTGGCGGATTCGGTCCACGGAATGAACCTTTTCCCTTATTTTCTTTTCAAATTTCGAACACGTTATGCGGCGCATACTCTCTCTCTCTCTAGGGACACCCCAGGTGTACCCCAAAATAGAAAGAGATTTAATAGCAGTTCTGTGTGGAATGACGTTTATGCCCCTGGAGTTTCACTACTGGGGCAGTTTTGGGGACGTTTTTGGTAATTTTAGTTTTTTTTTTTGGCGGGGTGGTATAAAGAGAGTGGGGATTTATGGATACAGAGACAGGGACTATCTCCGAGGGAGCTTGTCGCATGCGGACGCGTGCTGACGCAATTACGTGGAAAATTTTAGGAAACCCCCTCAACTACACCAATTTTGGAAATTATACCCCTACCACTCTCCCAATCTGCTGATAAGGTACCTAAATTGCTTTTCTCAAGGTATATATTTATTTATTTATTTATTTATTTATTTATTTATTTATGTGGATAAATTTGTTATATATGATTTTAGAAAATAAAAAAAGAAAAATAGTGGGAAGGGTCTTTGATATAAAATTATCCTATTTATTGTTTATATAATTTTACAATTCGAATCATTTTTAAAATAATCTCCCGTTGAAAACTATTTTTATTATTTTTAAAATATTATTCTAGAAAATAAAAAAAAAAAAAAGAAAGATCAGCGATTAATGTTCTTTTTAGTTAACACCTTAAATAATAATTTTATAATTTGATAGTAAGTTTGGTAAGTTTAATTGTTTTGATTTTTTAAAAAAATTTATAAAAAATTTAATTTTATTAAGCATAAATAATTAATAATAATAAAAATACAGAGAAAGAGAGGGTAGTTCTTACAATCCCATCTTAGGATTAAAACAATATAAAAAAATAGTAAAAAAAAAAAAAAAATGATGTGACACAAAGTAAAGTGATAATTCTTGAATGTGAAAAGTGCAAAATGTACACGTATTTGTACAAACTACATTCAAAAAGAAATGTATAATTTACATTTACTTTATTTTTAGAATGGAATATAATTCACTAATAATTATCGGATCGTTGTCATTAACTGTTAATTCAAAAAATTCAAATCGTTAGAAATACACAATCAAAATGTATAGAAACAGCGCCCACAGGTCTCGACAAGATTCAACCATCTGAACGTTAGGTCTATTGTTAGGCATCTTGCCGTTAAATTTATTGTGGACCGCATCCCCACTCAATTTACTAGCCCTAACTTATTTCACCTAGTAGAAAGTTGTATTTATTTTTAACCTATAAATAAATAATTAATAATAGGGCAATTTCCTATATACCCCTAAAAATTTTTCTGTTTTCAGATTTACCTCTCTTAGAAGGCTAATATTAAAACTACCCTTCTTACGTTCCAACTTCTTTCCAAAATACTCCTGAAGTTAAACTCTGTTAGTGTAGTGTACCGTATCTATGTGTAATTACTATTTTGCCCTTTCAAATATACCCTAAACCCTAAACCCTAAACCCTAAAACCCTAAAAAATCCTAAACCCTAAACCCTAAAACCCTAAACCCTAAACCCTACAACCCTAAAAAACTCTAAACCCTAAACCCTAAAACCCTAAACCCTAAACCCTAAAACCCTAAAAAATCCTAAACCCTAAACCCGGGCAAAATAGGTATATCTGATAGTTTTCAACTCCGATTATTATTTAACTCTAGTTTAATCCTAGTTAACTCTAGTTTAATCCTAGTTAACTTAACAAAGGGAAACGGTAGGGGTATTTTTAATAACGGTGGAACGTATGAAGGGTATATTGGAAAGAAAAAAATAAAAAGGGTAAATTAGATATTTCTTTAGATTTCAGGATTACACAGGCAATTATTCTTTAATAATATTACTCTAAGGCATTGTTCTAAAATAGGATGTACATCTAATATTGTTCTAAGGTGGCATTTGATTCGGGTACAAGATTTGGAATAAAATTTGATTCATGTATGATTTTCAAGACACGTTTTATTACGGACGAGAATAGCCGTTCTCGTCTCCGTGAAATAAACTGATATAAATCTGAAACTACCGTCTCGCTATTTTCTTTCTAAAAATAAACTTATACTCACTTACAAATAAACTCAATTAAAGTAAATATAATATTAATATTTTACTTAATATAATATTTTGATTAATTTAATTATTTTATTAATTATAGTTATCTAACTATTAAATAATTAAGTATTTAATTTATTAAATTATTTATAGGTAATTGAATTATTAATTAATGATACTAATTATTAATTATTTTATTAATTAATATTTAAAATTATCTACTAGTAGTTAATTAAACAAGTTAAATTATTATTTAATTAATATTTTTATATTAATTAATTAGATAAAATATTATTATTTTAAATTTATAATTTTTTTAATTTTTTTTATTCTAATCTAACTATTTAAACATTATTTTTTTTATTCTCAAAAATAATTTAATTTTTATTTTATAAATTATATCTATGTCAAAAATAAACTGTTCTTATTATATATATATATATTTGTACACAAAAAAAGGATTTTTATGGATACGCAAACAAGGCCTCACTCCTAGACCATTGTCGCATGCGGACGCGTGGTGCCGATATCGGACGGATCTCATCGAACGCTGTGAATTGGACGGTGGATCGCGCGCTTTCGTATGCGCCACTATCCGGACAATACTTTCGCCCCAAATGGTTTGTCGGAGAAAAGGCGTAGCGCCAAAATTGTAGGCGTTAATTTTCCATTTATTAGAGTAAAAAAAGCAAAAATGCATGAGTAGCCCCTATTCTATTCAAATATTATGACTTGGTACCTGTTTTTTTATATATGCCTATTTCGTTTTCGAACATAAAAATATAAATATTTGGCGCCCATTAAAATTTCAAAATTTTAAATTAAAATAAACTTAAAATATAGTTATACTCTAATAATATTTGTAAATTGTTAATGCTAATAATTATTATAAAAATTCAAACTGAAATAAATAATAAATCTAATTGATTTAAAATATTACAGATATAATACTTGCGAATCTCAATTATAACTTGGCTAATCTTAAATAAATAATATAACTTAGTCCCTATATTTTTAACAAAGACGTTTTGGTATTTAAATCATAAAAATATAAATTATTGGCGTTATATAGTCACTATTTTGAAAACATGAATTAAAATAAATAGATAAAATAATGCAACTAATTGTTTTAAATTACATAGATATATAATGTCTACAAATTATAATAAATAAAATTTTATAAACTAATATATTTAAATTAGTAGTAGAAGAACTAATTTGTCATTTGAAAATAGTACAAGCACTATCTATAAATTTTACCCTGCTATTTATTATGGAAAATGTACGTGGAGAGCAAAGAGACCCCACTAAAACAACTAATCCACTCATTTGATTCAAAACATATCCTACTTTAAAAGGTTTTAACTTTTATATAATCATAATTTTTTATTTTTTATATATTTTAATTTTTTTATATTATAACACAAATACAATATGAATATCTCTAATAAACTATATTATTATTAATATAATAATATATATTTATAGATGTATAAAATAATATTTTTATTAAAATATTATTGTATTTTTTATAGGAATGACCGTTAATAAAATTCTAATTAATAATTTATATATATTAAGAAACTTTATTTTTACCATATATATTTTATTTATATTGTTCAAACAAAAATTATATATATATTATAAAAAAATCAAAATAATTATTTTATATATAATTTAAAAAGTAAAATAAAAAATATATATTTTTAATATAATATGCTATGAACATGCATTGAACACACATTCATAATATGTTAGTATCAAATATGAATCGAAATTTATAGATTTGTTCGTAATTAATATATAGAAGAGAATTTTTGGTAGGGAAGGGAACATTTGATTTATCAAGAAATTAAAGGAAAGTAATCATATGTTTTTTTATGGAATATAATTAATCTTTTAAAATGATTGTATCTCATTATTTTTTCATCTATGAAATAATCAATTTTCTCTAAATGTTTTAAGGTTTTGTTTGGTGCTGATAAGTAAAACAAATGTATTTTACTTATGAATAATTTTTTTTTAATTAATTTAAAATAAACAGAAAGAAATAAATAATAAAATTATAAATATGATTAAATTTATATTCAAAATATTTTATTTTGATAATATGGAAAATAATGAATGGTTGGCCTATTGCTTGTTTTAAAGGGTTCACTTAATAAATGGCCTAAATTTATCATAGTTAAAATGCCCACTAAAGAAGTGTATATTAACTACTATAGCTTTAGAAGATTCACTTTGTTTCTTTTGCTTATTTGATATAATTACTACTATTCACCTTATGACACAAAATTAATTATTTAATTTCATTTGTAGATATGTAGCCTCTTCTAATATAAAAGCTCTCTCTCTATGGGTCATTTGGCTCAATTAGGGCCTATGTGAAGAAGCTTTAACCCTAGGGAGTCATAATTAATAAATTAATATAAAAATAAAATTTTTTGGACCTTATCCGTTTAACTAGCTATTATAGAGATAAGTATAAAGTACGAAACTAGTGTAAAAAAATGTTTGGAATGGTTCCAGGGATAAGGAATTTTGTGTTTGGTATGAGAATGAGAAATAAGAGGAATAAAGAGTTTTAATTACGGTAATTTTTTTTTTGTCCTCAAATTTTATTATGTAATAATTAGGTGAGAGATGGTGCCTCGGTAGACGTGGAAGGATATTTAAGAAAAATGTGAGAGGGTGATTGGGAAGAGTGAGAACAGTAATTTTCACTTATTCTAGTTGTGCCGGAATAAGCTATATCAATTGATTCTTGATGCGTTTGAAAAAATAAAAAAAATATTCCTCTTATTTCCGGTTCTATACCGAATCCAAATGGAGTTAAGAGGTACTATTGTCACCATGCATTCAAAAAGAGGAGCCTATATCTCACTTAGATCTTCTTAGGCTGCGTTTGGTTCGGGAATAAGAAAAATTTAGTGTTATACCAGGGATAAGTATAAGTTATGGTATTAGCAGGAACTAGTGTAAATTTTTGTTTGGTTGGGTTTAAGAGTTATACCGGGTATAAAGAAAATTATGTTTGGTAAGTTAAAGAGGAATAAGAAGAAGAAAGAGGACTAAAATTTTAATTTATGATTAACATTTTAATGATATGATTTTAAATATTTAATTTAAAATATTTATTAAAAAAATTATGATTTAGCGGCATCCTGTAATTGCCGCCAAAAGTTCAAAAAGTACCGTAAAAACTATTAGTGGCATTTAACAATTAGTGCCGCTTATACTCGTGTTGGTGAATCTCTTCTACCGACATTTAATTAAATTATCGTTAAAATTAAGTAATTAGTAATATTAAATAATTATAACGTGGTTATTAGCGATATTATTAAATGCCAAATAAATGCCGGTAATTATTAGTTTATTTGTAATATTATACAAATATTCGTAATCTATTGTTAATTCCGCCATTAATAAATACTGCTAATTCTAAATATTTTTAAATTATATTTTAAATAAATAAAAATAATATAAATTATAATTTGCACTATCATAAAATAATTAAATCTTATCAATTTCAAAAAATACAATTTCAATGGATAATATGATATTTCAATATTTTCATATGACAAGTGACATAAATCATAAATAATAAAATAACAAAAATAATTTACTCATTTTCAATTAAACAAACAATAAGTTAAAATCTTTAGTCCATTCAATATCCAAAAAAAAATAACAAACGATCACAAAATTTTCTAAACACAAAAGTACTAATACGTACATAAATAACACATCCAAATAGGTCACACGATATAAAGTTGTATGCGAATATAACAAAACAGCTTAAAATTGTATAACAAAACAGCAGAAAAATACATATGAAGTTGTTGCTCAAGGTTTTGATCTGGATTTGGTGAAAACTGATCTTGGTTAATTAGGAGCATTTCGTCATACTCTCTTTGATCAAAATGTGGTCCTGTTGAAACTTTATCTTTACCATTCTTTTTCTTCATTGTGATTCCTGTATTAAATAAATCAAGATATTTAAAGTATTTGTTAGTCAAGTTTATATGAACAAAAAATCATATAATAATATAAATATCATAACTATATGGATGAACTCACAAGATATCATATAAAATAGTAAAGTGTTAATCAAATAAGATATCGCATAAAATCAAAAAAAATTCAACTATATTTTTTATTTAGTCTTCTATTATATATTATTTACTTTGTTGTATAATCATACAACCTAAAAATAATTAAATCTATTATCAAATAATAATTTAAAAATAAAAACTATAATTTTTTAAAAAAAAAAATAAATCAACTCATCTATTCCAAGATAATAAAAGAAAGCAAATAATTTTACAAAAAAAATCTAAATTAACTTACATTTTTCTTGGTAGGGTTCTGCTTGTGGGGCTCCTTCTTGGTAGAAGACAATGAAAAAAATCATTTTCTTACACCCTGGGATTGGAAGGTAGAAAGAGTATTTTTTTTTTTTTTTATTTGGAGAGAAGATAATAAAAAACTAAAAAAGAGAGAAAAAAAAAACCCTAGAAAGAAGCTTTGCATATGAGGAGAGGAAGACTAGGAGTCGTACGGCACAAGAGAAAGGAAGAAGTAGGCGAGATATGAGAAATTGATGGATAATCTCAGTTAGGCCCCTCAACTTATAATATACTTTAAAATAGTTCTTTTCTTTATTTTTTGTTGCTACTTTTTTAATTTTAACATGTAATTTATTATTTTAGTCTAAAAATTTATTTAAAATTATTAATTAATGATTGAACCATCTTTAATATTTTTATGTTTTATTGAATAAAATTAAACCACTTAAAAATAAATAGAAAATAAAATTATTAAGCTTATTAAAATTTAAAATTAAACTAAATAACTAATTTACATAAAATTTATAATTTACAAGTAAAAAATTAAAATAAAATTGTATTTATAAAAAATCCTATAAAATCGAAATTATATCAAATTATAAATATTATATGAATTTTAATTAATAAAATTGTAAGAAAATAACTGCACATATAAATGAGGATTTAAGATTTAAATGAGTCGAGAGAATCTGCGGGTGTATGGGGCAGGAATAAATCTAATATTAATTATTTATATCCTAAATAAGGATTTAAGATCTTTTACCAATATTTACTTTTAAATGCTGGTAATAAAAGTTTTTTAGTGGCATTAAAAGTAACTGCCGTTATTTAAACTATCTTTTACCGGCATTTAAAAATAAATATTGCTAAATATTCTTATTCACCAACAATAATTTGTAAATATCGATAAATGATATATTTAGCAACAATTTTTAATAAATACCAGTATATTTTGTATTTAGCAACATTTACTTAAATATTGCAACGAATAGTGCCGCTGTATGTCAAATTTCTAGTAGTGAGGAGCCTATATCTCACTTAGATCTTCTTAGGCTGCGTTTGGTTCGGGAATAAGAAAAATTTAGTGTTATACCAGGGATAAGTATAAGTTATGGTATTAGCAGGAACTAGTGTAAATTTCTGTTTGGTTGGGTTTAAGAGTTATACCGGGTATAAAGAAAATTATGTTTAGTAAGTTAAAGAGGAATAAGAAGAAGAAAGAGGACTAAAATTTTAATTTATGATTAACATTTTAATGATATAATTTTAAATATTTAATTTAAAATATTTATTAAAAAAATTATTAAAATTTATATTTTACTTATATATAAAAAAAAATTATTAAAAAAAAATTATCATATAATTTATTAAAATTATATGATAAATTTATTAAAAATTAAAGTTAAAAATTTTAAAAGCTATAAAATTTAAAATTTAAAATTTAAAATTTAAAATTTAAAATTTAAAAATTAAAAATTTATAAATATTAAAAATTTTAATTTTAATTGTCTTAAATAATTAGTTAATTATCTAAATACTTAAATAATTAGTTAATAAAATAATTAAATTAATTAAAATATTAGATTAATTAAAGAGTTAAAACAATAATTAAAATTATATTAATTTAATTAAGCTTATTCTCAAATGGGAACAACCTTGTTCCAGGAAAATGCTGGAATAGTAATTTCAGTCTTATACCAGCTTATTCCAAAAAGACAAGAACAACTGTTCCAATCCGACTTTAATTACTTTTGGATATAACTAGAGGGATAAGTCCTTATCCCCCCTTGTTCTCGTTACCAAACGAGGCCTTAGGTGTTGAGATTAATTATGGGATATCTCTATTGGTCCCTTATGTTCACAATATATATATATATATAGAGAGAGAGAGAGAGTTGATCTTATATATTTTTAAAAACATAAATTTATTTATATTTGTAAATATTTTACAATTGAAATTGTAGTGAGATTTATGTTTTTGTAAAGTCAACTACAAAAAAAAAAAAAAAAAAAAAAAAAGTAAAAAAACACAAATTTCAATACAAATTCAATAATAAAAAATTTACAAGTATGGATGGTTTGTACTTTTAAAAATATAAAAGCTATATATACTCTATATACAGAGAGAGAGAAAGAAAGAGGCTCTTGTATTTTTGAAAATATAGAGATTTTCGCAAATTTTATAGATTTTTAATAATTTTTTGACTTAGTTTGTATAGTGGATGAGTAGTCTCAAAATTAATAAATGTAATTTTTTTTATAAAAAATAGTGATAAAAAACATAAATTTTAAATCGAGAGTATTAATCTTATTTTTTTATATTAAATAAAATTTTCTATTAGAATTTTATCTAATTTAAATTATTTTATACTGTTGAACTTACAAACGTACTCCCATCGACTATTAAAATAGTTATTTTTGTGACTAGCTCTTTGATCACTTGATAAATAATAAATGATACTTAAAAAAATATAAAATTTAGTTTTTAAATAGTTTTAGTAGCGTATATCATACTTAATGGAGCTGATCATTGAATCGAATATTTTGTATTAATTTTCCAAAGCACAAAAATTATATTATATATATAAAATTCTGAATTATGATATATTAATATAGTTGAATATAAATATTATAAAATATTGTATTTTGATAGCATGGATGTTTGTAGAACAATTTCATGATATTTAACATAGCATTTAAGTTTGAATTCTATCTCCATCTTCAACATTTAATATATATATATATATTAATTTAGCAGGTTAAATTTTAAAATTATATTTAATCCAAAAATTTTCATCTCCTATCCCACCTATTAATTAATTATTCATACCTATTTTTATATTCATCATGCATATAAAATAGAATATTCATATATTTTTTGAATAACATATATACTATCATAGCAGAAAAACTAAATTTGAATTTCGAGGAATCTCTTTAATTTCTACTAATTTAATTCAAATTAATATATTAAATTTATCAAAAAAAAAAAACCTTGGTCGATAAAATATTTTGATGATTATATGTAAATATTATAAATATTACTGTATGGTAGGATAGGTTAAGTTTTTAAAAAATAACAGTTATTTTATACTATTAAGTTGAATATGATTTAGCTAACTCCACTCACACATTTTTATTAGAGTAGGTTTGAAAAAAAAAAATGTATGATAAATGTATTTATTATATTTTTTAAAAAAGTTTAAAAAATTTTATGTGAAAATGTGCATGTAATATACATAATAAATAAGAATTTAATAATATGTTTCAAAAATAATATCTTAAATGAGTCGTCAGTGTCAAGCTAGTGTGCTCAGTCTCATCCGTGTTTAGTTCATTAATTTATATTTTATTTTATCACAATTATTTCATAATTTTTTTAATTAAAAAATATTTTAAGTGTTTTGGTATCTACTATTACTTTTTCCTTTTTAAAAATGATTTAAGAATGAAATAAAAGGGATAATAATAATAGAAATAATAATAATAATAATAATAATAATAATAATAATAAGCAATAAATGAAAAGTGTTGTGTGCGTACGTATTTAGCATATAACATCATTATTATCCACGTACGTTGAATCATATAATATTATGTTTATGCGGGCCCTGTAGTGTGATAAATACTAATATAACACTAGTTGCATGCGGATACTCCGCATAAAGTAAAAGAGAATTTAAGCTTTTTTTTATAAAAAAAATATTTCTAAAGATGAGAAAGAGAGAGATATCATCGAGAGGGGCAAACAGTGGGTAAAATTGCATGAGGATCCCCTCATCTATAGGTATATCGAAATAGGCCCCTCATTTTTTATTTATTTATTTATTTATTTATTTATTTTTACCACATCACACTTGTACTTTGCAGTAGATACAACAGTTTTACCTAACTTTGAGACTCGTACTCTCATTTAATTTTTTCTATTTATCACAAACACAAAATTTAAGCTCGAAACATATATATGAGACGTAAATGTTAATTAATTATTTTAAAAATATATGTAGATAGAAATAATAATAACATATTTATTCTATTCGAATATTATGTCTATTAATACTGGATTTTATTATAGATCACAACTTCACTTAATTTATTGAATTCATCCAACTCAACTTATTAGTCGTGTAAGTTTATTATCACAAAACTGAAAGTTTAATTTATTAATTTTAGCTAATATATAATAACAATAAACAGCTACACAGCATTTGAACAGTGGTTACACACTTGACCTTCTGACGAATATATATTATACTATATATAATATACGAGTTCAGCTACTATATTTGTACAAGCACGGAGCAATTGCTGTTTGTAAGTTTTATATCGTTAGATCTATTTATTTGACTAATTTTATTCCTTAGATCATTTTATTTTAGCAGTCACTCACTTAATCCAAGGGACCCACTATTATCCTAACCATACATCTTTTTATCCAAATGTTAAAAACCTAGCTACCAGTAGTAATGACTTTACTTTTAAAAGCATATGAGCTCAATTCTATAATATATTATATTATTTATTTTTGGCTAAATTACAGAAAATCCTTCTATAATATTTCGTTTTTTTCACTTTGCCTTCCTATTTTTTAAAAGCCTATATTTTGCCTCCTCGTAATTACCGAATTGTCTTTAGAGGGCAACGACGTTAACGGATGAGGTAAATTGACGAAAATACCCTTATCTTATATTGAAGGGAAAAAATAATGGAGGGAAGAGAAAGGGGTTTAGACTTATTTCCCGCCATTCTTGAATGATATATTGGGTATATCAAATAATATTTTTAAAAAGACTGACGATTCACTCACGGAATGGTGACGGCAGGAGGGTAAATGCATATTTCGATAATTACGAGGGGACAAAATATAGGCTTTTAAAAAACAGAGAGGCAAAATAAAAAAGCGGAATATTACAGAGAATTTTTCTGTAATTTAGCCTTCATTTTTTACATGAATAAATATATGAATTAAGTTACTATATATATATACTATTAATAACACAAAATTATTGATCTTATTAGATTTCGACTATTGGATGAAAGGATACGCCGGTTGGAATGATAATGACGTCTTAGGATTTAATCGGTGGTTGATGGAATAGTATGATCCGAGGGTTGAAAATGGTTAAACGGATAGATATAACGACAGAAAACTTAATAGCACCAAAAAATTAATGCTATTGATAGTATAGCTGGACTCTAAGGCAATGTTTGGTTGGGGGATAAAAGGGGAATAACCTCCTTTATCCCCCAATTCCTGCCAAACAGTGTTGCAAAATGACATGAGATAAATTTTTTTTTTATCACTGGCTTAACGGGTTATACTGGGATAACCCGTTAAACCTTATTCCTCTCCCCCCATGGAATAGGGTTTTATCCTGGGACAGTGAACGGGCAAAGTTATAATTTATTATTTATAATTAAATTATAATATAAAATATAAAATATAAAATATAAATTATAATATAAATTATAATATATAAATATAAATTATAATATAAATTATAAATTATAATATAAAATATAATATAAATTGTAATATAAAATATAAAAAATATTATATAAAATATAATTTATTATTTATATTCTTAAAATATAATATAAAATAAAAAATATTATTTTTTTAACGTAAGATATAATTTATTATTTATAATTAAATTGCTTCAAATTTAATATAATAATTAAATTAATTTTTCTATTAAAAAAGCTAAGATCAAAGTTGGTATTTTTATAAAAATTCTATCTTCTTTTTCCACTATTTTCTACTATTCCATAATTTTAACCAAACACAATTTAACTATTCCAGAGAATACCAACTTTTCAACCAAACGCAATTTAACTTTTATACTTCATTATCCCGGAATAGCAACCTATCCCAGGTATAAAAAAATTTATACCTCTTAAATTTATCTCCGAACCAAACATTGCCTAAATATATATTATTATATAGAATTAGGCTGAAAATACTATCGGTAACAAATGGACTCCGTTGCCATTCATTTGTTTTTAATGATGGAGTTTCCAAAATAACGACCGGCATCGCTAAATATGATGATCTATATTATTTAAACTATTTAAAAATTTAATTTTATATTTTTTCAACATTTTTTTCCTTTATATTAAATGGACATAAAAAAAAAATAACTAAAAATGAATATCTTTCAAAAAGTGATAATAAGAGTCTTGTAATCAAGATGGAGAGTATAAATCTTATTTTAAATAGTTTAAAAATTTTTCTAACCAAAATTCAATTAATTTATATTTTTTTACACCGTTAAACGAGTAAAAGTCTTATATCTATTAGTGAAATTATAAAATTTATAATTTTTTGATCATTAGGGATAGGACTTAAAATTTTAATTTTTAAATATTTTCAGTGGTCAATATCATATTCAACGGTACCGGTCGTCGATTTAAAAATGTTATCATTGCAAACAGATAAGTGACAACAAATCTCGTTTACTGCTCTTATAGCATTCCAACTCAACTCTCATTATACATATATATATATATATATATATATATATATATATATATATATATATATATATATATATATATATATATATATATATAATTTTTTTTTTTTTTGTAGTTAAAAAAAAAAATTTGGTTCGGGTATAAGAAAATTTTGGTTATGTCAGGGATAGGTATAAGTTATGGTATTAGTAGAAACTAATGTTAATTTATGTTTGGGTGGGTAAAAGAGTTATACCGGGTATAAAGAAAATTTTGTTTGGTAAATTAAAAAGGAATAAGAAGGTTAGAGGGGATATAATTTTTTATTGACTATTTTACCCTTTATGATATAATTAAAATTTATAATTTTTTTAAAATTCAAAATTTTGTACATAAAAATAGGTATAAATTTATAAATTTAAAAATTTTAAAAATTTGGTGAATTATTTATTAAAAATTAAAATTAAAAATTTAATAATTTGTATAAATTGTAAAAATAATAAAATTTAATTTTTTATAATTTGATAAATTTATTAAAAATTAAAGTTACAAATTTTAAAAGCTATAAAATTTAAAATTTAAAAATTTATAAATGTTAAAAATTTTAATTTTAATTATCTCAAAAAATTACAAAAGTAGAAGCAAAAATTTTAATTTTAAAATTAGTATACATTTTAAAAAATTTATAAAAAAATTTGCATAAATTTTAAAATTTTTAAATTAATAAATTTTTTAAAAAATATAAAAAAAATTATATTTTTAAATTTATTAAAAAGAAAGTTAAAAATTTTAAAATTTATAAAATTTAAAAAATAAATTTTATATTTTATAAATTTAAATATCTTATAATTTAAAATTTTTAAATTTTTTTTTTTTTTTTTAAAAAAATAGCAGCTGGAACAACTCCACAACTCCACCAGTGGAGTTGTTCCACCTGGGGCTGTTCCCACCCCAAACGGGTTACCCTAGGATAACTCGTTTGGGGTGGGAACAGCTTGTTCAGCTTGTTCCCACCCCACAAATTTTTGTTTGGGTATAAGTATCTGGAACTAGGGATTATCTCCCCTAGTTCCATGTACCAAACGGGGCCTAATGTATTGCGCTTTCGGGCCGGGCTAGGACATATCTAAATAGGTTCAAATTCTAAATTTTTAAATCTGATCCAAATCCAAACTTATAATTTTGATATCTAAAATTCGGCCCAAACATGATCCATCGGGCTGGGTCTTGGTTAGACCTGGGCTCGGTTCCACTGCTACAAGCGTAGCAAAGCTCACTAAATATAAAAAATGCAAACTAAAAAAAAAAAAAAAAAAAAAAAAAAAAAAAAAAAAAAAAGAGTTGAACTATGTTCATTTTATAATAATGGGTTAATTGCATACAGGTACCTACAAATATGTTGAATTACAAATATATCCCTCTAAAATTCAACTTTTCATATTTATCCCTTCAAAAATTCACCGTTATTCAAATATGCCCCTACCGTCCATCTCTGTTAGAAAAGTTGATTTAACCCTAGGTTAAATGCTTAACCTTGGTTAGATTAAAAATGAATTTACATATTTACCCTTTTCATATTATACCTTTGGAGGGATATATTTGTAACTATTACTTTTGGAGGGATATATTTGTAAAGGGGCAAAAAAATAATTTCACATCAAATCTGTTAAAAAATAAATAGATTCCAAACGGGGATTAACCAGAGGGGCATATTTGAAGAACTTTGGATTTTTGAAGGGATAAATATGAAAAGTTGAATTTTATAGGGATATATTTGTAATTCGACATATTTGGAGGGACATGTATGCAATTAACCCTATAATAATAAGATAGATAAAAATGTATAAAATTAAAACGTATAAAATTTTATTATATAACTTTTTAATTTATTTGATTTGAATCGATTAATTACTATTTGACTTTAAAATTTTAATTAATTATTTATTTTTATAAATTTAGTTAGTATATTTTATTTAATTCTCATAATTATAAATATATTATATTATTAACTAATTTAAATTAAATAAATAAAAATATTAAAGCGTAAGATCACAATTTTTAGGAGTCGTTTTTCAAATTATTTATTTAATGATCAAAATTATTCAAAATTAATAAATTTTCGGTCACTAAATAAATAATATAAAAAAATTATAAAATTTATTTTAAAAATATTTTAAATACGCTAAATCAAATATAATAAAATTAATGGTTGATTCCAAAATTTATACTCTATAGTTGAGATAAATTTTGTGCGATATTAACCTAAGAAAGAAATAGTTGAAAAGTCTTTTTGAGAATGGTGTATAGTGGAGGGGTCATTATGCATTATTACTCTTTTATTTGGGACCAAAACCAATACAAGTGGAAGCCCCTCTCTCTCTCTCTCTCCTCTCCTCTCCTCTACAAAACAAAACAAAGGCGACCTCTCCCTCCCTCTCTCTCTCTCTCTCTCTCTCTCTCTCTCATGTCGACCAAACCCTAACCCTAACCCTAATCCCCGATCCCCGCACCGTGAACGTCGACAACGGATCCACGGCTCCTCTCCGCAGCATCTTCAAACCCTAATCTCCGCGGAGGACCCGTAATCCTTCGCCTCCTCCTCCTGCTCCCTCAGCTTGTGGATCCAAGGTTTGTTTACTCGATCTACGATCGTTTCCTCTTGAATCCTTGCTTCGTATGTGAAGATTCAGATTTGTTCGCCTTAGATCTCGCCGTGCGGGGCTCTGTCCGCTTTAGATCTCGTATTTGGACATTAATCGATCATTTTCTTCGGTTTTTCCAGGATTTTGTAGCCGATTCTGTTGTTTCCGTCTCGGATCTCGGCTCTCGGTAGGATCTAGAGGGGTTTCGAGCGGTGATTCTCATGGACGGGGCTTCGAGCAACGGCGCGGCCGCTTCGGTGCCGCTGGCGAAGTGGAGGAGCGATTTCTCCAGGACTTTCCAGTACTACTTGGATAGATCCACGCCTCACACGGTCGAGAGGTGGATCGGAACGATCGTGGTGGCCGCGATCTACGTTCTTCGAGTTTACTTTGTCCAGGGGTTTTATATTGTGACCTACGGTTTGGGGATCTATTTGCTGAATCTCCTGATAGGGTTTCTGTCCCCAATGGTGGATCCGGAGCTCGAGGCGTCGGATGGGCCCTCTCTGCCGACGAGGGGTTCGGATGAGTTCAAGCCCTTCATTCGCCGCCTTCCTGAGTTCAAATTCTGGTAAGCTCCAGCGTATCGTATTCTTCGTGAGCTTTGAGCTTGTATGGGAATGCTCTATAGTGAAATTTAGCTTCGCACACTTGTTCTTTGTTTATCTCAACTCTTTCTAATGGTTGCTTGTTTGATCTATCAATGTTACTGATTATTAAGGATTATTTGGATAATTGGCCAAACTGAGATGACAACATGCATAGAAATGCTCTTAGGCTGATACGAAGGAATCGGTTTTGATATTTTTTGCGAGCTGTTGCTTAACTTATACTATTCCCATTAGATTATTAGTTTTGTGGATGCAAATAGTTTGCCTTGCTATGCATGGTGGTTAAAATTCACGCTGCACTTTCATGTGTAATTTTGGGATCGCGAGAGTTGTTTTAGTGTTTGATTCTTCCTTGTGTCCTTTAATGCTAGTTTTAAAATTCTTTCCAAAGCTTGTTATATATGTACTCCGATAACAAATGATGTGGTTTATTAGCAACAATTGCGTAAGGGACAGGTTGAGAGTACGAATAATTTATTAATCATTTAGAGTATTTGCTGATTTTATTATTTACAAGATGTTTTTATCAATTGTTTTCTGAATGTTCAAAATTTATGATGTCACCAGTATTTTTGTCTGTTTGCTGGTGTTAGTGTCACCTCATGGAGATTTCTTATTTCGCTGTATTTCATCGAGTTTTACAAGGGTGTTGGTTTCCTTTCCTCTCTTCCTTTTTCTTGAGTACCTTTTTTTTTCAAGAAATCTTTTTTGATTGTTTTATTATTATTTTTTCCTTTTCAAGTTGGTGTAGTCAAGTTGTTTGAAGGACTTGAAATATGATACTGACAACACCGAAGAACATGTGGTTGCTATATTAATCATATAGCGAGGTGCTAAATATAGAGCACATGAATGACCTATTCTCACGCGTTTTTTTAAGATTTAGCATGACATATTCTTCCATGATGATTTACTTATTTGCCGAAATTGATGCTGTAAATTGATTTGTGATGCACATTATAATGCACACTATTAACTAAGAGGTTTTTTCACTGTTTATGTTTTTCATTTTTGTTGTCTATCAAATTCTTTCAGGCTTAAGATGCTTAGGGATAAGCTTCTTTATATTTGTGTCGCTTATGTGCTGGCAAGCTTTTCTCTGTTTCTCTAAGCTGTCTCTTTCTCTCTACTAAACAGAAAAGTCACTACAAATTTTATTCTTTTGGTCAAACAGATTCAGAAACATGTAGTTTGCAAGCAATCTGATCATAGCATAGTTATGTTGTTGTCTTAACCTTCAGAAAAAAAACAGAGCAAAAACATAAGCAATGCCAGTTACACACCAATTTTTTGGATATAAGTTTCATTGGGACCATTGCATTTTCAGTCTTGAAGACTATTATTTGGAGATTTGTGTTTCAATGAAAATCTGAGAGTTGACAACCGAGAATCTATGGAGGCCTGAAACTATTTTTAATTACGAGAATTGTAGTCATGTACCCATGGCACCTTTCACAGTTTATATATTAGCAAGCATTACTATTATGCTTACACGCATGATCATTGCTCTCTTGTTATTCAGGTTGCTCTTTCAAGTTATAGTCAACATTTTCTCACAAAAAACAGTTTCTAGAATTTACCTTTTTCCCTGTAGATGCCTTTTCTTTTGGGCCTTTCTTTCATAGTTCGTGATTCTTCTTTAGATACTCACTTGACTAAGCTTAGGATCTATGTGTGAAAGTTGGCTGATGTTTTTGGTTCGTCGTTTGCCTTTAAATATTTCATTTTGTTAACGCTATGATCTATTATTAGTAGAATGCACTCATATTTGTGGTGTTTTGTAATTTAATCTTTCCAGGTATGCTATCACAAAGGCGTTCTGTGTCGCTTTTGTGATGACTTTCTTCTCCGTGTTTGATGTTCCTGTATTCTGGCCTATACTTCTCTGCTATTGGATCGTTCTCTTTGTCCTCACAATGAAGCGCCAGATTCTACATATGATCAAATACAAATACGTGCC
Source organism: Tillandsia fasciculata (assembly GCA_029168755.2). NCBI lineage: Eukaryota > Viridiplantae > Streptophyta > Magnoliopsida > Poales > Bromeliaceae > Tillandsia > Tillandsia fasciculata. The sequence goes on from CM054940.1 coordinate 23,873,541, forward strand.
GTTTGACCTTGGGAAGCAGGTGAGAGTACTCTTTTTTTTTGTGTTATTTGTTAAAAATGTTTCATCACTTTTTCTGCCCCTTTTACCGCATAAAAAAGAGTCACTTCGATGAATTTTGGGAGGTTATCACGCTTTTCATATCTATGAAAGTATGAATTTGTTCCGTAAGCCATATTATTAACTTCACAGCGCTGCAGTTGTGGAAATCGGTCGTCGCATTTCTGTTAGTGCTTGTCCAAACCTAAAAACCCTTCATTTGAAGCACTCGATACTTCTTCTTTTGCTGACAGTAGAAATCTTAGAGCTTTGTTGGCCCATCTGGGGCTTCTCCAGATGAACCCTAGCAACATAATTGATAAATTTCACAAAAACCGTACTTAATAGCTAGAACACAAAGCTGCAATTTCTGAGCTTTAGCTTTTGAGCCCTGGGAGCTCCTCTTTTTTTCGAGCAGATAAACTTTCCAAGAAGTCAGACCATGGTTTTGTAGTTTGTCCTTCTTTTGTTTTTATATTAATCTTATCACCAACGATCATCTTATCACCTTGCATTTCTTAATCATCTTGTCAATATGTCAATGGCAGAAATACAGAGGCAAGAAGCCCTCGTCGAGCGGCGGTTTATCCAAAGATTGATCCTCCGCCATGCTCAGGAGGTCGCATTTGGCGGCCGACATGCAACATTGGTGAAAGTAAAACATACTTATTTCTAGATTTTAGAG
>CM054940.1:23874361-23901861 GCA_029168755.2 Tillandsia fasciculata
ATTTGAATTTTTTTATTGCGAAGTTTATAACTTTTCGACAAAGATTATACGGTTGGGATAATAATAATCCTCTAGAATTTAGTAATAGTCCCGTAGGCTCCATTTGGTGAGCGAAATAAGGGGGGATAAGGACTTATCCCCCACCAGTTATACCCAAACGCTATTTAGCAGGGGTGAGAACAGCTGTTCTCGTCTTTCTGGAATAAGCTGGTATAAGACTGAAATTACTATTCCAGCCTTTTCCTGGAACAAGGCTTGTTCCCATTTGAGAATAAGCTTAATTAAATTAATATAATTTTAATTATTGTTTTAACTCTTTAATTAATTTAATAGTTTAATTAATTTAATTTTTTTATTAACTAATTAATTAAGTATTTAGATAATTAACTAATTATTTAAGACAATTAAAATTAAAAATTTTAACATTTATAAATTTTTAAATTTTAAATTTTAAATTTTATAGCTTTTAAAATTTTTAACTTTAATTTTTAATAAATTTATCATATAATTTTAATAAATTATATGATAAAATTTTTTAATAATTTTTTTTTATATATAAGTAAAATATAAATTTTAATAATTTTTTTAATAAATATTTTAAATTAAATATTTAAAATTATATCAGTAAAATTTTAATCATAAATTAAAATTTTAGTCATCTTTATTCTTTTTATTCCTCTTTAACTTACCAAACACAATTTTCTTTATACCCGGTATAACTCTTAAATCCAACCAAATAGAAATTTACACTAGTTCCTGCTAATAACTTGATCTAAGAGATGTAATTGATCGAAGGAAAGATCTAATGGTGAAAAATTTAAAAGCATTAAGGGCTTGGTGTTATTAGAAGTGTCCCAGCCGAAGCTGGATTATATGCAATTGGTGCTACCAATTTTTTTACCGTTAGATCTATCTCTTTGATCATTTTCATCCATTGGATTATACTATTCAACCAACCGCCTATTAAACTCTAGGGAATCACTATCATCCTAACCGCACATCCCTTAATCTAAGAACTAAAAACTTGATATCACCAAAACTTAATGCGATCGATAGCATAGTAGCCTAGTTCCATATATATATATATATATAGAATTAGGTTAGAATACTATCGATAGCACCGAACCATTGGTGCTATCAAGTTTTTAGCCGTTGGATGAAAAAATATGCGGTTGGAATTATAGTGGTCCCCTAGGATTTATTAGGTGGTTGGTTGAATAGTAAAAATCTTAGGGGACCACTATAATTCCAACCGCATATCTTTTCATCTGACGGCTGAAAATTTGATAGCACCAATTGCTTGGTGCTATCGATAGTATTCTAGCCGGACTATATATATATATATATATATATATATATATATATATTATATATATATATATATATATATATATATATATATATATATATATATATTATTGAGATAATATTTAATATGCTCTGCAAAATTTTAAAAATATTTTATTTATTTCTAGTGGATCAAAATATTTTTTGTTAATTTTTAAAAATATCTTCAAATATCTCTATATCTCCTAGGTTTTACTAATATGATTGGATTTTAGAAGAGTACTTTGATCATTTCAGAGTAAACTAACAAACCCCCCCCCCCCCCCCCCTTAATTACAATGAGATAGCATTTAGTAACTATCTTAGATTATGTTTAACGGTATCGATTGTTATTTTGTATCTCGTCATCGAAAATGAGTCTATAGCACGAGGCTACAAAGAGATAGGTTTAAACCCTAATCTTTACGCCGCCGGCTTCTTTGATTGCAGCGATGATCTTCGTTTGATCTGCCATCTGCTCTGTCCCAACCGTTGAGATCACCACATCGACGTCCTTGATCGCCTTCACGAGGCTCTTGTGATCATACAAATCTCCCTAATTAATGGAAAAACGAAAAAACATGGAATTAAAGCGAACCAAAATCATCATAATAGTAAATTTAAATGAAGTCATAATCGAAGTCCACAAATATTGTATATCTGTTCGTTTTAAGTAAATTAATTGCTCCTTTTTTCAGTAGCTCGAGTTTCTAAAATTAGAGTTAGTGTCGACGATCCAACAAATTATTTACTGAGAAGGATTATATTAGAACCATTGGACAACTTTCCTTTGCAATAGAATAAATAGCTTATCTTCCACTTCTCTAACTCCTATTTTCATAGTTAAACTTATTTATGTTTTTCAATGCAACATACACATCATAATTTTTTATTTGTCAGTTTAACAATCATAAAAAAATAATATATAAAAAAAAGTGATTTGTGCTATTACAAATTCAACTAAAAAAACTAAAAAAAATACTATATTAGGAATCTCAATATAAATTAAAAGTTGGGATTGTACTTTTAGGTTGCATTTGGTTCGGGTATAAAAAAAATTTAGTTATATCGGGGATAGGTATAAGTTATGATATTAGCAGGAACTAATGTTAATTTATGTTTGGATGGGTATAAGAGTTATACCGGGTATAAAAAAAACTTATGTTTGGTAAATTAAAGAGTAATAAAAAGAATAGAGAAAATTAATTTTTTATAAAATAATGAAATAAATTTTAAATTTTATAAATTTAAATAACTTATAATTTAAAATAAAATTAATTAATTAAAAAAAAAGCTGCAGGTGGAACAATAGAGTTGTTCCACCTGCTACTTGGAACAATTATTCCCTCATAATCTCGGGATTAGGTGGAACAGCTGTTTCAAACAGCTTTTTATTATTTGGGTACAAAGGGGATATCTCCTTATCCCCCTAGTTCTTGTACCCAAATAGAACTTTAAAAAGTATATAAGTCCCACGATAAACACTCTATATATATAGAGAGAGAGAGAGTAGGGCTTATATATTTTTAAAAGTACAAATAAAATTATTCTTGTAAATTTTTTTATCATTGAATTTGTATTGAGATTTGTGCTATTTACTTTTTCTTTTTCTTTATTTAGTTGACTTTACAATAGCACAAATCTCAATACAAATTTAATGATAAAAAATTTACAAGCATAATTTTGTTTGTACTTTTGAAAATATATAAGCTCTACTTTATGTATATAAAATTAAGTTTTTATGATTTTAAAAATACTAATTTTTTAATGCTGCTAAATTTTTAACCATTAGATAAAAAGATGCTTGGTTAGTATAGTAATTTTACATTGATCAGGGTGACACCGGAGTCCTCAAAGCTCCGGAGGAGCTCGGCCTTGGCGGCGTTGGAGGGGGCGGTGTCTCGCACCAGCGCGTACGTGCGGTGACCGCTCCGCACGCTCGCCGCAATGATGAATTTATCGATATACCCCGTCGCACCGATCACGAGGATTGCGCTCTTCCCCTTCTCCGTCGTCGTCGTCGTCGTCGTCGTCGCCGTCGCCATCGCCACCGCCGTTGGATCCTAAGGCGTAGTGACTGTAAGGCCCAGTGTGCAGCGTTGGTCAGGGACGAGGCCATATATAGGCCCACAGGGGCCATGGCCCCCCCCCCCCCCCCCCCCCCCCCCCCCCCAGAAATTTTAAAATTATATTTGTGGGCCAAGTTATTTTGTGGGCCAAGGAAATACAATGAAGGCCCGCTGCCTGGCCCGCTCCCCGCTGGCCCCTGCTGGCCCGCTCCCGCTGGCCCCTGCTGCACGCCTGCACGGCTGCACCCCTCCTAGCTCCTAGCACGTGGTGCACCAGCCAACAGCAACAATAGTCAATAGGTAGCCTAAACGTCCTTTCCGGCTCTCTCTCTCTCTCTCTCTCTCTCTCTCTCTCTCTCTCTCTCTCTCTCCGCTGCTCAGCGGCAGCGCCGCCCTCTCGCCTATCTCTCTCCGCTGCTCAGCGGCGCCGGCAGCGCCGCCCTCTCGCCTAGGCAAGTATTTTTATTAATTAATTAATTAATTAATTAATTTTTTTTTTTTTTTTTTTTGTTCCTCTTGATTTTTTTTTTTAAAAAATTTATTATGATATTTTGAACTTAATATCAAAACTCAAATAAATTTTTTTTATTTTTTTAACTTTTGAATGGTAAGCAATTTTTTTAAAATTTTCATTAGCATTTTTGTATTTTGAATTTTTTATATATAATTTATTTTATTAATAATTTTTAAAGATTAATATATTTTATATAATATATTTTTGGCCCCCCCCCGAATCAAACTCCTAACTTCGTCCCTGGCGTTGGTGGTGGTGGTGGTGGTGGTGGTGGTGGGGAGTTTGTAACTTCATAGTTGTTATTTATAGAAATGAACAGTAAATGCTAATGATGACGTAATGAGTGACACTCACAAGTTTTTAATTTTTTGACTTTTTATTTTCTATTTTATTATTATTATTTTTATTTTTATACATTTATACAGAATATGTAGCCCGTGACGATTGGAGTTTTTGACTTCGCAAATTACCAAAATTCAAAAATAAATATATGATATACGTCCCATTCAGTGTAGAATGAAGTGAATTTTATTAATTATTTTTAAATAATCAGTAAAATTTTTTTGGGATAATTTTCTATATACCTCTAAATTTTTTTCTGTTTTCAGATTTACCCCTCTTAGAAGGCTAATATTAAAATTACCCTTTTTACGTTCCAACTTCTTTCCAAAATACCTCTGAAGTTAAACTCGCTGTCGTTATCTGTGTAAAATTACTATTTTGCTATTTTAAATATACCCTTCTACTATAACCAACTTTTCTTATGTATCCTTAAAATATTTTGATAGATATGGGCAAAATAGGTATATCTGATAGTTTTCAACTCCGATTATTATTTAACTCTAGTTTAATCCTAGTTAACTTAACAAAGGGAAACGATAGGAGTATTTTTAATAACGGTGGAATATATGAAGGGTATATTGGAAAGAAAAAAATAAGAGGGATAAATCAGATATTTCTTCCGATTTCATGGGTACGCAGGCAATTATCCCAATTTTTTTTATCTAAAAATAAATAAGATGTACATCGTACACTCAAAATTGGATGTACGGCTAACATTGCTCGTAAAAAAATTAGGCTAATAGATATTGTTTTTTGTTGTACGTAAGCTGTCAGATTTTTCACTTTTTTACATGAAGCAGAGGCAGAATTTTCACTGAAGGTCCCAGAAGCACACAATAATGTTTCAAATCAACTGCAAGCTAAAGAGGAATCATTAGAACATCATTGATCAAGTAGAATTTCTCAGACAAGTGTGTCTAGAAACTCACTCACAGTAGTGTGCTTTACATGAGGGTATAATCGAGCCCCGTCGAAGCCCGATGCGTCGGCGTCGAAGTCGAAGTACGTGTGGTCGCCCTTCGCGAAAGCGGAGTATATAAACACCAAATCCATGTTTCGCGGGAACGGCGTATCTGCGGTTCGAAAGCAAGCAGATGATATAAGCCTACAAAAACATGGTATTGTGGCGATTTTCGCAAACTTGGTTGCAACGTACCGCGAATGCTCTCGAGGAGCTGCTCCTCCGAGATGAGAACCTTTCGCAGCTTCTTGTTGATTTTCTCCTCCCAGATCTCGACTAGCTCGTTCATCGAGTAGACGTTCCCAGGTGGTCTCAAATATAATGTCTTGTTTAGTGTCATCGGATCGTCGATGGTACAAATGGTATAGTTAGCGACATCACGATCCGTAACAAACACAGCTGCAGAGAACGAACGCGATCATTCGATTGTTACATGTTGAATTTAACTTAACGAGAATTGGATGTACTACGTAAACGATCTAAGCGACTAAAGGATTCACAAAAGAAACATTTGCTCGCTTTAAGCTATTTACATCGAACCGAAAGTGTCGAAATTTGGATGCAAACCTCTAACACTTCCGCTGCCGAAGATCTTTATTTCGTCACGCGGAGGAGCGTCTAGGCCTGGTTGGACTAGCGACGGAAGCAAGTATCGCGCAAAGAAGTTGCAGCATATGTAGGTGTAGGGAATGCCTTCGGTCTCTATGCAACGCCGAATTTCGGCCCTCACTTCGTAAAAGCCGTAGTCCATGCCAAGAATTTGAACCTTAGTCGGATCAGCTCCGAATTCTGACGGAATAAACCTCTGCATCAAAGAAAAGCTGATTGCAGTAAACAGAATACAAAATTACGAACAAAGAACTACCGGAGATACTGCAGTAAGAATTCAGGATACTGACTTAGTTTGATTAGGTTGCGCGCAAGCGAAGGATGCGAAATTGTTCAATGCAGAAGAAAGTGAAGGATTCAGTTACCTTGATGCATCCAGCTTCTTTTATAGCTCGAATGAGAAGCTTCTGCTCGAGGGCTTGCTTCGAGGGCACTGCACAGATGACGACATCTACTTTCTCGACGGCGGCAATTAAGCTCGGAAGATCTTCTAAAGAACCCTAAACTTATTGGAAAGTAAAGAGAGAACTAAATAAAAGTGAATTCAGATACGCAAGGCGAAGAATCTCAACCAAAAATCATATAAAATCGACCTTTGATCAAACTGTATCATTTGAGTTTTAGCGGAGGAAATGAATCTGAAGGAGTAAAGCAATTTGAATATGTAAAGAGATCATTGTGAAACTGATGAGTTAATTTTAAGAACACCTCTGGTTAATGAAGTTACTGTTATAAGAGCTATTACTCTGAAAACTTCTCAGTTTCACTTATCAATCAATACCCATTGCTTATCGAAGGATCGTCGGCACTGATCATTATTTTTAAAAATTCAAGCTGTTGTTTGAAAAATATAACTAATTGGCGTTAATAGGTTCCGATCGTGACTCGGCCGAATATGACTCGATTTAACCTGACCTCCTGCAATTTCGAACATGACTCGATATAAATCGATCTTTCGCAACCAATCCACTTAAAACGTACAGATATAGGTCTCGATTGTGAGTTTGTGACCTGGCCTAATCCGGTCTCTCGCTACTTCAAACACGACTCAGTTCAACTCGGCGTACCGCCCTATCGAACGTGACTCGACCCACCCCGACCTCCCTACCGCGGGAAAGGATGCTGACCCTTTTAAGCCGACATTGATTGCTTCACATTTTTGATGCATCGGTGCTTAATCGATCTTTTAGATCGAATTCGATTCCTATATCCGTCATTTTGTTATTGATCTTTCTTTGGGTACCAGGTAAGCACCTCTAGGGTTTCAAAAACCAAAATGGTTTTCGCATTCCTCGATCATAACAACCCAAATTCGAAGAAATTGCCCTCCACGTGTTCGAGGAAATGCTCCAGAGAGAGAGAGAGGGAGCTATTCTAGGGCATCAAAACCATGCTATTTAGCTATCGTCCCACAGATGTTCGACGAAATGCTCCTGATGAGTACTGGTGTAAAGAGAAGGGCATCGAGGAGGGAGACGAACCTTGAGGAGGGTGATGCCTAGGGTTCGGAAGGATCGGAGGAGGAGGGATCTCTCGGTGTCGTCGTCGTCCTCGGCGGGGGCGCCGCGCACGAGGGCGAAGGTGGGGTGCGACGACGCAGCGCTCGCGCGCACCAGCTCGCGCCCGAGCCTCCCCGTCGCCCCAATCACCAGAACCCTACTCTTCTCCTCCTTCCTCGCGCTCTCCTCCTCCGCCATTATTGCGGAGCTCCTCGTCGTCGTCGTCGTCGTCGCTCTCTCTCTCTCTTCTCATAAAGAGTGGAAAGGGGAAGGTAAATATGCACGGAGATCCCTCAACTATAGATTACTTTGAAGTAGGCCCATGAATTTTTGTTTTAGGATACAAAATTGTACAGAGATTAGACCATAAAAATCAAACAATAGATTGTAAAAGGCAGAATCAGATTTTAGAAATGTTTTATTGAGCCAAAAATTACTGACACATTTTGAGAATCATGCAAATTTGTTTTACTTTTTTTTTTAAAATTTTCCTTTTTATTACCAATACTTTAGAAGATTGAATCAAATTTCTTTAGTTTCTGTAATCCAAATTGAGCTGATTCATGTATAAAACCCTCATCTTTTATCATGTTTGGTTTGCTGTAAGTAGCGAGGCCGAAATCATTTTCGGTCGTAAATGATCACCTTTTATGTTTGGTTTGATGGAAACGATAATATGTCCAATCGAACAATAGGAAGTGACTACAGATTTATTCGATTTTAGTGAAACAAATAAAGGAAGTCGCGGAACTTGAGTTCTCCGCTGCTGATTTTCAGTAAACCGAACAACGGGGAAAGACACTTTCGTCGAACCAAACACGCCATTCACTTCATTCACATACATCCTCTTTCTTATATGTCCGAATTCGTCTATGTAACTATGATCTTTGCAATTTCTCATGCACCCCTCGATACTTCTCTTCATTGCACTGGAGTAAACATGCGTTCCATGTCGCTGTCGATCGCCTTGTATTTGTCGCTATGCAAGTATTGAACTATTCTCGCGTGCTCGAACATTAACCTTCGGCACCCGCGAGGGACTAGGCTCGGCTTTAAAAACTCGTGCACCAATTCGTCAAATGTGTTCTCCATCATGGCATTTAGATTGCGTAGAGCCTCTTCCTCGGAGCAATCCTCTTCTTTCATGTAGAGAGAGACCGCGTCGGTTCTTTCCTCGCCTTGCTTAACCTAAAACAAAGAGAGAACAACGTTGAAGAAGTAGGAAATACGGAAAATTTTAGGCTTCGTTCGGCATTGTTTATGTTTATGCCTATGTTTTGTACCTGGATATGAACTTATCTACTGTTATTTTTGCAATGAAGCGAAGGAACAAAATGAATTCACTGCTACATTTTTATTGCGTGTTGTCGATGATAGAGGGACGTGTGTTGCAGTGCTACTGCATACCTTGTGAGTTTGGAGATCGACAAAAATGGTCAGGAACGAAGACAAGTGTTCTTGGATCGTCGATTTCTCATCCAAGCATCGGAGAGCGTAATCTTGGATGCGCTCTCCCATTAGGAACATGGCAGGGAGGACTCTGATGGCCACGCCGAGATCAGCTTTGTTTTGATCAATGTGTTCCTCTAAGGAGCCAACGTATGGCTCGCCGCTTGTCTCTCTTTTCTTCATGTAGTGCTTGATCTGCTTCACTCTCTGTTTTGAGCATGTAAGTTGGAATTATTTTGCTGGCAACTAAAATTGTTAGATTGTATATTTTGTTTGACATTGACTTACCAAATCATGCAAGTATGGGAACATCTCCTTTTGTCGCGCGTTGCTTACTTGGAATGCTAGTTCATTCATGGTATCATACATTCCCATGAATGTCGCCTTTACGATGGAAGGAAGACAGCGAACCATCGAAGGATCCCATCTGGATGAACAGTTGATCCAAAAATCATCTATTTCAATACATCACCCTTCATGTGAAAAGATAACATTTGCATTGCTTTTCGTCAACTTACTTTTCTACTGCTTGACACATCACTTTCAGTTCTTCGACAGATTCGTGGGATTCAAACAGATCTCTGAGAGTATTCTCGATGCAGTTGCATTTAGTGTAGGCTATGCGAGAATGCGAGAGTTCCGGTTCGTAAAGAGTCGCGGCAATAGCAAAGTGAGTCTCTCTAGGGCATGCATTGCAGACAAGAGGGTCATCAAAGCCGCAATTATTCCACCATCTGAAACAAATGTAAGATTTCGTGTTAATTCAATTAATTAAATGCTTTTATATGATTTAGTTGGATTGTAAAGAGAGCTAAACTTACTTTAGAATGGAATCGATCTCCATTTTGTACAGTGTTTGGAGCTTGTTGTAGTCTAGCTTGGCGAGTTCCATGTACTTTGGATCATTGACATTATACATCCTAAGTAATAAAACATAGTTGATGACTACGTAAACTATGCGATGCACGGATTGCGTATTGAGTATTATTTCATAGGGCGTCGACATACCAGTAGATGGTCTTGGCGATCCAAACATCTAGTTCGCCATATTGGTCCATGTACTCTCGCGCTTCGAGCCTCTCAAAACTCATCCTCCACGGAACTTCTAGGGCACAATCGACCTAATAGTGTGATAGTTTTAGAACTTAGAATTTGAAAGCTCATGTAAGATTCGTAACAAATGCCACTATATGTTTATTGCGGAAACTGTACCTCTTTGTCCAAGGCCTTCTTTAAGGACCACTTGTCGTTAACTTCGTTATTTTCGATGCAGTTCTTTAAGTAATCTTCGGCAAAAGCTTTGGCTTCTTTCAGTATCTTCTCCCCCGGGAAGGCGACCTGGGAGTACCTGTACAAGTTGAACATGTCGGAGACTCCCCGATGAGTTTGTCCCGGAAAACATATCAAGGTGCCGTCATCGTCTTTGAAGTACTCCAGGACATCTGTTCAGGTACAAATTGTTTTAATGGTTTGTACTAGAATCGAACTGACGAGAACTAAAGTGTCGACGATGAAACATTAACAACAAAATCAGATCAAGCTTTATTGCTAAATTGTTAAATTGACACAGGAAATCCTTATACCTGAGGACACAGGAAATCCTTGCAACCGCATTAGGCGAAGAGCCATGCAAGTGTCATCAATGTCAGGGACAGGATTGTCTCTGCCCCAGGAAACACCTTGTTTGCCGGCATTCCTGTAGAGAGATAACATGAGTCAAAAAGAAAAATTCTGCTTCTCTTATCATAATTTAGATGTCGTGGAATCAAGTATAGATTGGTTCGAATATTTCTTTTCGGCATTACCTATATACATAGTCAAGAGTATCGTATATTTCCTTCCGAAAATGGTGGTCGATCCCTAATCTCTGAATTGTGTCGATTGCCCAGATGCGCTCTAGAAGATCGATTGGATATTGGCACGGTGCTGATGATCACAATCTTATGGTTAGATTTTTGAAGTGGAAGCTCAAAGAGATTGTAATCTACAGCTTTGACGAAGAACTACTCGGTTCTGAAGAGCAGAAGTCAAGCTCTGTTGGTTCGTAAACCAAATATTTGGACATTTTGCTATGACAGAAGCAGAAATGGACTTCTCCGAGTTAGAGCTTCTGCTTCAGCTGTAGCGTGAAGATGAAATGATGCCTTTTGGGCCTTGAAAGTAGAATCTCCAATGATAGCAGGATGTGAATGACAGCAGCAGTCTGTGCCTTTTCCAATCCGCACTTTTTCTGAGAAGGTAAATTGTATGGATGGGCACCCCCTCAACTACTAGGTGATTTGTGCATAGGTCCCAAAATAAAGTCGCGGAGCTGTTCTTAATAACTTGTAGTTGTTGGAGAGAGGGTGCCCATACATTTTTACCGTAAATTTTGTATAGGATTTGCATTAGGCTTCTCTTACCGTTGTCTCCGAATCTGTTCACGACGAATGTTAAGAACTCTAAGCACTTCTTGTCACCGGTCTTCATGTAGGCAACAGCTGTGGACGCCGGAGAACTCAGGAAGCTCCCGTCTCGCGACTGCAGCATAAGGATTCTCTCCCACTGCACCACCTCTTGAAGCGCTTCTAAATTGTAGAGCATCGTCGTGTGCACCGAGTGCATCACTTCAAGCGGAATCCTGGTACAATTATTTCTTGTTATTGTAGGAAAAGTACACTTGCTCACGAGTTACAGTTTTCGACCTCTCTCTCTCTCTCTCTCTCTCTCTCTCTCTCTCTCTATATATATATATATATATATATATATATATATATATATATATACAAAATTCTTGATGTTTTGATTGAAAAACATTGTCAGAAACTTAATGGCCTTAGTAAGTTCTGTCGGCGTATATTCCGGAACCTACTAGAACATTCTGTAATGTTGTGACAGAAGTCGACAGCATTTTTTCTGAAAATCTGGGAAGTTAAAATTCATGAACATTGTTCCAGAAGATGGCCTGTAGTTTGAACCACGCTTGTACGTTTTTCGCAATCTATGAATCAGTTTTAGTGTTCTCACCTTTTAATTTTCTTTTCTGCGAATTTGATGATGTTCTGCAAACAAGGCAGGTCGTAAGGGAGATCGAGCCCGAGCATTTTGGCCTCGTTTAGCATTGCGGGGAACACGACCTCGAATCCGCATGTGATGAGGCTACTGCTTTGCTCGTCGAGAAACTTGACGTTATCGCGCAAATATTGAACTCCTAAATTCATCGAAATACAAAGAATAAGAAGGTTTTTGTCAATGTACTTCAAAAGTCATGCATTTTTTCTCTTTGTTCTTCTTTTTCTGCACATGTTGATATATTTGCTGCACAATTTTATGAAGAGAAATATAAGACTATGTCTTTAAGTAAATGCTAAGTAGAAAATGCTGCACTATGCTGTTCGAAGCAAAATCACTTGCCTGTTGTTTGAAGTTGGCTAAATTACACGTTTGGTCCTCAAACTATAAGGCGCATGACACTTTGGTCCTGAAAATTAATTACTACAGTACAATTTAGTTGACTAAATATTGATGTGTCGTTAATGTAGAAGTGATGCAGCAGTATTATTATAACCAATGAGATATCACATTACTTCAACAGCTACAAAGTTTGAGCCTAACAAATTATCTAGCCTTTGAAGTTTATGTATGTAGGTTTCTTTTTTTGCGTATCAGTCCCTGGTATCTTTGGATATCGCACATTAGTGCCTCAAATTTGGTTACCTACATGATTAGTCCCCTTAAATGATTAAACAATCATTCTCCTGAATATTAACTTTAAGATTGAGACACTTGCATGGATGATAAATTTAACCTCTCTCTATTTGATCTTCTCCTATTTTCCAGGTCTTTAGCGCAAGAACACAAGCTAGAGTGTTCACAAGCCTGTCATAGAGCAAGTAGAAGCTGGGCTCCCCCCAGGAGCCATCCTGAATTTGGTTCTTGAGGATCCAATCCACACACATGGGGAAATGCGGTTTATCCGCGTCGTCGACCGACGGAACCCTGGCCACCCATGCAGTGTCATACGCCGAAGGGCTCGTCTCGCCGTCGTTCATCGCGCGGAACTTCTCCTTGATCTCTCTAACAAGTTGCTCAATCCTCTGCTCATTTTCTTCCTGGGTATCTTCCTGCATGCACAAAGAAAAACCAGTTTCTAAGGGACTAGTTTGCAATATCCAATCTTTGAGGGACTAATATGCAAAATTTCCTTTTTTTTTTGGTTTTTAATATTTGGGTACACTGTGCTCTAAATCAAAGTTCTGATTGCTACAATTATAGTTATATCCTGTAAATGATAATTTTACTAGAGAAGCATGTAATTATTAATAGTGTTAAATTATATAAAATAATCTTGTTCGTCGTCGAAAGGTTAAACTATTAGAAAACGATGTTTTTAATATTTATACTCGAGTGTAAATTTTGGACTTGAATTTACGATTTACGTAATAATTCGACCCACTAGCAATAATAACGCGTTGAATCCAAATCACCGTTCAAAATGCTTAAGCCCATTTATTATTATTGTTTTTTATATATTCGTTAAGCCCAATTATTATTTCTATCTCTTATATATTCGATGTGAGACTCGTCACATATTTTCGGCTGATGATTGGCTCTGATATTAATAGTTGGGCTCAAATTACAGCCCAAAATATTTAAACCCAATTAATCTAGTTATTATTACTAGTATTTATTGTCTCTTATATATTCGATATGAAATTATTGAAGTGTTACATATCTTTTATTTTTGTATTATATTAAATTATTATGTAATAATTAATTTGTATTAAACTTAAGCTATTAAAAAATAATATATTTAATACTTATATTAAACAGATAACGACGATATTTATTTATTTATTTATTTATTTATTTATTTATATTTTTTTGTGGTCCGAACTATTTTGTTTTAATAAGTACTATTTTATAAATAGTACTTATTAAAACAACACCTTCGTCGTTTATTATAAAATAGTACTTATTAAAACAACACTTCCGTCGTTTATTAGTTGTTTCAATCAAAATCGTTCGAACCGAAAAAAAAAAAAAAAAAAAAAATTGATGAAATCACCATATTTTTTATTTGATAGATTTTTTTTTTTTTTGTTTTTTGTTTTTATTCAAAGGACTTGACTGAAGCGACTAGTAAATATTAATAATCTACAAATAAAATTAAAATATTAAAAACTCAAGTACGGATAAATTTTTTGTTTGGACCACCAAAAAAAACACAACATTTATTTTGATGAATCAGAATGTTTCTAATAAAGGTTTCTGTTTAATTTAATAGTTTTTTTTTTTTTTTTGTTTTTTGTTTTTATTCAAAGGACTTGATTGAAGCAACTAACAAAACATTAATAATCTACCAATAAAAACTAAAATATTAAAAACTCAAGTACCAATAAACATTTTGTTTGGACCACCAAAAAAAAAAAAAAAAACATTTATTTTAATGAAATCACCACTTTCTATTTGATTAGATAGGTTTTTTTTTTTTTTTTTTTTTTTTTTTTTTTTTTCCCAAAAACTTGATTGAAGCGATTAACGAATATTAATAATTTAGCAATAAAAATTAAAATATTAAAAACTCAACTACGGATAATTTTTTTTGTTTGGACCACCAAAAAAAAAAAAAAATATTTATTTTGATAAAATCACAACGTGGATTTTATTGTTTTTTGTTTTTATTCAAAGGAATTGGTGGAAGCGACTAACCAACATTAATAATCTAGCAACCAAAATTAAACGGTTAAAAACTCAAATACAGATCAATTTTAATTAATTTTAACTTTTTTAAAATTAAATTTTAATTTTTTTATTAAATATTATTGACTTAATAATTAAAAAATATATAAAATTTATATAATTTTTATAATAGATATAAACTTTTTACTAGTTTAATAGTGTAAAGAATTCTAAATTAATTAAATTTTAATTAGAATATTTTTTAAATTATTTAAAATAAGATATATATACTCTCGATCTTAATTACATGATTCATATTATTATGTTTTAAAAGACATTTATTTTCAGTCGTTCATTTTTGTATCTACTTGGTGGACAAAAAAAAAAAATAAAAAAATAAAAAAATATAAAATTTGATTTTCAGATAGCTTAAATGATGTAGATCATATTTAATAGTGTCGATCGTCGTTATGGAAGCTCCATCATCGAAAATAAATAGATGACAACAGAGCCAGTCTAGTGCTATTGTATTTTCTCTTTCTCTCTCTTTAACTGACTTTATAATAGCACAGATCTCAATACAAATCTAATAGTAAAAAAAACACAAGTATAGTTAGGCTTGTGCTTTCGAAAGTATATAAGCCCTACTCTCTCTCTCTCTCTCTCTCTCTCTCTCTCTCTCTCTCTCTCTCTCTCTATATATATATATATATATATATATATATATGAATGGAGCTCCTATGTTTTTAAAAGTAACTAGTTATTGGTGCTAGTTAATTTTTAGTCTATGGATAAAAAGATATGCAATTAGGATGATAGTGAGCCCATTGGATTTAGTAGGTGGTTAATGGAATAGCATGATCTAAGAATAAAATTAGTCAAAGTGATAGATTTAACGGTGAAATACTTATAAGCACCGATTGCTTGGTACTTTTACAAGCATAAAAACCAAACTATATATATATATATATATATATATATATATATAAATTGAGCTCCTATACTTTTAAAAGTATCAAGTCATTAGTGCTTGTAGATTTTTAGCTCTTAAATGAAAGAATATGTAGTTAAGATGATAGTGGACCTCTTGAGTTTAGTGGGTGGTTGGTGGAATAGAATGATCTAATAGATGAATTAGTCAAAGTGGTATATCTAACGATAGAAAACTTACAAACACCAATTATTTAGTACTTGTACAAGCATAATAGCCAGACTGATGTCTATCAATCTATCTCTCTCTCTCTCTCTCTCTCTCTCTCTATATATATATATATATATATAGAGATAGAGAGAGAGAGAGAGAGAGAGAGAGAGAGAGAGAGAGAGAGAGGATTTACCTTTTTTGTCTCACTCCATGGTGGTACTTCAAGATCCTTTGTAATTTGAACTTGTGATGCTCCTGTTTGTTGAGGAGAGCATGCCCCTGCATGATAAAATAATTTTTTATTCTTTTGTACTAGTTAGTGAAATAAATTTCTATTATTTCCTAAGCAAAAGTCAAAATATTTTTCCTCATGGTAGATAATTCTAAGTCATCTTGGCTCAAAGTGTGATCATTCTCATAGTCTTTATTAAGTGTTGAAAAATTACAGTAAGAATAATAAAAAATGATTTTACAAAGAATAATTAAAAATGTATTGAACTGATCGGGACTACTTTTCTTTTTTTTGGAACTTATTAGGACTAATTTTATTCTAATTAATATTTAAATATTAATAAATTTATTTTTTTTAAGATTTAAATATTAATCTTAATTTAACTGGAATTCAACTACAAATCTAATCAAATCCTAATAGAATGTACATATAATGCCTATTATGCACTTAATTAGCTTTCTCTTCTTTATGTTTTTGTTTATGTTTCATTTTCACTACTTCTCATTATTTATCTAACTCAAACTAGGAAATGATTAATTAATTAAGTATAAACAACAACAAAGTATTAAACATAAGAGAGAGAGAGAGAGAGAGAGAGAGAGAGAGAGAGAGAGAGAGAGAGAGAGAGAGAGTAGAGAGAGAGAGAGAGAGAGAGATCTAGTACAAGTATAATACATCATGAATACATACCAATTAGATCATGTGTTAGAGCAGTGCTCCAGGACTTGCACCAAGAGAGTTGCTTTACTTTGAAGGAGCATGGGCTAGTCCTATTTACGCGCGAAAACCCTAACATCGAAGGAAAAAGAGTCCT
The DNA here is from genome assembly GCA_029168755.2 of Tillandsia fasciculata. Lineage (NCBI taxonomy): Eukaryota > Viridiplantae > Streptophyta > Magnoliopsida > Poales > Bromeliaceae > Tillandsia > Tillandsia fasciculata. The sequence goes on from CM054940.1 coordinate 23,890,982, forward strand.
GCAACTGCAAGCCAAGCTCTCCATGATCTTAGTATCAAGCTTAGCCTCCACCCTTAACTCAGCTTTTCCTTGTGAACCCTCTTAATTAATGGCTATTTATAGAGGTGAACACATCCATGTGTTTAAATACATCTTTTGTTATATATATATATATATATATATATATATATATATATATATATATATATATATATATATATGACAAGGGAGATGAATTTTCCATCTTTGAAACTTTAGTGGTCAAAACTAATATAATTTATTGGTTTTCAAAAAGAATTTAGTGAATATAACAATGACTGCATAAGTTCCAGCAGGGCATGGCATGACTATTTAATGTAGTGACTTTTTATTTGTTTTCAGTAATATTTTTGAAAATACTTACAACTTTCTTAGGTGGTTTGGTTATTGGCATCTAATACTTTTGTTAAAGAAAAAGTATGAGTGACTAATGTGATTTATCTAAAACAATTTTTAAGAATATAGTTGATGATTAGAATTTATTTAGACATCTTTTTGATAAATGAATTGATGTGTTTATAATATAATTACATTACATTTATATATATATAGAGAGAGAGAGAGAGAGAGAGAGAGAGTAGGACTTGTCTGCTTAGAAGAACGGAGTTTTTCGTGCTTTTTCAAATTATTCTGTAAATATGTCATACCAAATATAAGTAAAATGTAATACATAATATAAGTAAAATATCAATTTTGTTTTTTTAAATATATCTCTCCAAAAATTTTAAACAAAAATATCTGAAAAATTAAAAAGGTAAATTTATCTCGCTAACTAACCAAGATTAAATATTTATCTTATGATTAACTATATTTTTCCAATCAATACGGACCGTAGAGACATATATGAATAATTTAAATTTTTAAAAACTAAATATAAAAAATTAAGTTTTATAGAAACATCAATACAAATACATGAAAGCCCTCCCCGCATTTGGATGCTTTTGGCTGGTCCAAGGAAGTTGGGTGCGCCGGGTGTACAGTTTAATAATTTAAATTTATATTAAAAAAAAAGTTTTGTCATGTTTTTTTTTTTTTTTTTTATAATTCATTATTTTTAATTCCCTTCTCTTACAATTAAAATTTAATTTTTAAATCTAAATTTAAATTGCTATTTAAGTTGCGGTTCGTAAGTTAGAGCGTGCACTCGATACGTGAAACTTCTCCAGACCACTCAAAAGCCACCAAATGCTGAGCGGCTTGACTTTTGTTGCCTTCCATAAAATTATGCATAGCAATTTAAATTTAGATTTAAAATTTAAATTTTGATGGTAAGAGAAGGAAACTAACAATTATGAATTATAAAAAAGAAAAACATGTCAAAATTTATTTTTTTAATATAAATTTAAATTGTTAAAGCCTGCACCCGGTGCACCGAACTTTCCCGCATCGGAATTTAGATTAAAAAATTAAATTTTGAATTGTACCTTTTAAATTTAAAATTAAAAAAATATATAAAGGCTTCAAATTAGAATTTTTAATTTATTTTTCAATATAGAAATACATTTTAAATTTAGGTTTCAAATAATGAATTTGAAATTTATTTTTTTTTATTTTTATTTTTGATTACAAAAAAAAAAAAAAAAAAAAAAAAGTGTAGAAGAGTAGGATAATTATAAAACATATGTAAGCATTATCATCTTACATTAGATATAGCTTACCAGTATTAATTTATAAAATTTATAAAGAGAGGGATTTGAATGAACTTAGGTCAATTGATATATATATATATTAATTGTACTTTTATGTTCTTTTTTTTGGTTTTGTATCAAAATAATGAAGCTCATATATTCTGATTTATAAGTTGAAAATCTTACAATATATAAAATATTTCTATCTGTATAAATAATTTATTATTTATTATTTATTATTTATTAATATTAATTTACTGAAGCGCGGGCCTTTAACTAGTATATATTAAAAGCTGTATGAAATTAACCTACACTTTTTGTCCCTATTTAATGCATGGGCAAAATTTGGTGCCCAAGTAAATTTACATACTCTAGTTAGAATTATGTAATGACATATATTATGAATTGAAATGCACTCTAATATCAAATTTTAAGTTTAAAATACTTAGATCCAAAAGGAGCGAATAACGACAATTAAGTTTAAAATACTTAGATCCAAAAAGAGCAAATAACGACAACTTTGGATGATTAAAACGAGGAACACATGGTAGATCGATATCATATAATATTATTTTTAACAATATTTAATTCACAAATCTATGTAAATATCGTATAACATATATAATAGAAAAAATATAAAGTAAAAGTTTTAATCTTTTTTAAAACTAAATAAGTGTGGTTATTTTTTTTTTTTTTTTCTAACAAATGTGATGCCAAAATAATTTCACATCGAATGAAAATAAAATTATGATTGAGTATATAAAAAATCATGAATATTAATAATATTATAGCTAGAGTTAAGTATTTTGCGTCGAGCTGAATCGTTATATCTGGTATCAGAGCTATTCACCAGTCGAAAGTGTATGACGAGTCCCGATTAAGACATGATATGAATGACAAGGTGATAGATTATATGTTATACCAGATCTGAATGACAAAGTGACAAATTATATTAGAATCTAAATGATAAGACTAGCGAGACAAGTCTCACATCGCTCGCTTGGTGGTAGGACTTGCGTGCTTAGAAGCACGGAGTACTCCGTGCCTTTTCAAATTATTTTTAATATTGAAACTTTTGAATGGACCATTTGCTCTGTTAAATTTGATATAAAATATTTAAAATATCTAGAAACTAAATTTTGTGATTTTTTGATATCATTTATCTAGTGATCAAAATGGCTCAAAATCAACGGCTGAAAATAAAAATATAATAAAATATGATAATATGTTACTAAAATTTTAGATCAAAAATATAGATCTTGTTTTATATAGCATAAATAATTTTTCGTCAAAATTTTATATGATTTGAATATTTCTATATCATTAAACTTGTAAACGACTCACCACAATCATTAAAATTAATACGTGGAATCTATGTCATTATTATATATTAATAAAACATATGTTTAGCGAGGACAAGCTATATTTATTGAGTTTGCTTAAATATAACATCGACCGATTTAAAGGAAGTTACATATATATCTACGTCGTTATCAAATTTCCATATATGATTAATTAGAACTTTGTTTTATGCTACGTCTAAGATATGCCAAAGAACAAAAATACTGTTAGATGTGACTCGAAATCAAATTTCTGGTTCGCCGATGGGCTCGCGGTGCGACGATAAATTTGATATTTTTTTTGAGAAAAAAAAAAGAATGTATGTGGTGGAAGCGGAGGGTTCGGACCGCTAGGGAAAAATCCTAATTTTCTCTTTTGTTTGCCGTAGAGAGATCGAGCGAAGTTGTACGAAGAAGAACTTTTGTATTTTCTTTTTTCGACATAGTGAAATTATCCTCTTTCGCCTGTGATTTTTTTTTTCTGTAAAATTTTTTTCACGTAAATCTGTGTGCTATTTTTCTGTCGTGCATTTCTGAATTTACTTTTGTTTTGTGATCGCCAATTAATTTTGTTTGGTTTGTGCGCTCGTTGCTAATAAATACAAATATAACGTTCGAGTTGTTGCAAAATAAATGCATAAAGAGTGAATAATCCAAACCAAATGGAAGCAAAAACAATTCAAGTTGTTGATCTTAATTTCTAAGTTTTAATTGATTAAAGGAAACATTATTAGCTAGGAGGAAGAAGAAGAAGAAGAAGAAGGGTAATGGAGAGGAGATGGTAGTGTAGAGGAAGGACTTAAGAATTATATTAATAAACAATAAAAATACTACTAATGATAATAATAATAGGGTATATATAAGTGTACACTCCATGAGGGGTGTACATCTTACACCCCACCCCATCCTGAGGTGGGGCTTCTTCCACTGGTCGATGTGACCAGTGAAAGAAGCCCCACCTCAGGATGGGGTGGGGTGTAGGATGTACACCCCTTATGGGGTGTACATCTAGCAAAGCCTATAATAATAACAGACAGACAATAATGGAGGTGACCATGCCAGACTGTCTGTGGGTAAGCTATTATTGAAGTAGATTAATTATTTAATAATGAAGTAGATTAATTATTTAATAATGAAGTAGATTAATTATTTAATGAGGGCCTGCTTGATATTGAAATTATTTGGGAATAAGAGGAATATTCCTCTTATTCCCAAATATATTAGGAACTATCAAAATATTTTATTTCAGTACAACTAGATTAAGTGAGAATTATTATTTTTGCTCTTTTCAACCGGTCTCTTACTTTTTCTTTAAATACCCTCACACGTCTCCTGAGGCACTATCTCTCACCTTATTATTATATAATAAAATTTGAGGGCAAAAGTATTATTTAAAATAACTAATACTCTTTATTTTTCTTATTCCGTATTTTATACTTATCCCTAGAATAATTAGTTCCAATGAAGTTTTATCATTGCTAACAAGGCAACATAATACAATGTACGTATTTATTAATATAATGTAACGACAAGGATCAATGATAAAAAAAAGATGTGCTACATTTAATCCAAGGGCTAAAAACTCAGTAGCACTAATGCCTTAGTGCTATTGATCAGTCATTCACAACCACTAATGAAGGATTCCTTGAAAAGTTAAGGATTAGTAATCTTTTTGAGAAATCGAATGGATTCGGTCTTATACATACACGAGGAAGGTAATCAAAAAAGAAAGAAGATGAGTTCTTCTTTCTTTTATCACTTAGGAGCCGTGCGAGATGAAAGTCTCATGCACGGTTTTGAATGAGATATATATATATATATATATATATATATATATATATATATATATATAGAGTTGGGCTGGAATGCTATTGATAGCACCAACCCAACTTTGCCACCCATTTTTTAGCCTTTAGATCGCATTGAGATTTGTGCATGCTCTTTAATGAAAAAGAAAAGCTTTTTACTTTTTACTTTTTCTTTTTACTTTTTTTTTTTTTTCATTATATTTTTTTTTTCTAATAAATGTGATGCCAAAATAATTTCACATCGAATGAAAATAAAATTATGATTGAGTATATAAAAATCATGAATATTAATAATATTATAGCTAGAGTTAAGTGTTTTGTTATATTTGGCATCAGAGCTATTCACCAGTCGAAAGTGTATGACGAGTTCCGACTAAGACATAATATAAATGACAAAAGGTGATAGATTATATGTTATACCAGATCTGAATGACAAAGTGACAGATTATATTAGGATCTAAATGATAAGACTAGCGAGACAAGTCGTACGTCGCTCGCTTGGGTGCTTAGAAGCACGGAATCCTCCGTGCTTTTTCAAATTATTTTTAATATTGAGACTTTTGAATGGACCATCGGCTCTGTTAAATTTGATATAAAATATTTAAAATATCTAGAAACTAAATTTTGTGATTTTTTGATATCATTTATCTAGTGATCAAAATGGCTCAAAATCAACGGCTGAAAATAAAAATCCAATAAAATATGATAATATGATACTAAAATTTTAATTAAAAATATAGATCTTGTTTTATATAGCATAAATAATTTTTCGTCAAAATTTTACATAATTTGAATATTTCTATATCATTAAACTTGTAAACGACTCGCCACAATCATTAAAATTATTACGTGGAATCTATGTCATTATTATATATTAATAAAACATATGTTTAGCGAGGACAAGCTATATTTATTGAGTTTGCTTAAATTTAATTAGTGAACATCGACCGATTTAAAGGAAGTTACATCTCTACGTCGTTATCAAATTTCCATATATGATTAATTAGAACTTTGTTTTATGCTATGTCTAAGATATGCCAAAGAACAAAAATACTGTTAGATGTGACTCGAAATCAAATTTCTGATTTGCCGATGGGCTCGCGGTGCGACGACAAATTTGATATTTTTTTTGAGAAAAAAAAAAGAATGTATGTAGTGGAAGCGGAGGGTTCAGACCGCTAGGATTTGCATTTTCTCTTTTCGACATAGTGAAATTCTCCTCTTTCGCCTGTGATTTTTTTTCTGTAAAATTTTTTTCACGTAAATCTGTGTGTTATTTTTCTGTCGTGCATTTCTGAATTTACTTTTGTTTCGTGATCGCCAATTAATTTTGTTTGGTTTGTGCGCTCGTTGCTAATAAATACAAATATAACGTTCGAGTTGTTGCAAAATAAATGCATAAAGAGTGAATAATCCAAACCAAATGGAAGCAAAAACAATTCAAGTTGTTGATCTTAATTTCTAAGTTTTAATTGATTAAAGGAAACATTATTAGCTAGGAGGAAGAAGAAGAAGAAGAAGAAGGGTAATGGAGAGGAGATGGTAGTGTAGAGGAAGGACTTAAGAATTATATTAATAAACAATAAAAATACTACTAATGATAATAATAATAGGGTATATATAAGTGTACACTCCATGAGGGGTGTACATCTTACACCCCACCCCATCCTGAGGTGGGGCTTCTTCCACTGGTCGATGTGACCAGTGAAAGAAGCCCCACCTCAGGATGGGGTGGGGTGTAGGATGTACACCCCTTATGGGGTGTACATCTAGCAAAGCCTATAATAATAACAGACAGACAATAATGGAGGTGACCATGCCAGACTGTCTGTGGGTAAGCTATTATTGAAGTAGATTAATTATTTAATAATGAAGTAGATTAATTATTTAATAATGAAGTAGATTAATTATTTAATGAGGGCCTGCTTGATATTGAAATTATTTGGGAATAAGAGGAATATTCCTCTTATTCCCAAATATATTAGGAACTATCAAAATATTTTATTTCAGTACAACTAGATTAAGTGAGAATTATTATTTTTGCTCTTTTCAACCGGTCTCTTACTTTTTCTTTAAATACCCTCACACGTCTCCTGAGGCACTATCTCTCACCTTATTATTATATAATAAAATTTGAGGGCAAAAGTATTATTTAAAATAACTAATACTCTTTATTTTTCTTATTCCGTATTTTATACTTATCCCTAGAATAATTAGTTCCAATGAAGTTTTATCATTGCTAACAAGGCAACATAATACAATGTACGTATTTATTAATATAATGTAACGACAAGGATCAATGATAAAAAAAAGATGTGCTACATTTAATCCAAGGGCTAAAAACTCAGTAGCACTAATGCCTTAGTGCTATTGATCAGTCATTCACAACCACTAATGAAGGATTCCTTGAAAAGTTAAGGATTAGTAATCTTTTTGAGAAATCGAATGGATTCGGTCTTATACATACACGAGGAAGGTAATCAAAAAAGAAAGAAGATGAGTTCTTCTTTCTTTTATCACTTAGGAGCCGTGCGAGATGAAAGTCTCATGCACGGTTTTGAATGAGTATATATATATATATATATATATATATATATATATATATATATATATATATATATATATATATAGTTGGGCTGGAATGCTATTGATAGCACCAACCCAACTTTGCCACCCATTTTTTAGCCTTTAGATCGCATTGAGATTTGTGCATGCTCTTTAATGAAAAAGAAAAGCTTTTTACTTTTTACTTTTTCTTTTTACTTTTTTTTTTTTTTTCATTATATTTTTTTTTTCTAATAAATGTGATGCCAAAATAATTTCACATCGAATGAAAATAAAATTATGATTGAGTATATAAGAAATCATGAATATTAATAATATTATAGCTAGAGTTAAGTGTTTTGTTATATTTGGCATCAGAGCTATTCACCAGTCGAAAGTGTATGACGAGTTCCGACTAAGACATAATATAAATGACAAAAGGTGATAGATTATATGTTATACCAGATCTGAATGACAAAGTGACAGATTATATTAGGATCTAAATGATAAGACTAGCGAGACAAGTCGTACGTCGCTCGCTTGGGTGCTTAGAAGCACGGAATCCTCCGTGCTTTTTCAAATTATTTTTAATATTGAGACTTTTGAATGGACCATCGGCTCTGTTAAATTTGATATAAAATATTTAAAATATCTAGAAACTAAATTTTGTGATTTTTTGATATCATTTATCTAGTGATCAAAATGGCTCAAAATCAACGGCTGAAAATAAAAATCCAATAAAATATGATAATATGATACTAAAATTTTAAATTAAAAATATAGATCTTGTTTTATATAGCATAAATAATTTTTCGTCAAAATTTTACATAATTTGAATATTTCTATATCATTAAACTTGTAAACGACTCGCCACAATCATTAAAATTATTACGTGGAATCTATGTCATTATTATATATTAATAAAACATATGTTTAGCGAGGACAAGCTATATTTATTGAGTTTGCTTAAATTTAATTAGTGAACATCGACCGATTTAAAGGAAGTTACATCTCTACGTCGTTATCAAATTTCCATATATGATTAATTAGAACTTTGTTTTATGCTATGTCTAAGATATGCCAAAGAACAAAAATACTGTTAGATGTGACTCGAAATCAAATTTCTGATTTGCCGATGGGCTCGCGGTGCGACGACAAATTTGATATTTTTTTTGAGAAAAAAAAAAGAATGTATGTAGTGGAAGCGGAGGGTTCAGACCGCTAGGATTTGCATTTTCTCTTTTCGACATAGTGAAATTCTCCTCTTTCGCCTGTGATTTTTTTTCTGTAAAATTTTTTTCACGTAAATCTGTGTGTTATTTTTCTGTCGTGCATTTTTGAATTTACTTTTGTTTCGTGATCGCCAATTAATTTTGTTTGGTTTGTGCGCTCGTTGCTAATAAATACAAATATAACGTTCGAGTTGTTGCAAAATAAATGCATAAAGAGTGAATAATCCAAACCAAATGGAAGCAAAAACAATTCAAGTTGTTGATCTTAATTTCTAAGTTTTAATTGATTAAAGGAAACATTATTAGCTAGGAGGAAGAAGAAGAAGAAGAAGAAGGGTAATGGAGAGGAGATGGTAGTGTAGAGGAAGGACTTAAGAATTATATTAATAAACAATAAAAATACTACTAATGATAATAATAATAGGGTATATATAAGTGTACACTCCATGAGGGGTGTACATCTTACACCCCACCCCATCCTGAGGTGGGGCTTCTTCCACTGGTCGATGTGACCAGTGAAAGAAGCCCCACCTCAGGATGGGGTGGGGTGTAGGATGTACACCCCTTATGGGGTGTACATCTAGCAAAGCCTATAATAATAACAGACAGACAATAATGGAGGTGACCATGCCAGACTGTCTGTGGGTAAGCTATTATTGAAGTAGATTAATTATTTAATAATGAAGTAGATTAATTATTTAATAATGAAGTAGATTAATTATTTAATGAGGGCCTGCTTGATATTGAAATTATTTGGGAATAAGAGGAATATTCCTCTTATTCCCAAATATATTAGGAACTATCAAAATATTTTATTTCAGTACAACTAGATTAAGTGAGAATTATTATTTTTGCTCTTTTCAACCGGTCTCTTACTTTTTCTTTAAATACCCTCACACGTCTCCTGAGGCACTATCTCTCACCTTATTATTATATAATAAAATTTGAGGGCAAAAGTATTATTTAAAATAACTAATACTCTTTATTTTTCTTATTCCGTATTTTATACTTATCCCTAGAATAATTAGTTCCAATGAAGTTTTATCATTGCTAACAAGGCAACATAATACAATGTACGTATTTATTAATATAATGTAACGACAAGGATCAATGATAAAAAAAAGATGTGCTACATTTAATCCAAGGGCTAAAAACTCAGTAGCACTAATGCCTTAGTGCTATTGATCAGTCATTCACAACCACTAATGAAGGATTCCTTGAAAAGTTAAGGATTAGTAATCTTTTTGAGAAATCGAATGGATTCGGTCTTATACATACACGAGGAAGGTAATCAAAAAAGAAAGAAGATGAGTTCTTCTTTCTTTTATCACTTAGGAGCCGTGCGAGATGAAAGTCTCATGCACGGTTTTGAATGAGTATATATATATATATATATATATATATATATATATATATATATATATATATATATATATATATAGTTGGGCTGGAATGCTATTGATAGCACCAACCCAACTTTGCCACCCATTTTTTAGCCTTTAGATCGCATTGAGATTTGTGCATGCTCTTTAATGAAAAAGAAAAGCTTTTTACTTTTTACTTTTTCTTTTTACTTTTTTTTTTTTTTTCATTATATTTTTTTTTTCTAATAAATGTGATGCCAAAATAATTTCACATCGAATGAAAATAAAATTATGATTGAGTATATAAGAAATCATGAATATTAATAATATTATAGCTAGAGTTAAGTGTTTTGTTATATTTGGCATCAGAGCTATTCACCAGTCGAAAGTGTATGACGAGTTCCGACTAAGACATAATATAAATGACAAAAGGTGATAGATTATATGTTATACCAGATCTGAATGACAAAGTGACAGATTATATTAGGATCTAAATGATAAGACTAGCGAGACAAGTCGTACGTCGCTCGCTTGGGTGCTTAGAAGCACGGAATCCTCCGTGCTTTTTCAAATTATTTTTAATATTGAGACTTTTGAATGGACCATCGGCTCTGTTAAATTTGATATAAAATATTTAAAATATCTAGAAACTAAATTTTGTGATTTTTTGATATCATTTATCTAGTGATCAAAATGGCTCAAAATCAACGGCTGAAAATAAAAATCCAATAAAATATGATAATATGATACTAAAATTTTAAATTAAAAATATAGATCTTGTTTTATATAGCATAAATAATTTTTCGTCAAAATTTTACATAATTTGAATATTTCTATATCATTAAACTTGTAAACGACTCGCCACAATCATTAAAATTATTACGTGGAATCTATGTCATTATTATATATTAATAAAACATATGTTTAGCGAGGACAAGCTATATTT
>CM054940.1:23906861-24161861 GCA_029168755.2 Tillandsia fasciculata
TTTATTTTAATTTTATTTTATTTTATAATATTAAATAAATTTCAATATCAAATTGGTCCTAAAACAATAATAAATTAAGCACAATAAATACTGACATGAAATACAAGACATATACTGATATGAAATTACTTTTGTAGGATTTTACTGATCAATGATTTAAAAAAAAAATAATTTTATTATATTTTTTCTCAAAAGCAAAAAATATGATTGGCTCAATATAAACAACTTAGTGTAGTTCCTACATATGAAAAAAATTTAAATTGCAATAGTCATATTGGTGATGTGATATTTTTGAACCAATCAAACTGTTTTCATAGAATTCATCCATCCAATCGTAATTTTAAAATATATATATATATATATATATATATATATATATATATATATATATATATATATAAAATTAATATAAATAATATGATGTAATTGCTACATAAAATTTTTTTTTTCTAAAAATAAAACATTCATATCGGGGACCAGATGTCCCTACCTAATCAAATTGCTTTTATAGAATTCACACATCTAATCATAATATTAAAAACATATTTTTATTATATTTTTCTCTTAAAGTAAAAGTTACGCTGAGCTGAATATAAATAATATAATATAACTTCTGCACAAGAAAAAAAGTCTAAAAATAGAACAATCATATTGGCAACGTGGTGTCCTCAACCAACCAAATTGCTCTCATAGAGTTTACCCATTCAATCATAATTTAGTAAAAATAATTTTATTATATTTATCTTTAAAAATAAGAATTATAATTGACTGAATATAATATAACTACTATATTAGAAAAAAAGTCTAAAAATCGAACAATCATATTGGCAACATCGTGTTTTCAATCAATCAAATTGCTCTTCTGAGATTTATCCATTCGATCATAATTTTTTTTTTTGAAAATATATATATATATATATATATATATATATATATATATATATATATATATATATATATATATATATATTATTTTTTCCTTTTTTTTTTTTTTTAAAGCCTGGAGCAACTACATAGTAAGCTTCCTCATGTGGAAATGGGAGGTGAAAGCTATGACCAGTTATCTAAACTTAAAATTAAATTTCAAGATGATCAACTCTTGATTTGGACTATGCTCATTCTCCCATGATTATTTATTTATTTATTTATTTATTAAGACTTTTGTGTGCTTATTAAATGTAATTATAAAATGACTGTAACGTAGAATATAAATAATAAAAAGTTAAATATATATATATATATATATATATATATATATATATATATATATATATATATATATATATATTATACTTAATAATATTTAAAAGCGTCTCAATATAGTAAATAAAGAGTCACCACGTATTATAATAACATTTATGCTAAGCGTCGATAAAATATATTCTAACGTAATATATTCTAACGTTTTAAAATGTTAATATTTATTGAAATCTAAAGCGTCCAAAAGTTTAAAATAATAATAAAACTTATTTTTTAATAAATTAGTTTAATACAATAAAAAATTCATGTGACGATGTTTTTTGAAGCATCAATATTTATTATACTGTAGGAATATTTACCTAAGCGTCGTCTAAAAAACGTCTTTATGTTGAGATTTTTTTTTAGTGAAATTACATAAAATCTTTCTGTAAATATTCATTTTTTTTTTCATTATTTTTAAAAATCTATATTTTACTCTCTCAAAATTCAAGTTGATGCATTTGGCACCCCTCCGTCAAATTCCGTCAATATTCCGTCAATTTTTTATAATTTATACCAAAATTCTTGATAAAACAAGTAAGGACAATAGTTCCAGATCGGATAGGAATGAAGTTGTGATTGGATATATAAGAGACATGGACACTAATAATAATAACCGAATTTAAACATTTTGGATTATGTTTTCGACCTAATAAGTTATTATTGCAAATGGGTCGGGTCCTTATATTTAGTATTAGAGTCAATCACCAACCGAAAATGTGTGCCGAGTCTCGACTGAGTCTGGATCTAGATGACAGAAATAGCGAATACATCACATGGTGATGAAAACGTAAGAGACATGAACACGATTAGTAATAATCGGGCTTATGGTGATGAAAACGTAAGAGACATGAACACGATTAATAATAATCAGACTTAAGCGAGTTATTATTGCTAGTGAACCGGATCGTTACATCCACTTAGCTTGTAATTAGAAATTTTCTTTTTAAAAAATATGTCACGTGTTATATATCTTTCTCTATCTACATCTTGCACTACAACAAAACGATACTATAGTGATACTTTTAAGTGTTCTTAAAATTTTTTAAAAAATACTGCTGAAAAAAATACCGACACTTGCTATTAATATTTTTATTTGTACAGTCGCTAGGGTGTATAGCGACACATTACTGTAGTGTATCCCAAAAATGTGTCCCTATAATCTAATTTTGAATATAGATGGAATATAAATGAGACACTTCCAAAAATGTGTCGCTATAACCTAATTTTGTTGTAGTGTTGCTATTCAAAGTTCGGTTTCTAAACACTACAACAAAATTAGGTTATAGGGACACATGTTTGTGACACTTTTGTATAAGTGTCCTATCTATATTCCATCTATATCCAAAATTAGGTTATATGGACATATTTTTGGGACACATTACAAAAATGTGTCGCTATACATCCTAGCGACGGCACATATAGCAACACTTACAATAGTGTCGGTATTTTAATTTGTCAGCGACACTTTTTTTAGATTTTAGAAACACTTAAAAGTGTCGCTATAGCCTAATTTTGTTGTAGTGAAACTAGCCAAATTTTACTTGTGCTCTGCGAGATCAGGCAAATTTCTTTTATTCTTTTTGTTTGAAATTATCACTTTTGTTAATTTATTTTAGTAATTTTTTTAATTATAAGGTTTAATTTAGCCTTCTTTTGGAATTGAAAATTGTTTGTTTGTTTGTTTGTTTGTTTTTTTTTTTTTTTTTTTTTTTTTTTTTTGCATAAATTTAAAAGCCTATTCTTGTATGTTTTCACCCCCAACTCAAAAGGAACGTTTAGATTGATGAATCTCTTGATTTAACGTAATTCAAATGCAGTGGTGTTTGAGTTCCTCTAAAATGTAGTTATTTTTTCGCTGTTTATTTTAATGTAGCTCATGCAGTACAGATGCAATTAATTTTTTAAATTTTATTATTTATTTTAATATAAGTAAGTAGATTTTGTTATTGTGATAAACTTATTCTCACAAAATTCAACATATTAAATATTTAATTTTTTTTATTATTTAAAGATAATTTTAACTCATTGTAAATAAAGTAGAGTTTTAGAATAAATAAAGTAGAGTTTAATGTAACTTGAATTATTATATATTTTTTTTTTTGACTTGTACTAAAATAAATATCAAAAGTGAAAAAACTTGAGTTTTATTCCTCCACTACTTATCTTGGAATTAAAAAATTTAGTTTAAAATGAGTTTCACGTGTTATCTTTCTCTCTAAACCCCACAAATTCTCAACTTTTTTTTTAATCTTTTTGTTTGAGATTCCCCAACTTTTTTACATTTTTTAAATAATTTTAGTCAATTTTATTGATAATGACATAAACTTAATGGTTGATTAATGGATGATTAGCTTAATAGAGTCATTTAATTAGTTTAATAAACTGATTAAAACAGCTCTAATAAAAAAATAAATAGCTTTGTTAATTAAGGGGCAATTTCAAAGTGGTCAATAGTTAGAGAGGTCTCATTATACTTTTTCACTTGAAAATAAATTCCACCCGAATTTGTATATTATGTAAAAAGAAAATATATTTTTTTAAAATTTAAATTTTATTATCTAATTTTAAAACTGTTCAAAATATTTGATATTTCTAGACTCGATTCGGATTCGATAAAAAATAAATAAGAAAATGTCACTAAATAAATAAGAAAATGTCACTGAGATATCACTACTATACCGATTTCGAATCGAAATACCCATCTGAAATCAGACATGACACATAATTCTAAAGGTACTCATGACTGTCGACCGGACTACGGAAGATCCAAAGAGTCGATAGCTAAACTCTACCTAACTCAAAGTCACAAATCACAAATCACACCATCCTAAAACTATCAGAAAATCAATTTTTTTTTTTACCAATTTTCGAAATTCGTTAAAAATGTGTGACGGATCTCAACTGAGTCAGAATCTGAATGATAAGGTAATAGGCTATGATAGGATCTGAATGACATGGCTAGTGAGACAAGTTTTACATCGCTGGATGATTTTGGACCGTATGTGTGATTGAACTAGCCTAAATGGGGGGAGTCTGTGACACTCCAATAATTTCACATCGGATAGAAACGAAATTGTGATTGGGTATATAAAAAATTATGAATATTAATAATAATAATTGAGCTTAAGTTTTTTTGATCGGTTGCCACGTTCGATCCGGACTCGTCAACAGATTCACCACCCATACGCAAATTTTATATAGATGAAACCACTATAACAAAATTAGGCTATAGCGACATTTTTAAGTGTTTCTAAAATCTAAAAAAAGTGTCGCTGATAAAAATACCGACACTTATTGTAAGTATTGCTATATGTGCCGTCGCTAGAGTGTATAGCGACATATTTTTGTAATGTGTCCCAAAAATGTATCCATATAATCTAATTTTGGATATAGATAGAATATAGATAGGACACTTATACAAAAATATCACAAATTTATATTTTTATAATCTAATTTTGTTATAGTGAACGTCAAATCTGTAAAAGATAAGAATCTAACAACAACCTAATATTAAAGCTAGAAATAATCTACCAACAAAAATAACAATTATATTAATAAATCACAAAAGATTTGATGCAAACTATATGTATTGTAGCAACTACGTACACACATCAAGTGCATGCATATGGCGCAATCCAATGTCTTTTCAACATAGGTTGCGTATGGTATCCAGCTACGGCATATAACTCTATATATGTCAATGCATGGTACGAATATTCAACAAATTTTTTTTTTTTGTTTTTTTTGCACATACGATTAATACAACTTCCTATATCAATGCAATGAGTACTCAACACTGTTGTTGTTATTATTATTATTATTATTATTATTATTTTTAAGTTAGCAAGTAATTATTATATATATAAATAAAATATAAAATTTGATGCCAACATCATATGTAAGCATAAGAATTGTGGCAACTATATACATTAAGTGCTTGGTACAATCCAATATGTCTTCGAAAAAGTTTGAAAATTTATTGTTTCAAAAATATTTTTTCATGAAAAATACTCTTTTCTATATTTTTCCATTTTTTGGATAAAATATTTACAAAACGAAAACACTTTTTTTTTAATATATAAAATCAACAAAAAAAATTTAAAAAAATTGCTTTTCCTTGGTATACTAGCTAGGCTATTTTTCCAAAAACCAAACACCTTTTAAAATAATAATAATAATAATAATTAATAATATTGACGGTCTATAACGCAAGTGCCAAAGAATTTAGTGATTGATATTCGAAGTCTCAATTTCGAAGCTTAGGTGCTTTATATTTTCAGCTAAATTTATTTCAAAATATTTTTTAATAATTATTTTTACTAAATCTAGATAGATGACGTGTAAATTATACATGCATTTTAGAGTGTATATTTAATATTTACCATCTACTAAATATAGAAATAATTTAAGACTACGATGAAAGGGAAAAGAAAAAGAAAAAAAAACTCAAGGCTATACCAGCACTTGGGCTCAACATCTGTTTCTGCACCATTATTATTACTCACTAAGCTCTCATTTCTAAAAATTTTTTATCTTTTCAAATTAATTTTTTTAAAATAATTTAAACTTAATTTAAACTCAAAATACTATAAAACAAAGTTTAGATAAAGCCTGTTAATGTCGAGGCGTGCGTGAGCACTGTCCTAGAAGCGAGATTGCCCCTCTACGTGCGAGGCTCCGGCAATCACCCCTAGCGATACAACGACCACTGTCCACCCCATCGGCAATGACTCCGGGATGGTGCGTAGCGAATCCAACGTCTTTCAGAGATCCAGCAAAATAGAAACTCAAAGATCAAATCGTAAAACTTAGATTTTCTGTAAATTTTAAGGAGAGGAAAAATACTGTAGCTCAGGTAATTATCAAGCTCACTCATGCTCTCATTTTAAAGAGCCCAAAACTCAGCAGGAGACAAGCTCCAACGGGTGCTTTCTCGGGCAGCCCACAAAGGCCATTTCCATGAAAGGCCTTTGGGTAGCCCGAAAAACAAGTTCCCAAAATAGACTTTAATACAAAAATAAAAGTCAAAATAAAAATAAACCAAGTCAACATGGCGCGCGACCCGGGACGTGTGTTTAGGAGAAGGCTTGCTCTCACTTTCTCCTAACCAATACATGCACAAGAAAGGGACACTACAACAAAATTAGGCTATAACGACACTTTTAAGTATTTCTAAAATCTAAAAAAAGTGTCGCTGACAAAAATACCGACACTTATTGTAAGTGTTGCTATATGTGCCGTCGCTAGGGTGTATAGCGACACATTTTTGTAATGTGTCCCAAAAATATGTCTCTATAACCTAATTTTGGATATATAAAAGTGTCACAAACATGTGTCCCTCTAATCTAATTTTGTTGTAGTTGAAGTAAATAAACCCACTCTACAAGTAATGAATTTTCGATGTGAGACTAAACATCACATGTAGAGGAAAAATAGGTTTGGACTCCCAGAAAAAGTCCATTTATATTAGGCCGTCCAAAAAAGCCTAAAGACCAAAATATAAATTTAAAATTACCAAATCCAAATAAATCCCAACATACCCTTCATATATGTTCTCCTTTATAATAAGTTAATATTTATTGAATACAAAATATATTAAAACATCATTTTCTGACTACTTTAAACTGTTCGAAACTTAATAATATTTATTTTATATTATTTAATATAATATTAAAATAGAAGGTTCGAAGTTACAGTCCCATCCTAGCTTACGTCTCGTTTTTTATCGGCTTAAGCATTTGATTTAATAACACCTTTGTTCTTTTTTTTCAGTAAAACTGAATAAAATTTGTATCAACTATCATTCATTTCGATTTTAATATCTAATTTTTTAATTTATTGAAATTTGAGCTTTATTTAATATATTTTATATAATTCACAAAACTATAAATAAATTAAAATACATAATTAGCTTAAAGTTTGTATTCAAAGCGCTATCAAATTACTAAAATTAAATAAATTGAAAGACTGGGTACTAAATTAAAAAATTTTAAAGGTGAGGACCGTAGTTGAATCAAAATGGTGCGGACTCATATAGAGCTAGACTTATATACTATCAATAATATTGGAACTCCAGTATTATAACACTATAATAAAATTAGATTATAGGGACATATATTTGTGACACTTTTGTATACGTGTCCTCTCTATATTTCATCTATATTCAAAATTAGATTATAGGGATATATTTTTAGGACACATTACAAAAATGTGTCGCTATACACCCTAGCATCGGCACATATAGCAACACTTATAATAATTGTCGCTATTTTTGCCAACGATAATTTTTTTAGATTTTAGAAATACTTAAAAATATCGCTATAGCATAATTTTATTGTAGTGTAATTTCGTTTTTGATCGCTGGGTTCAAAACAATATATTTTTTGAACTACGCATCGTAGGCTGAATAATATAATATTGGACGTAAATTTTTTTTAATATATTTTTATTAATTTTAAAAATATTTTTGATATATTTAATTATAAATTATTTAAATTAGATGAAACAATGATGAAATTTCGACGACGGAAGAGAACTAAGTAGATCAACATAAAATTTTAAGATGGTAAAATATAAATTTTTTTAAAATTCTTATAGAAAAAGTGGAAAAAGATGTACTTTATTTATTTTAACTCAAAAAACAACTGTAGATGGAAATTGTAGCATAAGAGTGCATGTTTACCTGTTCTTGTCAAGATCCAGCTTAATTTATGTATCTGCAGATTTCGACAGATTGCGAGAATTCTTCAGAAACCATAGCAGTTCTTTCTGCAGATCCATCAGAACTACAACATCTTCTCAAACCTTGTCTTGGACTTGCATTGGCAGTTCAGAGAGCCCATGAAAAATAGTTGGGAAAAACCCTGGAGTTTTAGGTCTCCAACACTCCATTTATCAATTTTATTTTCACATCGAAAAAATGTTAGAGAGAGAGAGAGAGAGAGGTAGGGAGCGAGAAAGAGGTAGGGAGAGAGAGAGAGGTAGGGAGAGAGAGATAGGTAGGGAGCGAGAGAGAGGTAGGGAGCGAGCGAGAGGCAGGGTGCGCGAGAGAGGTAGGGAGAGAGAGAGAAGGACTGGCGGGGAGAGAGAGAGAGGTCGCGGGAGCGGGAGCTGCAGGGCGAGCGGGGGTGGCCGGGTCCGTGGGCTTAGGCGTGATGTTGCGGGAGAGAGTAGGCTTTCGGGCGCAGCTGCCCCTGGTTCTGGCGCTAGGTGGGACTGCCAAGCCGGGATTCTTGGTCCTGGACCTGCAGCTCGCGTCCCTGTCAACGACGCCTTGTCTCGCTCAACGTCCACTCGGGCGTCACATCGCTCCCGGATACCTCGGACCTCCACTGCGAGGGCCAGGCGTAAGGTCTCCTGGGCGCATCCCATCTCCTCCCTCTTCGGGCAAGGCGTGCCACCCGCTCCCTCCTTCGCCTCGAGAAGACTGGACAGCACTCTTGCCCAGCGCCTTGCTGCCTGGCGGTCCGAAGGGGGCAGTCCGAGGCCCAAGTCACTGCCCCCACACGGCCCGCTCACCTATAAAGACGCCCTGCTCCTCCGCTCGTCTTCGCACCGCGCTTCAACTCGTGTCCCGTCCCTCTGCTCACCCATCGCCCATCGCCGTCCGCCTTCCTCCAACCGCAAGGCCCCGCGGCGCAGATGCTTCAGATGCCTCGCCTCGGATCATCTCGTCCGAAGCTGTAGAGACCCTCCCCGCTGCTCGGCGTGCTTGAAGGTTGGTCACAGAGCCTTCCGCTGTCGCCTCCGGTCGCGGCCTGCGAAGATGCGACGCGGTGGCGACTGGCACTTCCGTCCGATCTCCGTGAAGTCCTTCATCCCCTTGACCGAGGACTTCCGCCGCCGCCAACTCAGGTGCCAGAACGCGGTGCTGGTGGAAGTCGTGGGTCGCTCCAACCTGGGGGCCTACCCCCAAGGCACCTTGGCGGCAGACTTCGCAGACCGCTTCGGAGGATTCCCGGCTGATTTCCTGGCGGCCCTTTACCGGGAGAGGGACTATGTTGTCTTTCTCCCGGAATGGGTCCGCGCCGACGCCCTCATCAACGGCGGCCGTCTACTTCTCCGCCACTGCCGTCTCAATTGCCATACCAGGGAGCCCTATCGCGATGCCACAGCTTCGAGGCTTACCTTCAAAGCGTGGATTAAGCTGTCGAATCTCCCCTTCGAATGTTGGTCCCGCGACCGCGTCTCGGCTATCGTAAGCGGGTTCGGCCGCTTCCTCGAAGCCGCCAACAGCAGCACGAACATCGACGATATGACTGGTTACAGGTGCCTCGTCGCCGTGGATGATCTCGCCGACATCCCGGAGGCTATCTCCATTTCCATGGGCGGCATCGTCTTGTCGGTGCCGGTCCGAATCGACAGCACCGGGCCCTTCGGTGGTGAGGACCATGGCATCCCGTTCCTTGGGGGGGGGCCCAGCGAAGGGGAGGACCAATCGGACCCCCAAGGCTCGCGACTCGCCAGGCGGATCGCGGTTGTCGGCCTAGGGGACGATGACGACAGCTCCCGCGATGCCAACCAAGACGACCCGGGTGACTCGTGGGATTCCTCCGAAATCCGGGACCGCAGGCGGGCCTTGTGCGTCGCCTCCGACGCGACCTTTCCCGTGGGCCGCTCTCTCTCAGGCGTGGAAGCCGGCGATGCTCCTCTCCCCGCGCCGCCTTGCGGGGGGTCCCACCTCGGGCCCCGCGCTAACTCTGGCTCCTTCGCGCTGACAACCACTCCCACCGCCGCGTTGACTCCCTCCTCGGACCCCGCTCCCCCCTCGCACCGAGGCCTTCTGGGGTTGGTCCTCGGCGGCTGCTCGGGGGCCGGGGAGGATCTCGAGATCGGCCCTCTACCCTTCCCATGCTCCATTTCAAATTTGATCTTATTCTTCGGGTTACGATCTGTCTTTCTCCTCCTCTCGGAGAGGGGCGTCCTCGAGTCTCGCTCCCCTTCTCCTGCAGCAGCAGACCACCTTGGTCCCCCCGCATCAGATGCTTTGGAAGTCGGGCCCCCCGATCCGCGGCCCCCTGACAGGAGCCCAACTACACTCCCTCGGCCGGGGCTCCTCCGGACCAGTGCGCCCGGTCCAGCCCGGGCCCGCACATGGGCTGGGCCTTCCGCCTGCCTCCTCCTGCGCAGTGGACCCTCCGCTCGACCCGGCCCGACCCCAACGCCTTTCAACATCCAAGCTGGGCTGGCCCTCCCCGCTCATGGGCTGGGCCTTCCGCCTGCCTGCGCCTTGCAGGCCTCCCACTGTGCAGTGGGCCCTCCGCTCGGCCCGGGCCGCCTCCTCCTTCCGGGGCCTCTGCTAGCAAGCGTCGTTTTGTGCCTAACTCCCCCCCCGGCGACCTTTGGGCCGGGCTGGCCCATCTCGGAACCAGCTAGCCCAAAGGCCCCCCTTGATCTATCCGCCGGGGCCCGCGTCATTTCGTGCAATGGGGCGTTCCCGGGCCTCAACCACCGCTCGCCCCGGGATCTTCTGCCGCCGGGAGGAGGACTTTCGCTGCTCGGGGAATTGACCGATCCTAGGTCTTCTGCCCCGGGGGCCGGATGCTTGGCCGCAGTCTCCGATGCCATCCCCGGACTCTGCGGAATCCCCTTGTGTTTGGACTGGTTGCAACCCGCCGGCCCCCCACCTGGGCTGCAATCCGCCGGCCCCCCACCTGGGCTGCAATCCGCCGCCGGCCCCCCGCCTGGGCACCCTGGTCCGGCCGCCCTGGTGTGCTCGGGCCTCCGCCAGGCGATGGCCGGGACTGCCAACGGACAACCCGCTCCTCCGCCGCATCCCTGCCCCACGCTTTCTTCGCAGTCCCAGCCCCAGTCATCACTCCCCTCGGATGTCTCCTCCAACCGGAACTCACCCAGGCGTAGCCCTAGGTTGGCGAGGAAAGGGGGTCGGCAAGCCCTTGCTACGGCGATGGCTCGCAAATCGGCCCTCCTTTGCCCCCGACGCGCAGGTGACGACTTAGACTCCGATGGAGGGCGGGGTTCTTCGCTTTTGAGGGTCAAGCGCAGATGCGCCAAGCTAGGCGTTCAACTGAGCGACGAAGACGCTGCGTCGTTCTTGGCAATGGCCGGCCCCGGGACCTAGCAGTGCAGCTTCTGGGCCGGCTGGCGGATGTTTCTGGTGTATCTCTTTCGTCATGTTCCAACTTTGTTCCTGGAATGTTAGGGGTTTAAACGATCTTACCAAACGTGGAATGGTAAAATCGGCTGTTAGGGGTCTAAAAGCGTCTGTACTTTGCCTTCAAGAATCTAAGCTGAGCTCGATCTCGCGCTCCTTTCTGTCTTCGTTTGCGGGTCCGAATTTTGACAGCTGCCATTTCATTCCCTCCTCCGGGGCCTCCGGCGGTGTCGTTACCTGCTGGAATTCCAAATTCTTCGTCTGTTCCGAGGTCCTGGTGCGCGACCACTCCCTTACCGTTCAGCTGAAGTGCCTCAGCAGCGGCACCGTCTTCTATCTGACCAACGCGTATGGCCCCCCCACCTGGGCGGGGAAACACGCCTTCTGTCAAGAGCTGGCGGCGCTCAAACCTTTCTGCAACGGACCATGGGCGTTGTGTGGCGATTTCAACCTAACTAGGTCTCCATCCGAAAGACATGGCAGCAATTGGAGTAACCGCCTTTCTTCCCTGTTCTCCACGTTGATCAATGACCTGGATTTAGTGGACCTGCCGCTGCTTAACCAAAGCTTCACCTGGTCCAACATGCAAAGCCCTCCCACTCTTGCAAAACTAGACCGCTTCCTTATATCGACTGAATGGGACCACACCTTTCCCTTCTCCTCGGTCTCGGTGCTGCCGAGGATCACTTCGGATCACTCCCCCCTTCTCCTCAGGACGCATAGGACCACAGGACCTGTCGCTTTCAAATTTGAAAAAGTTTGGCTTACGCGCTCCGACTTCGTCTCGATGCTCCCAATCTGGTGGAACGAAATCGAGCGCAGACCTGGACCACATGCGAGTATCCTAACTTTCAACGCGAAGCTGCGCCACTGCAGGAAGCGGATCAAGGAATGGCGCGCTGCGAGCTTTCATTGCATCTCAAACGCCAAGCGGCTCACGTCGGAGGCAATTCAAAAACTGGACTCCCTGGAAGAGCGCAGAGATTTGACCCGTAGTGAACTCGACTCGCGACTGAACCTCAAGAAAAATCTGGAAGCAACCATCCTCGAAGAAGAAATCCTCTGGAAGACCAGAGCCAAACAACACTGGCTCAAAGAGGGAGACGGCAACACCAAATTCTTCCACGCGATGGCTAATGGAAGGCACAGAGCCAACCGAATTGGGAGTATCTCGGACGAAGGAGCCATTCTTGACAGGGAAAAGGATAAGGCCGACTATTTCTTTCGCATGTTCAAAGAACGCTTTGCACCTGATAACCTCCCATCCCACTCCTGCGGCGACTGGAGCGACCTCTTCCGCGGCAACTCGGAGCTGAGTTCGGTCCACCTCACCTCCCCTTTCTCTCTGGAGGAAATTAAGATTGCAACTTTCCAGATGAGCGGGGATAAAGCGCCGGGACCCGACGGGTTCAGTATGGTATTCTACCAGAGATTCTGGGACGTGATCAAAGACGACCTTGTCTTGATCTTCGGCGATCTGTACAACGGCACCCTTAACACCGGGCCCATCGATTATTCACATATTTGCCTCATCCCAAAAGTGGAAGGTGCACAATCTGCAAACGACTTTCGGCCGATTAGTCTCATCAACTGCGTGCAGAAAATCATCTCGAAGGTACTGACTAACAGACTGGTAAGGGTGATCAGCAGCATCATCTCCCCCTCGCAGTCTGCATTCATCAAGGGGAGATTCATTCTGGATTCCTTCGCTACGGCCAACGAACTAATCAGCTGGGGTGTAAGCGGGAAGCGCGACTGTGTCGGGGTAAAAACTGACTTCGAAAAAGCCTTCGACCACGTGAACTGGGGCTTCCTCCATCACATACTCCGATGCCTCGGCGCTAATCAAACTTGGTGCGGCTGGATCCACCAGTGCATCGCCAATGGAAAGGTTGCTGTCCTAGTAAACGGTACCCCCACCAAGTGGTTCAGAATGAAGAGAGGTCTTCGCCAAGGGGACCCGCTTTCGCCTTTCCTCTATCTGCTAGTCGCAGAAGGCCTTGCGCGGATGACCTCCCGCGCCGCTCAGAACGGCCTTCTGCAAGGGGTCGGGCCGACGAGGGAAGCGAAAACCTCCATCATCCAATATGCAGACGATACGCTCTTCTTCTGCGAAGCGAGGCCCTCGCAGATCCGCAATCTCCGTTTCCTGTGGAAGACCTTCGAGTGGGCCTCTGGCCTTAAAATCAACCGGGCAAAGTCGGAACTGTACTTTCTGGGCAGGGACCCCTCCCTTGGGGAAAGATTGGCGGCGACGCTAGACTGCAAGCTGGGGTCGCTTCCAATCAATTACCTTGGTCTCCCACTGAAAAAGGGAGCCATCCCCAAGAAGGACTGGCACCGCATCATCAACAGAATCGACAGCCGTATCGCCGGGTGGCAGGCCAAGCTCCTCTCGCAAGGGGGGCGACTCACCCTTGTGAACTCAGTCCTCTCAAATCTCCCCCTCTACTACCTCTCGGTCTTCAAAGCACCAGCCTGGGCCATCAAAAGAATCGATTCGCTGCGCAGAGCCTTCCTCTGGAAAGGTCGGAACTCCATATCAGGGGGCAGCTGTTTGGTGGACTGGCGTACCGTTTGCAGGAGCAAAAGGGACGGAGGACTGGGTGTCCTCAACCTCCAGAACTTCAACACCGCCCTTCTTGCGAAATGGTGGTGGAGATATCTCACCGTGGAAGGCATTCCCTGGGGGAACCTAGTCAAGAGCCTGTACTACCGCCGGAGAACGCCTCTCAATGAAGGACCCTCCTTCAAACCCGTCTCGCTTTGGTGGAAAAGTGTGCTCGGGTCGAGGGAACCTTTCAAATGCGGCCTGACCCGTTCCGTTGGAAACGGCGAGCTGACAGGGTTCTGGTCAGATATCTGGCTAGGTAACTCGAGCCTCTCAACCGCTTACCCCAGCCTTTACCAGGCGGTGACCCACAAGCATCTCCGAGTCATAGAATGCTCCGCCCCTGACGGCTGGAATTGGATTTTGATCCTGGAGGGGCTAGCACAAGGGTCGACACCCCACGACGAGTCGACCCGAGAGCTGAAATTGACACTCGCCAACATCCGCCTGTCGCACTGCAGAGATATCTTTCACTGGCGGTGGTCAGCGTCCGGATCTTTCTCTGTCAGGTCCATGTACCGCTTCCTACAAGACAGCGGGATAACCGACACACGGTTCGTGTCACTTTGGAAAATTAAGGCACCGTTAAAGGTAAAAATCTTCGCCTGGCTAGTACTCAGGAGGCGTGTGCAGACGCGCGACTTGCTTATCAAAAGGAACTGGACTGGGTCGAGCATGTGTGAGCTTTGCCTTGACTCCGACGAAACTGCGGAACACTTGTTCGCCTCCTGTTCTGCTGTCCGAGCTCTGCTGGAGACCCTGCTCCCGAACCGACTGGAAATCCGCAATATCTCCTCTGTCGAAGGGCTGTGGGAAACGCATGCGCTTAAGCAAGGGAGCCTAGGCAAGCGAGCGTTGATAACGATCGCGGCTACGTGGTGGTCCATCTGGTTAGAAAGGAACAGAAGAACCTTCGCTAGAAAGCGGCGTCCCTACCACGTGATCCTCGCCGACATTAGGCTCTTGCGCTCGTATTGGACGAGGTTCTGCGCTTGATTGTTTTTTTTTTTTTTTTTTTTTTTTTTTTTTTTTTTTTTTTTTTTTTTCGACTCGACCCTTTCGTGGTCGTTGTCCGCCTTGCCAAGTTCATACTCCGTAATGAATGAAGCGGCAGCATGCTGCCTTTCTCTCAAAAAAAAAAAAAAAAAAACACTCCATTTATCATCGGTTTCGCGCTTTCAAAATGTCGATTCGTTGGTACTGTCCATTAATTCGAAAAGCTCGAGCTGTTGGAAATATAAAACCAATTCAATTAAAGCATGCAGACACAGCGTCCACAGGTCTCGCACGATTGTGACTCGGCCCAATCTGACCTCCAATCATTCTCCGACATAAGTAGCGATGCTGCCCATTTTTTTTTGAGAGAAAGGCAGCATGCTGCCGCTTCATTCAAGGCGGAGATGAATTCAGCAAGAGAGTAGCCGGTAAAAGCAAGGAAGAAGCCGGCCAAAAAAAAAAAAAAAAAAAAAAAAAAAAAAAAAAAACCCTAGGCCTAGGTACAAAACCTAGACTACTGCGAGCGGCAGAGCCTGATTTCGGCGAAGATAGCGTCAAAGCTACGACTCTTATTTTCGAAAACCTTTATGTTTCTTTCTAGCCAAACCATCTACCAGGTGGTGGCGATAGTGGTTAGTGTCCTTCTGCCCTAGGCCCCCCTCTTGTGTGAGCTTGCCTCCCACAGCATGGCGACGGTCGGGCAGCTTCGGATCTCCACTTTGTTAGGTAGAAGGATCTCCAGCAAGGTGTTGGCACAGGTGCAGGAGAGAGAGAGGTGGTCGGCGGTTTCGTCGGGGCCGAGGCAGATGGCGCAGCAGCTGGGTCCGGTCCAATTTCTTTTTTAAAGGATGTCTCTGGTCAATACCCTCCTTCGGAGCACAAGCCAGACAAAGATTTTAACTTTCAGTGGCAGTTTAATGATCCAGCTGCTGCCCCTTTTAAGCCAACACAAAATAGCAAAATATTCTTCGAACTCACATGCAAAGAATAAGATCCATCATGCAAGTGTTTCGGATTGCAGAGAATAAGTTCCTCAGCTTCATGAACAACTTCTCTTTACGAATCAATTCGAGCCTCGAATTGTTTGGTTTTCACGGTCGCGACTATCTGAATTAATGTTATTTCCGTACTTTTTCAAAAGATAGAGAAAATACTTGAGGATTTTTTCTTTTTTGGGATCGGCGCCGCTGATCTTGCCGACTAGATCCTTCGTGGATCTTCTTTCGATCAAAATGTCTCTTGGAGAAGTGAGGCTTAATCTGGAAGCTGCAATTTGGAATGTGGCGAATTCGTGCTCTTCGCTAGAATCAGTCTGACAAAGCAGTTCCAGAAGGGCTTTTCCAGCCTCCTCTTCTGTCGAATTGACGACAAATTTTGCGTCTCGAAGAGAATCGAGAACTTCGGTAATCTGCGAATTAGTGAGTTCAGAAAGGTAAGATCACGGAATTCAAGTTCAAAAAAATAAAACAAATAAATAGAAAACTAACCTCAGCAGCAACTAGAGGTGGTACCAAATTTTGAATCTGACACAAACTTTGATTCAGCGAGTTCCTTATCCTCTCGCATCTCGATAAAATTGATTCTCCAGTAATCGCCTGAAAAATCATATACCGACATCGAGAAAATATAAGCGAAAGTAGATACAACCGAACACATTCCGAATTTCGTGAGGACCATTTAATCTGACACGATATGAAACCACTGATAGAGCAAAATCTGCAGTGACCTAATCAAAGGGATCGATTGATACTATTCCATAATTAGAGAAAATCTAATTACACGATTCTAACATCAATTATTGTACAATTGCAATTGATCCCTTTGATTAGGTCACTGCAGATTTTGCTCTTGTGACGCCCCAACTTCCCAGGGGGTCACCCATCCTAAAACTACTCTAGCTCTAGCACGCTTAACTCTGTTAACCTCTTGGGTCTTTGCTACCATCCAAAATGCTATAGCCGGGTTAAGAGTTTTAGTCGTATTATATCATTTATATATAGAACTATTTCAAATTCCGGGGGTGTCACAGCTCTATCAACCACGAAGATTAAGCTGGTCCCACATCAGATGAAAAAGGGATTACGATTCGAGACTCCAATTATAATAACTGGACTGAACGTTACAAAATTGGAAGTGAAACAGTATCTGACATTCGACTTAAGAGAAGGTTAAGAAGCATCTGATTGCAGCATCAGAAGTTGCAGCACGCAGATTCGAAAAGGTCTTCAAACTGAATTGCTTAAATTTGAACGAATTCGAAACTACGACAGCATTCAATACCAGATCGAGCGAACATTTCAACAAATCAAATGTAACATACTAAGTAAAGCTTGCTACATTCAGTGCAGTGTTGAATGATGAGCTTGCCCTTCTCAACAGTGTTGTTCAAAGAGCACAATTCCTGTATCCCCAATCTGCCGCCCGGTCGAGCCGATTCGATTGCGGGAAGAATCAAAGCAGTTCTATCCAACAACTTTGCGAGCTCTAGGCACAAAGAATCATGAACCTAAGATTGAGATCAGCAAGTGATAAATGAACAATTAAACTAACAACCACCACAAGTAGTGTAAGAAGAAGAGAGTACCTACTTTTATAACACCACAAGAAGTTATCAGCTCATGAACCACTTCATCCACATCAATCTCCATTACATAAAAATCTAACAAAGATGATGATCTTTATCTGCATGTGTTGAGTGTAAGAAAATATTAAAACACCGCTTTCGGAGAACAACTGTTGCTTTATATTCTTTATATAGCGCAGAATCAGAGCAGCAGGTCGTGAGTTCGAATCCTCGTTTCATTTAATTTCCTCTCATATAATTTAAATACTGTTTTCTTATTGCTGAAAGGTCTGAATATCTTCCAAACTTCAAATATTTTACTGTATTTATAAGGTAAATTTAGCTCAATTTCAACAAATTATGCACAAATAAATGAGCACAAGAGCAATAACTATGCATAAACTAGAAGATATGGAGCTGTAGAAACAAGAAACCATGCAGTGATTACATACATAACTCTACAAGTAGTTTAACCATTTATACTATAATAAATAAATAAATAATTGAGGGAAATGAGAGAAAAAAAAAGAAAAAGGAAAAGATTCCACTAACCCATGCACATTAATGAAGAGAGAGAGAGAGAGAGAAAAAAAATCATATGTTATAAACAAACATCAAAGTGAAAAAGGATACTTAAAGTGAGTAAAATGAGAACCTCTGAAGGAGTCCTTTTTTAACTAAGTCACAACAAAAGAGAGAGAGAGAGAGAGAGAGAGAGAGAGAGAGGTGGCTAAGAAAGGGAGAGAGCCAATTACTACTTACTAAAAAAGGGCTAGGGAGAAATTGTTTCCTACCACTTGTCAAAATCTTGTATGGACCAAGTTCACCACATCAGCTATGTACCACCTATTTTATCTATCTCTTTCTTTCCCTCTCAGCTTTCAATTCAAATCCACTCCACCAATTTTTTCTTTTTTCTTTTTTCTTTCTTTTTTTTTTCATAAAATAACTACTAATTTGAGGAAAGATTGCTGGCTTGTGGATAGTTTAATCACTACAAAAAATTTAAGTTTTAGAAGCGGTCGAAACCGCTGGGAAAAGTACCTAAAACTGTTGGAAATATTTTTCCCAACACTTCTAAAACTGTTGGGAAAAATTCTGTAACCGCTGCTAGATCTCCGTCGCTAAAGATCTTTGCCGACATTTTACACGACCGTTGGAGAAGATGATAATTTTAGTAACGGTTCTCCGACCGCTACTAAATATAGTAAAAAGCGCTAGTATAAATTAATAAATTTATACCAACAGTTTTTTAATTGTTATAAATCCAATCTAAAATACAAATACATACAATTAAAAACAAACTAGACAAGATTTTAAGACTTTTTAAATTCAGATATAAAAACAAATTAATCATTCAAATAAATTTAAATTTGATTACATCCGACAATTGTCAAACAAGAGAAGTTAAATTATTTAGCCAAATAAGAATTTGCACAGTAAAACTACAATTTTCAATCAAAAATATTAATCAAAGAAAATTTCTATCTAAAAAAAATAAAATTTATATGAAATCAAAGTTTTCTGCAAATTCTTCAATTTATTCAATGAATTTGCTCCAAATTACAAATTTTCACCAATCCTTTCTCCTTTTTGAAAATTCCTGCAAAAAAAAAATAAAAATAAAATCAAATTAGTAAAATAATAAAATCAAAAGGTTTTAATAAGAGAATAACACTAATAATACAGTCAAAACTTTAGCACTCAACCTATGAACACGAGTAAGGATCTAAGCAAGAATGCAGTCAACTATTTGTTTAGCAGGTAACCACAAAATAATATTATTGAACTTGTTTCTTAATTTTTGCAGACCTGTTGACAAAACATACAGAGGTTGATGAAGTTCCAGCTACAATATCTGGTTTAATGATGTTAGTATCTTAGCAGAATAACATAGTTTCTGATAGTTCAGAATCTCAATGTTGGTATCTGCTCCTTTTGGCAAGTTCATATTGTTTCTCTCGACCATCCTTAAACATCAATCTTATATTTCTGGAAAAAATTCATTGATTGCACTAGTAATACTCAAATTTTTTGTTATATTTGATTCTGATCATCAACCTTTCAAGTTGAACCAAAAGGTCAATGACCAACAAAGCAATCTGTCAGAACTATATGTGATCCATTCTAACTTCTCCAATTTCCTGTTAGGTTGTAGTTAATACCTTATTCATAGTTTTTTGTTGTTGCTCAGTACTAAAAATTGAATCCTATGTGCAACAAACATGTTTGTAAGTACTTAATTACATGCTCTTTTATCAGTAAATCAACTTTTGGTAAGGAGCAATTTCTGCTCAACTACATGAATTTCTACTTACCGATATAAATATGTAAATCATGCGTATGTGCTGTTGAAGAATTAAAGGCATCTGGTACTTATCAAAGTATCGGTGTTCTACGAAAGCCTAATTGAAATTCTTATGAGTACAAAGTCCTAATTGAAATTCTTATGAGCATTATCGGAAAAAAAAAAAAAAAAAAAAACATGCCTAAGTAAATCTTACAAAAGAGTACCTGATTTGTTCTAGGTGCTTCTCATATCCATTACAAGCAGCTTTACTGCAAATTGATGTAGAAAATGATCACCAATATTTTACTCAATGGAAACAAGCAGAAAAAAAAAAATTGGTGAAAAAAAAATACTAGCACATAATGCAGAGGAGTCAATTAATTAAGACGACGAAATTAATGTTCTAGCAGAGAAAATTTGCCATTCTTATATATAACACAAGAACAATCAGATAAATGTAGCCTCTGAAGCATCAATTTTAAATAACCTAAATTAACTTCATCGCTTATGTAAAAATTATATGTCATTTTCCAAATTCTATAATCCAAACCTACTATTATCTCAAAAAAAAATTAAAAAACATCTTGTATGTCTATAAAAAGAATTTTAATTTTTTTAAAAACAAATACGGGTTCCAAGCCCATCATTCCACTTGACAATTCTATATCCTGAAATTAAAGTTGCATACATATTCTAGGATTCAGATACCATACCAATTACTATTCTAGGATTCAGATATATATTAACAGTTCCTAACATAGAAAAATCAGGCTTAATGCGAAAGTTGATTATTATCAGATCCTTTTCACATCAAGCTTTTTTTCACATCAAGGATCTGAGCGAAAAAAATTGAAAAGATATTAACAAAAATGAACAGTATATCGGATTCAAATGGAAATATCAATACTAACAAAGATAAATATGTGAAAATGGCTACCTGTCTGGCTTTTCCACAATCCAATTTTTGCCTCTTTATTGCCTGATTTTCATGAGTAACGTCATTTGCCATTGTAATCTTTCCATTTATATAACTCCTGGGATCAACAGATAAAGAGAATGTAAAAACCGCCAGAAAGTGGATTCTTTGATTCTGTTGACAGAAAGTTATAGGCAATATGCTAAATGTATGTTAGGCTACAAACCATATCGCCGTTGAATTCCTCAGCAGAAATGGCATATTTGCCCGTGAAGTGCTTCTTGACTAAAGTCACAGATAGTGAAGATTGATCATCTCTTACATCCGAAGAACTCGAATTAGACAGTTCACTCTCCTGTATCTCTCTTTGGAAGCAGGAAATAATACATAATCAGTGTAAAAAATCATATTGATCAGATTTGCTTCAGTGTGAATGAGAATAAGAAAATGAGATGACGGTAAATATCATAGGAATGCTAAACGCAAGAGAAGCAGGGTTTTACTGATATACAATATCTGCAGAAGTCGGTCTCAAAGAAAGTAGTTTTCCTTCATTTCTTTGGAATTCAGATAGAATGTCCGGGTCGAAGCATGTAGCAAAGCATACCTTCACAAGCAAACCCTGAATAGTCATAATTGTTAGCTATACATACACAACTTGCATAGAAATAGTGATTATTCTATTTAAATTTGGAATTTGAGACCTATCAATCATTCTTCAACTGTGGAATTCAGAATTTCTAATAAAAAAAGCATTGAATATATGATTTACTCACCTCAAGCAGAGGTTCCGCCATTTTATCCTCAAGATGATCCAGTATAAATTCCAGCAAGTCCTACTCAAGCAGTAGAAAATTCACATGTCAAAAGCTAATTTATCATTATCCGTAACAACTGAATTGAGTGCTATTCAATGAACAAAGTTCCAGTAACTGAATATTCAATGGAATCTAACAGTCAATGTTCCAGTAACTGAGTATTCAAACTATATCTAGGGCACGAGATAGCTGAATATTGATGAAACATATGCTACCTAGCTACACCTAAGCCATAATTCTTCCTATATTTTGACACAACTCTAGTAGTACTCAATCTTTAGGAACAATATAGCAATCCATCTACATCAACAACCACAATTAAGATCCAAAAATAGATCAATCAGCAGCAGATGAATGATACCACTGATCCAAAAGATCAAATCGAGATGAGACAGGTAGAATCCCTACACCAATGGTGAAGCGATTTGTCATGTGCGGACGCACATATGCCAGGCGCGGACGGGCTGAGCGCGCTGAGCACGTTGGGCAGGCGCTGCATGGGTTAGCCTCTAGTGGCTAAAGATAGAAACTTAGATTAGGTAAGTTGTTTGGAAATTCCTTAGATTAGGTAAGTTGTTAAGTTGTTTGGAAATTCCTTAGATTAGGTAAGTTGTTTTGGAAATTCCTAGAATCAAGGAGAGCCTTCTCCATTTAGGTTGGGCCAGTGGCCATATATGCTTGTGATCGCGGGACAATAAAGAAAAGGTAGGAATTATATCCCTAATCTCTCTCTCTCTCTCTGTTAAGCCTGCGGTTGAGGGGAATAACCTCACCGAAGAAGACGGCCGGCGGCTACGAGCTACGTAGCCGCGGCCCAGCCAGTCGGGGATTCGACGCCCTTGACAACCTGGCATCAGAGACCACCCGCTCCACCCAAGCCGCCGCCCACCACCCTAGCCCTCCACCACCGCCGCAGCCCTCCGCCACTGCCGCCCCGCAGCCAACAGCCATGAGCGATCCCACCATCGCCGATGTGATAGAGATGTTGAAATCCATCACCACGGAGATGACAACCATGAAGGCCGACATGGCGGCTATGAAGGAGAAGTCGGCCTCGTCGTCGGACAACGGCGCCGGCGGCCGCCCGGAGGGGCCGCGCGATCTTGATCGCCCCCCAAAATTCCACAAATTGGAATTTCCCCGCTACGACGGCAAGACCGATCCGATGCTCTTCATCAACAAGTGCGCATCCTATTTTCGCCAACAGCGCACCATGGCGGAGGAGCGCGTGTGGATGGCCTCGTACAATTTGGAGGACGTCGCGCAACTCTGGTACATCCAACTCCAGGAGGACGAGGGCACGCCGTCGTGGGGGCGATTCAAGGAGCTCCTGACCTTGCGGTTTGGGCCTCCCCTCCGCTCGGCTCCGTTGTTCGAGCTCGCCGAGTGCCGGCGTACAGGGACCGTGGAGGAGTACTCCAATCGCTTCCAGGCACTCCTGCCTCGCGCGGGCCGCCTTGATGAGGCTCAGCGCGTCCAGCTCTTCACTGGCGGACTCCTGCCGCCGCTCAGCCACGCCGTCCGCAATCCACAACCCGGAGACGCTCGCAGCCGCCATGAGCCTGGCGCGACAAGTAGAGTTGATGGCGAGCGACCGGCCGGTGCAGCCTTCCCCTCGGGCGCCCCAGCGTGGCCTCCTTTCCGCCCCCGCGCCACGGCCAGCGCTTCCGGGGCCACAGCAGCTGCTGGCGCTCCCTGCTCCTCCGGTGGCCGCCCAGCAGGGTCGCGACGAGGGCAATCAGAGGCGCCTCACCCCGGACGAAATGGCGGAACGGCGCCGTCTGGGCCTCTGTTTTAATTGCGATGAAAAATATACCCGTGGCCATAACAGATTTTGCCGGCGCATCTTCTTCCTTGAAGGCGTGGAGATCGAGGACGCCACGGACGCCGCGGGCGACGCGGAGCACGACGCCGAGGCGCCCTGTTTTTCCCTGCAGGCCGTGGCTGGGGTTCCCATGGCGGGCACCATGCAGATCGCCGTGGCACTCGGCTCCGCGTCCCTCGTCGCCCTCCTCGACTCCGGCAGCACGCACAACTTCATCTCGGAGGAGGCGGCGCGGCGCTCCGGTCTGCCCCTCCGCCAACACCCCCGCCTCACAGCCTTGGTCGCCAATGGCGAGCGGGTCACCTGCGCCGGCGTCATCCGTGACGCGCCCCTGCTCATCCACGGCAATTCATTCCCGGCCGACCTCTACATCATGCCACTGGCCGGGTACGACGTCGTCCTCGGCACCCGGTGGCTCGGCGAGTTGGGGCCCATTGTTTGGGACCTCGGCCGCCGGCGCATGTCCTTCCAGCGCCGGGGGCATTCCGTCTCCTGGACCGGCATGGCCAGCCCCGCCGTGCCGGCCCTGGGCGCAACAACAGAGGCCGGTTCCCTCCTGGAGGCGCTGCTGCTCTCGTTTGGGGGGCTCTTCGCGGACCCCGTCGGTCTGCCCCCCAAGCGTGCGCACGACCACCGCATTGTTCTCAAGGAGAGCCTTAGATTAGGTAAGTTGTTTGGAAATTCCTTAGATTAGGTAAGTTGTTAAGTTGTTTGGAAATTCCTTAGATTAGGTAAGTTGTTTTGGAAATTCCTAGAATCAAGGAGAGCCTTCTCCATTTAGGTTGGGCCAGTGGCCATATATGCTTGTGATCGCGGGACAATAAAGAAAAGGTAGGAATTATATCCCTAATCTCTCTCTCTCTCTCTGTTAAGCCTGCGGTTGAGGGGAATAACCTCACCGAAGAAGACGGCCGGCGGCTACGAGCTACGTAGCCGCGGCCCAGCCAGTCGGGGATTCGACGCCCTTGACACGATTCGAGATCGGAGGCTCCACGAATCCGATTCTTCGAAGATTGGAGATTGGGTTTCCATTCGATCCACTCCTTGCATAGAGAGAGAGAGAGAGAGAGAGAGAGAGAGAAAGAGAGGGAGATGCGTCTCTCTCACCTGAGCTTCGATGGTTCGGGTCGGTGATTGGGGCACTCCTGATCGGGCACTCGGCGACGCACGACACATGCCTTAAAATGAATAAAGAAAAATTCTTAACATTGTGACTAAAGGAAATAAATAGCTTTCCAACAAAAGAACACAAAACAGTAAGAACAAATTAATGCATTGCTGTTGACTAAGGTTTATTCAGTAACATAGCAACCTAAGAACGCAGGCAGCGACTATTTATGGATTACTCCACGTAATGATATTTAAGATATAAGATTGCAGAACTAATTCCATTGCAAATTAGGTGATCGCGTACAACTTCCCGAGCCCAACTATAGGAATTTGTGCATTTCATACAAGGACATGAAATTCTCCCATCCTCTGACGCATTTTTAAAAGCAAAATCCATAAAATCATTCACTCCTTTGTAATATTCATGTGTCCATCTACTCTTTTTTATCCAACTTTTATCCATTGCAATATTAATCAAGTTGTAAAATCAACCTACAAAATAAAGAGAGCTCATAATTTATACAAAATAATGCCGATCAAATAAATAATTGGTAAAAGTAAATGGTAACCCACTCAAATTGTGTACAACCTCCAAACATTAAACATGCTATCTAGAATACAATAAATTCAAACTCCATACATATTGCTAAACCATAACCACACACCTCAACCCTATAAAAAAGGAAATATGTAGCTTGGCAACAAATTTCCTGCAAATTTTTTTTTTTAAATCCGAAACTTAAAAGCATAAACCAGTAAATATCATGACAATCAATACTAACAGAACATGCATTTTGACAACTGAAATTTCAATATTGGTCCTTAAATTCACTCTACCCTGCTAACTGGAATTATTATCCATCAAGAGTACCCTTGAATATAAAGTAAGAATAAAGTTAAGAATTACATATTAAAAAAAAAGCAACAACAACAACTTAGCCTATAGCCCCAACCCCTAATTATTTCATGTCAGCTATGCAGATCCTAGTCTTCTATAAGTGATATACCAAATTTGTGTTAAAAACAATAATATTCTATTTTCAGCTTTCTTAGTCACCCGAATATTCTCATCCGAGTTACAGGCAATTTTTTGGAGATCTTATTTCCTAATGGCACAACATTCTGACCCATACAGCTTGACTAATCCTTTATCTTAAGGTGTTTACGGCCATCTATAAAGCACAAAGCATACTGAACGCATATGTCCATTTCAACCATCCTACTCAAATTCTGTAAAAGAAAGTCCTCATCAATTTCCTCCCCATATTAAACAACAGATCCAAGATAACAAACAACATATTCCTTCTCCATCCTGCTGTTCTGATTAACTAAAATTTACACACATGCAACCTGTTTTTGGCCTACGTAAGTACTTATTCTGAAATGTTTTAAATTCTAGATCTTACATTTCAATGTATATATCACAATAATCAAAGCATTAGGGAAAAAGCTGCTGCTAGAAAGGGGGAAAAAAATGTAACTCAACAAAATTATTGTGGATAATAAACCATTTGTTTTTACCTTGAAGATCTGGAACACCAGACGCTGCAACAAAAGCTCGATCTGGAGAAACACAAATCAGATCTCGGCAACAAACTAATTAATGCCTCATACAAAGGCTTAAATACATAGCCTAAAAATAATAACCTACCAGATCTGGAGAAATACAAATCAGATCTCGACAAATCTCGTTAATAATTCGCGAAATTGAGGAGAGAGATCGAACCTTTTGAATGGTCGGTGAATCGAAATAATGAAAATCGAATCCGAGAGAGAGAGGCCGCGGCAGCGGAGCCGGAGCGTGGAACTCTAACCGTAGATCGTCGGAGGAGGATGAGGAGGAGGAGGTGGGGGGATCCGAGCTCGGGAAGGGGGAGGAGGGAGATAGGGGGGAGAGCTCGGAGAGCTGTAGCTAGAGTTCGCGCGGGTTCGCGTGAGCTCGATCGAGCTCGCGCGGGAGAGGGGGGGATGGGGCTCGGTTCACCAGGAGAGGGTTGGGTTTGGGTTGGGGTTAGGATTGAGATAATTTAAATTATAATTTAAAAATTAAATATATAATTTTAATTTTTAACATTTAAAATTTAAATTTTTAAAAATAATTTTAATATAATATAAAATTTTAATAAAAAAATAATTAAATTTATTGAAGAATTATTGTTTAATATTTTAATAAATTTGATATTAAACCGAAGAATTTTTTTTAATTTTAATTTTTATTATATTTAGATTTAACAATATAATTGGCTAATTTTGATAAAAAAAAATTCAAAATTTTTATTTCTTGAGTTAAAATTATATTATTTTATTTAGAAAATATGAAGAATATAAAATCGTATTTTATTTTTTAAAAATTTGGATTGAAAAAAAAAATAATTTAATTTGAACTAAATTATTTACCGATGATTTATAACTGTTATAATAATTTTATTAAAACTGCTGCTAAAATATACTTTTACCAGCGTTTTAAAATTGTTAGAATAATTCATTAAAATCGCTGCTAAAATATATATTTAACAGCACTTGTATTAAATATTACTAAAATAACCGTCGCTACAAATCAATTTTCTTGTAGTGAGTAGAACTAGCTAACATCTCAAAGTTGCTTAAAGAAAACAATTATCTAGTCATCACTTGAGGGCACCTAATCGCATAATCAATCAGGAATCCTCGATCTCAAATCAACAACAGAGACTAAGATCGAGATCAACACCGTATTCAAATTGAGAACCCAATCGAGGGAGAGAGATGAAATTCTTAGTGCGGAAGAGAAATCAGATCCTTCAAATTAGAGGGAGGGGCGGATAGATCAAATTCTTAGGGTGGAAACGAGATCGGATCCTTGCAGATGAAGAGAAATGGAGGTAGTACCTTAGGGTTTCATTCGCACTTCGTTGCTTGGGAGTTGTCGACGCAGTGGGGGAGAGAGAGCGAGAGATCTTATTGTAATCAAGCTAAGAATGGGAGTAGTCGACGCAGAGGGGGGGGGGGAGTGGCGGAGGAGTGAAGAAGAAGGGGAGTTCGCGTGAGCTAGGAGGTGGGGATCGAGCTGGAGCTGGAGCTCGGAGGTGGGGAGTTCGCGTGAGCTCAAGCTCGCGCGGAACGCGTGAGGTGTTCGCGGAGGAGGGAGGCCACGTTGGGTTTGCCTGGTTGTTAGGGTTAAAATTTGAACTTTAAAATTTAAAATTTAAAATTAAATATTAAAATTTAAAATTTAAAATTTTAAAATTTTAAAAATTATAATTTGAAAATTAAAATATATAATTTTAAATTTTAAATTTTAAAAATTAAAATTAAAATTTAAACTTTAAAATTGTAAATTTTAAATTTTTAAAATTTTTAATTTAAAATTTTAAATTTTTAAAATTTTTAATTTAAAATTTTTAAATTTTGATTTTAAAAATCAAAATTACTTCTTAAATGCTCTATTGAGCCAAGTGCCCAAAATCACTTTTCAAATAATAGCCAAACACCCATATATTAAACATAAAATAAATTATTTATCGGTAAAAAATAATATTTACCGACGCTTTATAACTATTATAAAATCGTATTTTATTTTTTAAAAATTTGGATTGAAAAAAAAAATTGAACTAAATTATTTACCGACGCTTTATAACTATTATAATAATTTATTAAAACCGCTGCTAAAATATACTTTTACCAGCGTTTTAGAACTGTTATAATAATTCATTAAAATCGCTGCAAAAATATACTTTTACCAGCACTTGTATTAAGTGCTGGTAAAATAACCGTCGCTACAAATCAATTTTCTTGTAGTGAATTTTGAAGTTTAAATATAATGGGAGAAATAAATAGCACGATAATACTAAACCTGGTCAAAAATAAATAAAAAATTAGTTTCATATTTGAGAATTATGTATTTTATATTTATTTTTAAAATATATTTATTTTACTATAAGATTCAATGTTATCAAGAATAATAATATATCTAAAATAAAGTCCGGCTTTGACATTTTTAGAAGTATTGATAAATTTTTTATTATTAAATTTATTTTTTTGATTAATTCTATATTTTAGATCATCATATTCCTTATCAAGAATAATAATATATCTAAAATAAAGTCCGGCTGTGATATTTTTAGAAGTATTGATAAATTTTTTATTATTAGATCTATCTTTTTGATTAATTCTATATTTTAGATCATCATATTCCACCGACCACCTACTGAATTCTAAAAAATTATTATCATCCTAACCGCACAAATCTTAAATTAATTTATAAATTATTATGTATCTCTGCTAAATATTCTATTAGAAGCAAATATAATAGTGCAAAATAAATCCTTAAAAATTTTTCCAAAAAAAAAAAACAGAGATAATATTGGTGGTCCACAGGACCATAGATTACATGGTGGACCTTGTCCAGCATTATTGGTTATATACCCATACAAACAAAGAATGGTCCATTCACAAAAGTTGAAAAAAATTTTAAAAAAAAGAATTTTAATTTAATAATTAAAATTTATTTTTTTTGAGAGAAAATTAGTATGTTATTTGTTTCGTTTATTTTTAAAAATAAATTTAGTTGAAAATGTCAAGCAACTAGACTTCGAATTCAAAATCTCGAATATCAACCACCAAATTCTTTGACATTTGTGCTAAAAACGATTGATTAATAATTAAAATTTTTAAAATATAATTTTTTTAGATTTAAATTAGTCTAAAATTTAAATTTGCATTTGGCTCGTTGAAATTTTAAGCTAAAAAATTTTATTTGTGTTCAAATCATTTATCAAAGAGGTGATCGATCTCGAACTTATTTCAAATCAAATATAAGCTGATTCATGAGTAACAAACTGAATTGTCAGTCACACATTCCTAACTCGTATTCGATTCATTAAAATTTTAAAATAAATTATTAAACTCATTTATTAAATGAATAATTAATTTTAAATTCATTTTAAGAAGAACATACACCAGTTATGAGCAGGATTATTATTATTATTATTATTATTATTATTATTATTTTCTTTCTGGAGACTTCCTTGATGGTGATTCCCAGCTCATTTCCGGTGCTTAGCTGATCAGCATCCACCAAAAATAAAGAGGCCAAAAAGCAGGAATTAGCCAGTTATATATAGACAGAAAAAAGCACTTTTTTGACAAAGTGCTTGGCTACAAGAAAAAGACATATACACTCTATTTAGAGTGTACATTTTACACCTAATTTATTCTAAGATGAGTATTCATTTACTCGTCATTTCGAAATGACGAGTGAAATTCATTCCATCTTAGAATGAGTGGGGTGTAAGATGTATGCTAGATGTACACCCTAAATAAGGTGTACATCTTACACTCACCCCATCCTGGGGTGGGGTGAGGGTGAATTCCACTCATCATATCGATGTGATGAGTGGAGAAATACCCACCCCAGGATGGAATGGGTGTAGAATGTACATCCCACTTAGGGTGTACACCTAGCATTACTCTAATTCCATATGTACCCTTCTCTTCATTTTTATTTATATATTTTTTTAAAAAAATTATTAATATTGAAGTTATTTTTCAAGTGTGTTTTATTCGGATATAAATAAAAATTATTTATTTTTAATATAGATTCAATTTTTAGAATAAATAAAAATAAAATTAATTTTATTTTTTTTTGATTAAAATTGAGTTGTTCACGAAAATAAAAAAAATATAACGTTTGAATAGTTAGATTAGAAAAATAAGAATAAGAATAATTATAATTTTAAAATAATAATATTTATCTAATTATTTAATATATATATATATATTAATTAAATAATAATTTAGCTGGTTAGATAATTCTAAATATTAAATAATAAAATAATTAACAACGCATATTGTTAATTAATAATTTAAATAACTATAAATAATTTAATAAAATAATAAATTAATTAGTTAATTATTTAATAGTTAGATAATTAGATTAGATAAAATATTAAATTAATTTAAATAAGACATTTTATCTTTTTTACCTTTCCAACTTTTGTAACACATGTTATGATCAATAATAAGCAATTATTATTATTATTATTATTATTTAATTTAGTTTAATTATTTTATTATATATATTTTTGACTAATTTAGTATATTTTATTTTATTTATTTAGTTAGTATATTTTTGTTTTATTTTTTTTATTTACAAATATATGAAATAATTAGATGCTTTTTGTTAGGCTTATTTTAAAAAGAGCATATGTGATATTTTAAAAATTTTAAGGGGTACGTTTGAAATTGCCTTCCTAAATGTATAGGCCATTTTGAAACTCCTTTTGTTTCTAATTTTTTAGAATTAATTAATTTTAGTCTAAAAATTAAGGATATAAGGAATTCTATCAAAGCAACAATAATTTCATCAAATTAAATAATTTAATTATTTTTTAGCAAATAAAACTAGAACAATTAAAGATCAATAATTAATAGAAATATTAAATTTAACAAAAATTTTAACTCAACTACATACAATAACTCAAGCAAAAAAAAAAAAGAAAAAAAAAAAATGGAGCCTAGTTCCAAAAAAGAAAAGTTGAGGGGCCTATTTATTTATTTATTTTTTTTTCTAACTATGTGATTAGGGATTACAATTTTTTCTACATCAATAATTTTTCTGCTCCATAAATTCTCTGATCTCTGCAAAATAATATAATATATTTTTAATGTAGTTTTTACAAAATTTATAAATATAAAATGCTGATTTTAATATTTTTAATATATTTTTAATTTAACAAATATATTAAACATATTCAATCTTTTAGATAGTATAATAGTTAAATAATATTTGAGTGCTACATATCAATTTTTAGTAATTTAATGTGCCATACTTAATATATTAATAATGAATAAAAAATAAATTTAATAATTAAATAAAATTAAAATTACTTTTTTTAAAAAAAATATTTAATTATATTTTTTAAAAATTTTGCGCGGTCCTTACGAAAATCCCAACGGAAAAACGGGGACAAGAATTTGATAAGGCTTTGAGCAAGCCAAATATTAATTCTCAGCAGATTCGTCATGTGCATAAAAAATTTTTAGTCCAAACGGATAGAATTTTTTCTATACACGCACGGCTAAATAATATACAATCATAATCATAAGTGTTGTATTATGAAAGTAAAATAATGCGGGCCAGCTACCTCGCTAGTAAATCGAGACAGATCTAGCGGATGTACGTGAAAAATGTACAGGTGCATGGTGATCTCAATGCGGATGCTCAAAGCTCGCGATCAGAAGACCAGAATACGATGAATAGCCGAGAACTCCGCGATCAGAAGACCAGAATACGGCGAATAGCTGAGAACTCCCAAATAGAATCCAGAGTCAATTGCAGTGCTAACAATGTCATAAGAAAAATTGTAACCTTCTACTCTATCATACATAGTAATCTAGAGACCATAACATGGTAATAAAATAGCAGTAGGGAGATAAACTAAGATATAGAAAAGCAATACTAAATGAAAGGCTAGCAATAGGTTCAAGGGTCCGATCGAGTACGGTATCCAGTAAGGTGATATTATACTAATCTCCGGATCGGAGTACCTACTTCAATGCAGGCGATCCAGTAATCTGCTGCTCGGCTCACGCGGAGGCTCCTAGCTACTCGGCCCTAAACCAAAACCACAGGTCAAATACTAACTCACACATATCCAACCCAATGACTCACAATGTATGTAACAGCAAAACTACGGACTTAAGCTTAAGTCTCAGGATTCGTCGGAATTTTCGGTAATCCACC
This sequence comes from Tillandsia fasciculata, assembly GCA_029168755.2. Lineage (NCBI taxonomy): Eukaryota > Viridiplantae > Streptophyta > Magnoliopsida > Poales > Bromeliaceae > Tillandsia > Tillandsia fasciculata. The sequence goes on from CM054940.1 coordinate 23,939,070, forward strand.
GATCGACTAATATTGGTCAGAATAGTGCTCACAGGCTACCGAACTTTACGAAACTTCACATGTTGCCTCTGAACGCTCCGTTCAAGTTGTCCGGGCAGCAACATCTAACCTCATGCTACTGATAATCCTAATTGTGCCATAATTACTATAAACACGTTTGGAATCGCCAATTTCGGCTCCGGAAGTCACCAACGTGAATCGGAAGTCACCGGACCAGCTATGACAGCGTCGGGAACAACCAAGAATACTTGGCGATCATAATTGATCCACTCAATTGCTCAGATAGTGTGTTTCGCACTGAAACGACGATAAATCGATGGTTTCGTCGATTTGTGATTCGTAAATTAAATTCAACTTAACAAAAGCCACCAGACTTCGAACGAAAAGTCCAGAGGTCACGTGCATGTTGCTCGAAGCAGCCCACCTGGCTACAATTACAACTAGACCCCTATACTTTCAAGAAATTACATATTAACATATAATATAGGGTGTTTTGGCTTGATACCTCGATCCGAAGGCTTTGGATTGATCTGAGGGTATTGGGAGACAGGCCTCGATATACCGAGTCCCGTGCTCGCTGTCCGAGGTATGCCCAAGGTCCAGAAAGTGTCAAGGACCAGCCTATAATAATTATAAAGAGCTAGAGTTGTAACTTATACTCAAACAACCAACTACAATGCTGTTAGGGAAAATCTATTTTGAATTTTACTCCAACAAATGCAACTTGAGGCAAGCATTATACTCAGGAGGTCAAGAAGGGTCGAGAGCTCATCTTGCTGGGGTTGTAGAGTCGTGGTAAGTTGGTTGGAGATCTTTGCGCTTTTGTCATAACAGTTAAGCGTTACAAAAATTATTATTAAAGAAGGAAGCCAAAAAATAATTAATTCGAAAGCATACGAGACAATGTTCTAAGATGTATTTTCATCTTTGGTACGCATTAATCAAAAATACCGTCCCAAAATACGACTAAAATTCTACTTTCTACTAGCACTACAATGGTTGACATTATCGAAGCATCTTTCAACCCGGTGATAAAAAAATTAAACAAGTAAAAAAAATAAAAAAAATAAAATTGTTTCTCAAATAAAATTTCTTTCTTGTTTCCCAAAAAATTAAAGAGTTTTAGAATTATAATTTAATTATTAATTTAAAAATTTTAATTTAATAAAATTTAGAATTATAATTTAGGCATTAATTTAAAGAGTTTTAGAATTATAATCTATGCATTAATTTAAAGAGTTTTAGAATTACAATTTAGTCATTAATTTAAAGAGTTTAATTTGTTTAAAAAATTTTAAAATTTCTTTAATTTAAACATTAATTTTGTATTATAATTTTAAAAAATTTCAATGTGCTTAAATATTTGATTTAATAGAAATATATGATATAATTCAAATTTATTTTGAGAATAGAATTGTACGGATTAAGTTAAATCAAATTTAAATAGTAAAATTTAATCTTTTAAAATAATGAGATCATATATTATAATTTAAAGTATAAATTGATTATAAAAATTAATAGATTCCTAAATTCTAATTTCTAAAAATAATTTTTTAAAATTAAAATCGTTTACATTATATTAAATAAAGATAATTAAAATATTACCATTTAAGACGATAACTAAATTAGAATATTTAAAATTTATAATATTTACAAAAATAAAAGGTCTCACTAAATTCAAATTTTTAAAATTTATAATATTTACAAAAATAAAAATTCTCAAAATAAAGATAAAATTACTTAATTACCCTTGAATTAAAAGACCAAAATAATATTATTTTGGGCTACCTGGTAACCGGTACCTCCTCAAAGTGACCTGCTATTACAGTTCATAACTTAAAAATAATTAAATCTGAGCCGTTGAACAGGTATGAATGGACGGTAATTAAAAAAAAATATATATATATACAGGAGTATGGCTCTTAAGATTAATTCTGAACTATTTCAAAAAAAAAAAAAGTGAAAATTAGTCCTTTCACTAAGATCATTGGAATGAAGCCCATTATTAGCCCAAATGCTTTACAATCACATCCAAAATGGCTCATTAAATTAAAGCTTATTAACAAAACAAACCCAAACAATTCCTTTCTGAAAAAAAAAAGAAAAAAAAGAAAAAAAAGAAAAAAAAAAGGTGAAATTCCTTTTCTACAATTCTCAACCTTATATATCCACTTTGATAACAAGTTATTCTGTAATAATTTATGTACTATAAAAGTATCTTATCTTTTTTATAATTTATTTTATTCTGAAAAATAATATTCGGACATAAATATTTTTTTATAATCCTCATCAATTAATTATTATATATATATTTTTTAGCAAACATAAAAGATATTCATGCATTGGAAGATCACTACAACAAAATTAAATTATAGGGACACATTTTTGTGACACTTTTGTACAAATGTCCTATCTATAATTTATCTATATCCAAAATTAGGTTATAGAGACATATTTTTGGGACACATTATAATAATGTGTCGCTATACACCCTAACGACTGCTGCACATATAGCGACACTAATTATAAGTAACGATATTTTTGCTAGCGGTATTTTTTTCAAATTTTAGAAATATTTAAAAATATCGCTAAAACATAGTTTTATTATAGTAAATGTCCTTAAAAATCTTCTGTTTCATCCGAGAATAAAAGATCTAAATCATCTCTTTTTGTAATGAAAAGTTGACTTGTTCTTTTTTTTGCAAAAAAAAAAAATAAAATAAATAAATAAATAAATAAATAAATAAATAAAGGAAAAGAATTGATCTCCTTTTTTTTTTTTTTTTCCATGCATTTCATTGTCACTTTGATCAAATCTAAAGATGGTTTGATCCCCTCACTTTAGAGAATTCCATAATTATTACAAATTTAGAAACTTTGCACCTTGTTCCTCCAAAAGTGGTGCTTATCCATATCTAGATGTTAACATATTATGATTCATGCATAGGAATCTTTGTTTTAGATTTCAATTAATGCAAAAGTAGTTCTTGTTCTGAAGAGCACACAAACAGTAATAAAAATTAAAAAAAATAATCATAAAATAAACAATCACAAAAATACGACAGAAAATAAAAAATACAAATTTAAGTAAAAAAATTTTGCAGAAAAACAAAAAATTTACGAGAGAAAAGAAAGAGTTTACTATTTTAGAAAAAAAAAAATACAAAATTGCTTCCTTTTACAATCACTCAAGAGAGAAAAAATAAATAAATATTTTGAAATGAATTTCTTTTTGACATTTTCCTATTGTAGAATATTGGATGTGTAAAGAATCTTTCCTTTTTTTCTTTTCTATTTTGTGGTAAATATATAAGAAGAACAATTCAACTATAAGACATTTGAAATAGACCTACAATGACATCTCCTTAATTGCCAATTTTTTATTTTAATTCAAGTTGTTATTTTCTTTAATTAAAGTTAAGAATAGGTCAAAATTGACCATTCTTTTAGCTAATGAAATTCAAATTCCCTTTCGCCGAAAAAGAATCTTAATCATCATAAAACTCAGAAAATTTTGAATATGTGTTAGAATTTGATTAGATTTGTAGTTAAATTTTAGTTGGTTTAAGATTAATATTTAAATTTTAAAGAAATAAATTTGTTAAAATTTAAATATTAATTAGAATAAAAATTTATTTAGACTAAGAGTTAAATAGCTTTTTGATTAAGCTATAAATATAGGCATAGCATAGATGCTATTATTTAACTACGGTGACTACACCTATGATTGTGGTTATATTCATGGAGGTGGTGGGGGATAGAATCTAGCCACACCCATATGGCATGACCAAAATGTTCATCATAATTTTGAATGCACGTATCGGTGCGTTAAAAAAAAAAAGTATTTTGAATTTTTAAAAGACGAGAGAAGGGTAAGGGAGATTCAGAATGAGAGCTCGAGTTGAAGCTAGCAGAAGAGTAGTCGGTGTAATTCTTTTGTTGGTTAATAAATCTTATTTCACCCGTATATATATTTTTTTTGTTGTTGTATTGGTTCAAGTTTTGTTGAGGTGTCAAATTTATGATAAAAATTTGATTTAACGTTTTCGTTGTAAAATTCTAACTTTATGCGGTATTGGCGTGCGTTGCGAATTCACAGAATCTAATACCGGAGCTGACGTTGCGAATTCACAGAATCTAATACTGGAGCTGACGTGCATTGCGGATTATTTCACCCGTATATATTTCTTTTTGTGGTTGTATTAGTTCCAGTTTTGTTGAAGTGTCGAATTTATGATAAAAATTTGATTTAACGTTTTCGCTGCGAAATTCCAACTTTAGGCGGTACTAGCGTGCGTTGCGAATTCACAGAATCTAATACCGGAGCTGACGTGCATTGCGGATTATTTCACCCGTATATATTTTTTTGTGTGGTTGTATTGGTTCCAGTTTTGTTGAGGTGTCGAATTTATGATAAAAATTTGATTTAATGTTTTCGCTACGAAATTCCAACTTTAGGCGGTACTGGCGTGCGTTGCGAATTCACAGAATCTAATACCGGAGGTGACGTGCATTGAGGATTATTTCACCCGTATATATTTCTTTTTGTGGTTGTATTGGTTTCAGTTTTGTTGAGGTGTTGAATTTATGATAAAAATTTGATTTAACGTTTTCGCTACGAAATTCCAACTTTAGGCGGTACTGGCGTGCGTTGCGAATTCACAGAATCTAATACCGGAGGTGACGTGCATTGAGGATTATTTCACCCGTATATATTTCTTTTTGTGGTTGTATTGGTTCAAGTTTTGTTGAGGTGTCGAATTTATGATAAAAATTGATTTAATGTTTTCGCTGCTAAATTCCAACTTTAGGCGGTACTGCGTGCGTTGCGAATTCACAGAATCTAATACCGGAGCTGATGTGTATTGCGGATTATTTCACCCATATATATTTTTTTTTTGTGGTTGTATTGGTTCCAGTTTTGTTGAGGTGCCGAATTTATGATAAAAATTTGATTTAACGTTTTCGCTGCGAAATTCCAACTTTAGGCGGTACTGGCGTGCGTTGCAAATTCACAGAATCTAATACCGGAGCTGACGTGCATTGCGGATTATTTCATCCGTATATATTTCTTTTTGTGGTTGTATTGTTTCCAGTTTTGTTGAGGTGCCGAATTTATGATAAAAATTTGATTTAACGTTTTCGCTGCGAAATTCCAACTTTATGTGGTACTGGCGTGCGTTGCGAATTCACCGAATTTAATACCGGAGCTGACGTGCATTGCGAATTATTTCACCCGTATATATTTTTTTTTGTGGTTGTATTGGTTCAAGTTTTGTTGAGGTGTCGAATTTATGATAAAAATTTGATTTAACATTTTCGCTGCGAAATTCCAATTTTAGGCAGTAGTGGCGTGCGTTGCGAATTCATCGAATCTAATATCGAAGCTGACGTGCGCTACGGATTCACAGAATTTGATATCAGAGCGAGTACCGAATTCCCATATATGATTGGTACTTTTTATTTAAAAATTACCTTTAGTTGAGCAATGTCCAGTCATTTTTAATTAATTTTTTTTTTTTTTTTTTCTTGGTTCTTTAAAATGTGAACGCGTAGCGCATCTTGTACATTAGTAATCTTCTTAGATTCCATTTACATATAGATTATACGAAAACTTCCTTTATTTCCTTCAACTTGAAAAAAGAGGACCACACGATTGAAAGAGAAATTAATTAATTTGGCCGATCTTGAAACAGAAAGGAGGGGAATTCATAGTCGTTACTTTTAAAATTTAAATTAAATATGATAATAAATTTCTAATTAATATGCCAGGAACCACATTGTACTAGAAACTCCTAGAAAAGTTGCCTGATATTTGAAAGTTAAAATCATATTCTGCCACAAATTTGAAATGGGCAAAGCGCTTACCCGTTCGTCCATTTCTGAAGATTCATATAATACAAAGAATAAGAGGTTTTCTGCGACACCTCAATAATATCACATCGGATAGAAATAAAATTATAATTAAATATATAAGAGATAAGTATATTGAGTCTGGCTAGAATACTATCGATAGGTTATTTGGTGCTATCAAGTTTTCAGCCGTTGGATGAAAAGATATGCGGTTGGGATTATAGTGGTCTTCTAAAATTTTTACTATTCAACATTCTAGCCTAATTCTAAATATATTAGTAATAAAAACTGAATTTAAGTATTTTGGGCTGGTAGTTTGGATCCAATGAATTATTATTGCTAACGGATCGGGTCGTTACATTTGGTATCAGAGCCAATGACCAGTTGAAAGTGTGTGACGAGTTTCGACGGATTATGTCAGGAATCTGAATTACAAGACTAGCGAGACAAGTCTCATGCATTGTGACATCCCAATAGTCCTAGGTATATAAGGAGATATGACACTAGTAATAATAAGTGAGCTTAAATATTGTGGGTCGGTAGTTTGGATCCAACGAGTTATTATTGCTAGCGCACCGGATCGTTACATTTGGTATTAAAGCCAATCACCTGCCGAAAGTGTGTGATAAGTCTCGGTTGAGTCAAAATCTAAAAGACAAGAGGACGAAATATGTCAGGGATCTGAATAACAAGGCTAGCGAGACAAATTTCATATCGCCCGATGATCTTGGATTGCGTGTGTGTTTGGGTTGACGAGAACATCAGATCTAAACGCAAAGAGTCTGTAACACCCTATTGGACACTAGTAATAATAATTAGACTTAAGTATTTTAGGATGATGATTTGAGTATAATGAGTTATTATTGCTAGTGGGCCGAATCGTTACATTTTCGGTGAAGAATCGTAAAAATATGCAATGTTTGCCGAATTTAAAACTATCTTATGATAATTAACTTCTTGTTAGCTAATGAAAAGCTATTGGGAATCACTAGTAATTAACATGCTAATTCACAAATTCTTTTTTAGAATTGTGTGATTTGAGAAATTTTGTCTTTGTTATAATTTGAGTATGAATGATACTAAAACTATATAGTTTTTGTTATTATTTGGTTTAGATTTGTAGTTATCCAAATTTAAGTTAAATCTTAATCTAATTAAGATAAAATATAATTTGAATTTAAGTTGGCATATATGGATTATGATTAGAAAATTAATTTTAATCAAATTATTATTTAGATTCATGCATTATATATGCATGCTAAGGAGCCGGAGAGAAGGCGATGCGTATAGCTATGCGTAATTAATTAATTTGGGCCATCCATCCGTACGCCGCGCGGTGCGTATAGCCGGGAGAGAGAGAGCCGAACCTGGAAGCTCTAATTAATTAAGTAGGCATCTTTGTGGAGGAGCCGTATGCACCAGCCGAGCCGTCCGCATTACAAGGAAGGAGTTAATTAGAGCAATCAGGGTGAGAGCTAAGCCAAGATATTTTGTTCGGGCGTGCTAAGAACGTACCGTATGCGGTAACGCTCGTCGATTATATATTTTTTTGGTTTTTTCGGATTTTCTTGTGAAATCTTCTTTGTACTTCGTTTTTTCGACATCAATAAAGTATTTGCTCCGTCTTCATCCGTGGACATATGCCGTTGGCCGAACCACGTTATATCGGTGTATTCTTTTCTTTTTTATTTTTTTGCATCAGTTATTTTTTGAATTTATTTTTCGTCGTTCCGAAAATTTAAGTCCAACAATTTTGGTGTGTGCTTATTGTTTGTTTCTATATATAATACTATGATATATTTGGCGTAAAATTTTAGTGTTGAACTTGGGCTCTTTTTGGTCGGAAATAGGAGTGACTAAAGATGCAACTTGTGTAGAATATTTCAAATGGTTGTACGAATCTTAAAAACCAAAAAAAAAAAAAAAAAAAAAAAAAAAAAAAAAAAAAAGCACATTTAAAGATTCAAATTGATGTCTCATTCATGATACTGTATATTGTGTAAAGATTGTGAATTGACATTTATACAGTAATTAACATAAATTATAAAGAAAATATTATCTTTTTTTTTTTTTTTCCTAATAGAAATTTTGATTCTGTGGTAATTGATGTGAACGTTTACAAAGTTCAATTTTTTATATTTATTTTTAAAATAAATTTATATTATTCGTACATATCTCTATAGATTAACGTCTTTTAAAAACTTTTAGTTAATCATAGATTAAATATTTAATCTTATTAATTAGTAGGATAAATTTATTTTTTTATTCTTTGGCAATATTAAAATTTTACTTATATTTATTAAAAAATAAACCCTAAAAAAATAGTAACAAATCATAAGAATATATATAAACAACTTAAGAATTTTAAACTGATAAATATAAAAAATTAAATTTTATAAAAATATATCTATTATTCGATATATTTATAAAAAGTTATATAAAATTAACCCTAAATCTAAACTCGAGTTATTTAAACTGCCTTTACGATAATTAAATACTGCCTCGACAACCACATTTTCCTACCATGCCACCATTGTTCATTGCGTCACCATCGACCATAAAATCTAGCCGTCAAAAAAAAAAATTGTTAGAAAAATAATCGCACTAAATCTGTTTGTAATTAAATTACCTAACTAGTTTATATTTAAATTTGAATAACAGAACTTATCTTTAATCGCTATGAAAATTTCAGAAATTGTAAATACAAATAAACCGAAATAAAATTAATCCGGAAGCGTGAGAGGCACTGCTTTAAGAAGACGTATTTCCGTCCTTCCTGCGGATTAATCGGAGATACCTCCCCAAGATACGACCGGAACTCCCCTTCCTACGAGCACGACCGCGGAAGAGATTGACGAAGTTTCTTTCAACCCCCGATAAATAAAAACACGTAAAAAAAACGAAATAAAATTAAAATAGAATTTAAACAAATTCTTTTCCTCTCTTTTTCTTTTCACTTGTCTAAAAATAAAACTTCTCTCCTACTCTCTACACCCTACTATAGTATATATAGGTCCGCAGGGAGTAACATTGGTGATACAACGGCTCAATTTCTTTTAATTAAGGTGAGAGACTATAAAGAAACGTATCAAAAAATAAATAATTAATTAAATAAAAAAAATAAATGAGAATAAATTAAAATTAATAAATAAAAATAAATTTTAATAAATGAATTGAAAATTGATAATAAAATAATTATTGAAAATTTTGAAATTTTAAATTTTATTCCAACAAAAACTTTATTTTTAAAAAAATAAAAAAATCTTCTTCCTCGTGTAAGTATTTTCTAAATATCTATTTCGTTTTCTCCACTTATTATTGACACTGGCTCACTTGTCTAAAGAAAAGAACTTCAACCCGTTTTGTAAGTGTTGAATATAAAATATATAAATAATATTTTTTAATATTTTAAAATTTTAAAGTATAATAATTATTTTATATAATTTCATATAGTATCAGAACAAGAGCTTCTGAATTCGAGTTCTGCTAAATCCCTAACGTTATTTAATTTTCATCCATTTAATTAAGCATACGTCTTGAATGTATTAAAAAATTTTGTATAAAATATTTAAATACTGTTCTCTTCTTTAATAGTTTGGAGTATAATAATTGCTTCATATAATAGTTTTTATCTAGTTATTTAGTTCTTTCTTTTATAAGTTCTTCTAGTTGTATGTTCTTCATGCCATGAGTTCGATCTAGATGAAGACGCGCACTTGAATTAAATAGAAGAAAATTAATCATAATAGCTCGCAGTTCTTGATCTTAAAATCTTCTACTTTGAGAACATGTGAAATTATATGAAATAATCGTTGTACTCTTAAGTCATTAAAAAACAAAATTTTTAATATTTCAACAGTTTGGGAATCGTTGTTTATATCCTTTCTGAAATTTTATTCCATTTAAAATTTTATTCCATTTGTACTCTAATTAATTTGCATATTGAGTATTATCCAACCTAAATCATAAGAATCATATATATATATATATATATATATATAGAGAGAGAGAGAGAGAGAGAGAGAGAGAGAGAGAGAGAGAGTCCTACTACTATCTTTTTAGGAGGACAAAGCTCATTGTCCTCCTAAATCGTTTTATATGATAGAAATTTCGAATCGATGATCGAAATCATTGAAGTTGATTTAGAGTATTTAAAGCATTTAGAAACTAAATTTTATAAATTTTTAAAATTATTTTCAAGTTCATTGATGAGTAGAAAAATGACTTTTGAAAATAAATGTTAGACTTTTCAACTTTATGATCGGACTTATCAATTATTATCTAAAAAATTTTCTATCAAAAATTTATGCGGTTTGAATAGCTTTACACCGTTAAACAAGCAACCAGCTTATATTGGCCGTCAAAAACTATCGATTTTGTAATTCTTTGATCACCACTAAATAATTTTTAAAATTTATAAAATTTAGTTTATACACGTTTTAAATATTTTAGATCAACTTTAACAGTTTCGATCATAAATTCAAAATTCTTATCATATAAAATAACTTAGGAGGACAAAAAATTTTGTCCTTCTAAAAAAATAATAACTGTACTATATATATATATATATATATATATATATATATATATATATATATATATATATATATATATATATTACAAATACAGCTAAAATAGAGTGTGCTTTGGATTGCTCTAACCCTACTGAACGATATGTTAGTTGGATTATATTACAAGGTTGTTTTGAGATCCATTGAAAATACATGCTATATATCTATAAAGTTTTGAAACACAATATAAAAGAAAACTATTTTTGGCCGAGTTTATTGTTATAAAAAATAAATAAAGTATGTAACTTGTTATTTTTCTCTCAAAGAAGATGAAAACGAGAGAAATAGTATGGTACATGTTCCTTTTTTTTTTCTCACCATTTTATGCCTAAAAAATAAGAGTGCCACATCTTAAAGTGAGAGTTCTCCACCAAGATAAAGATACACTTATATAAAGCATAAAGAATGAAAATAACCACACACTTTTTGAAGAGCAAAAATGTTTATAAAAATTTTTCTCATTGGCTGAGAGAGAGAGAGAAGAGGTTATGATAAGTGAGGCATTTTCTCGAGAAAAAAAAAAAAAAAAAAAAAAAAAAAAAAGAGAAAAGAAAAAGCCAACAAGGCTTGTTCAAAGAGAGGGCATCTTCATGTTCTTATTGATGAGGTCATGATTAAGACAATACAAGCTAAAGAGGCTCGGTTGGATGTTGATTGCACAAGAGAATAATACCAATATTTCGTACAAATTAAGGTTGATTATTACCATAAAGAGAAAATTAAAAAGTAGAGCATTTTAAAACTTGTGGAAAGAGAGTTACCAAAAGATCCTTTTCGACCGAAGGAATCATCGTGATATGTTCTAGTTAAAGATGGTACTTGATTAGAAAAAAGTGCTCATAAAATGTTGTGATTATGGTCCATAAGCTCTTTTTAAGTATATGATTGAGAAGAGAATCATAGTATGTAGTTATAATTGTGACAAAAATACGATTTGCATAAGATAGGGGAACAAAAAGAGATGAATGGACCCTTACTTACCTTTCTGATCTCTAAGCCTAAGAAGAAGATGATTTTCTTTAAGTAGATATTGACTTCTCATACTCCTCCTCCCAATATTGTGGCTCTTAAGTAAGCTAGTTAACTATTTTGCTTATACTCTATCTCTCTCTCTCCCTCTGCGTCGCTCTCTCTCCTTGGCTATAATTGGCTTCTTCTCATTATAAATAGAGCCATAGGTAACTCAAACATTATGCCCATGCCTGCTTTTCTCTTCATTTCTTCTTCTTTCCTCTTTCTCTTCCATAACTCATTTAACTCTTGAACTTTCCATATATACCTTTTTCAATTCTTCAAGCTTCTTGAAATATGTCTTCCTGGACCAAAGAGGAGAACACGCGATTTGAGAATGCGTTAGCGACGTATGATGACAGCACACCCAACAGATGGCAGAAGATAGCACGGGCCGTCGGTGGGGGGAAGACGGCTGAGGATGTGAAGCGGCACTATGAGATGCTCATCAAAGACCTCGAAAGCATTGAATCGGATGATAATGCCTCCTCCTCTTCTAATGCTAGAGGTGATATTAGTGCCAACAAGGCACAAGAGTAGTTAAGTAATTCATTATTTCTTTCTCCTCTCTTAATTTTAAAGGGACCAGCATCCTGCCCTGTAGACTGGTGGGTGTTGTCTTTATATGTTTTAAGTAAATTAGTTCTCTAACTTTTAAGATTAATGGTTAACGCCAACGATCCGACATTTTCTACCGAAAAGGAACTTTGTTCTGCATGCTCGTAAGGTTTGACTTGGCGTGGCTTTTGCGAGCGATCCTGGGACACTAGTTTAATGCCAAACAATTGTTCGGCCCACGTGTAAAATATACGACGGTGGTCCACAAATATAGAATTGTCCCATTTTGTAGATGAGGCACAATAAGTGCTCCTCGCAATGACACTGCAAATGAAACACACTCTAGAACCAAACATGCCCTAAGAAAAATATCCACACTCTATATATATATATATATATATATATATCTTCACATAAGTATGTATCTCTCTCATTACTTACTAACTAATCAATATTTTTAAGGTAACCTTTTAGTGTTTTGATAAGTGTTTTTCGCTTTTCTATATACGAAGCTAATCGATATTATCGTCTCCTTGATCCCTTTCAGGATAACAAATATATCATATCTGGTGAAGCAAGGGTAATGTATTCTATGTAGTATATATATTTAGAAGGACCAGTACTCACTTCTTTGGGGAAAAGGTAGTACTATAGCAAAGGAAAACAAGATAGCAATAAGCTGCTCCAATATACATATCTGGTGAAGCAAGGGTAATGTATTCTATGTAGTATACTATTTAGAAGGACCAGTACTCACTTCTTTGGGGAGACAGGTAGTACTATAGCAAAGGAAAACAAGATAGCAATAAGCTGCTCCAATTAAGAAGAAGATGAAACATAACTGGTTTTTTCTGCATCTATGTATTTTTCTACTTTGTCTAATGTAATATTATTACCACCAACATCTGATATGATTAGAGTGGTCATATGTACTGCTTAATTAATAGAAATCTATTGGAACTAAATGTGAGTTTTTCTTTATCTCTTTACTTAATACTCTACCTTTAATTAGTTAGATCTTTGCATGGCTTTTGTTAATGTTCTAATTAGTTCAATTGATGTCTTATATTTCATGCAGCTTATAATTTGTGTTTTTTTTATAACGCAGCTTTTAACAAAAAAAAAAAAAATAATATATTTTATAATATCAAGGCAAATATATATATATATATATATATATATATATATATATATATATATATATATATATATATATATATATATATATATATATATATATTCGACCTTTGAGCTTATTTAATTCCTCATGTTTAATTCAATTTCATATCCTGGCCTTATTGAAAAAATTCATTAATTTTATGACCTTTGAGCCCAAATGAAGTGAGTGTTTAATATAAAAGGTTAGAATATAGTTCTCTAAGGTTCTGTGTTGTTGGGAAATAAGCCTTAAAATAAGGTTTTAATTTTTTTCCAAATGCGTTTAGTTATGAATGGAAACAGTAATTTTCATCTTTCTGGAATAAGCTGGTATAAAGCTAGTATAAACCTCAAACTACTATTCCATTATTTTTTTTTTAGAACAAGATTAAAGAAAATATAATTTTAATAATTATATTAACTCTTTAATTAATCTAATATTTTGACTAATTTAATTATTTAATTAACTAATTATTTAACTATTAAATAATTAACTAATTAATTTATTAAATTATTTATAGTTAATTAAATTATTTATTAATAATACTCGTTATTGTTAATTATTTTGTCAATTAATATTTAGGGTTATCTAACCATAGTTAATTAAATAAGTTAAATTATTATTTAATTACTATTTTTATATTAATTAATTAGATAAAATGTTATTATTTTAAAATTTTAATTACTCTTATTCTCACTATTCCAATCTAACTATTCAAATATTATTTTTCTTATTCTCAAAAATAATTCAATTTTCATCTTAAATATAAAATTAGTTTTGTTTCTATTTATTCCTGAACTTATATCTATCTTTAGAATAAACCATTTTACGTTTTGACGTAAAATTTAGAGAGAAAATGGTTATTAGACGCTCTTCATGTGAGTCAATACCTGGAGAAATATTACTTTAAGCCCTTATCCTAAGCTAGATGCTAAAAATTATATATGAATGAAGCATACACTACAATAAAATTAGGCTATAGCGATACTTTTAAGTGTTTCTAAAATCTAAAAAAAATATCGCTGACAAAAATACCGACACTTATTGTAAGTGTTGCTATATGTGCCGTCGCTAAAGTATATAGCGACACATTTTTGTAATGTGTCCCAAAAATATGTCCCTATAATCTAATTTTGGATATAAATGGAATATTGATAGAACACTTATACAAAAATGTCACAAATATGTGTCCCTATAACCTGATTTTGTTGTAATGATAGAATTAATGCACCCTACATTTCTCTCAAAAAAGAATGCACTTTACATATATAACTCCAAGAAAAAAAAAAAAAACGAACAAACAAACAAAAAACTTACATAAGGAGAACATGAAAAACATTAATGAATCATCAATGTTTTAAGATTAAAGTTAATTGATGCTTCAATATGTAGTATATATACTCCTATTAGACACAAACACAAAATTCTTTTTTTTTTCATCCTTAATTAATTTGCCTCATCATCATCATGTGGCTCTCATGTAAACTAGTCATCATTTTTAGATTAAACACCCACCCCTTTTGCCACTCTTTCTCTCTCCTCATGTATTATTAGCTACCAATTGGTTTCACCTAACCACCATCCAATATATATATATATGGGGCAATTTCCTACATACCCCTAAAAATTTTCCTGTTTTTAGATTTACCCCTCTTAGAAGGCTAATATTAAAACTACCCTTCTTACGTTCTAACTTCTTTCCAAAATACCCCTGAAGTTAAACTCTGTTAGTGTACCGTTTGAAACTGCCGTTATCTGTGTGTAATTACTATTTTGTCCTTTTAAATATACTCTAAACCCTAAACCCTAAAACCCTAAACCCCTAAACCCTAAAACCGTAAACCCTAAACCCTAAAACCCTAAACCCTAAAACCCTAAAAAATCCTAAACCCTAAACCCTAAAACCCTAGAACCCTAAAAAATCCTAAACCCTAAACCCTAAAACCCTAAACCCTAAACCCTAAAACCCTAAAAAATTCTAAACCCTAAACCCTAAACCCTAAAACCTAAAACCCTAAAAAATCCTAAACCCTAAACCCTAAACCCTAAACCGGGGCAAAATAGGTATATCTGATAGTTTTCAACTCCGATTATTATTTAACTCTAGTTTAGCCCTAGTTAACTTAACAAAGGGAAACGGTAGGGGTATTTTTAATAACGGTCGAACGTATGAAGGGCATATTAGAAAGAAAAAAATAAGAGGGGTAAATCAGATATTTCTTCATATTTCAGGGGTACACAGGCAATTATCCCTCTATATATATATATATATATATATATATATATATATATATATATATATATATATATATATATATATATATATATATATATACCCATATACTTATATATACCCTAAGGCCTCGTTTGGTAACGAGAACTAGAGGGGATAAGGGCTTATCCTCCCTAGTTATACCCAAACGCAATTAAGGTCGGATTGGAACAATTATTTTCGTCTTTCTGGAATAAGCTGGTATAAGATTGGAATTACTATTACAGCCGTTTTCTGGAACAAGACTTGTTCCCATTTGAGAATAAGCTTAATTAAATTAATATAATTTTAATTATTATTTTAACTCTTTAATTAATCTAATAGTTTAATTAATTTAATTATTTTATTAACTAATTATTTAAGTATTTAGATAATTAACTAATTATTTAAGACAATTAAAATTAAAATTTTTAATATTTATAAATTTTTAAATTTTAAATTTTAAATTTTATAGCTTTTAAAATTTTTAATTTTAATTTTTAATAAATTTATCATATAATTTTAATAAATTATATGATAATTTTTTTTAATAATTTTTTTTTATATATAAGTAAAATATAAATTTTAATAATTTCTTAATAAATATTTTAAATTAAATATTTAAAATCATATCAATAAAATTTTAATTATAAATTAAAATTTTAGTCCTCTTTATTCTTCTTATTCCTCTTTAATTTACCAAACATAATTTTCTTTATTCCCGGTATAACTCTTAAACCCAACCAAACAGAAATTTATACTAGTTCCTGCTAATACCATAACTTATATCTATCTCCGGAATAACTAAATTTTTTTTATTCCCAAACCAAACACAGCCTAATATATATATATATATATATATATATATATATATATATATATATATATATCTTAGCCACTCAAACATATATAACATCCATAAATAACTACACTCCCTCTATTCCTTTATCTCTCCAATCAATTCTTTGAACTCTCTAAGCCTTGATTATATCTTCATTTTCCTTTTGAAACCGTGTCCACGTGAACCGTAGAGCAGAACAAGCGATTCGAGCGAGCAATAGTGACTTACGACGAAGAGACGCCTGATCGGTGGCAGAAGGTGGCGCGAGCTATCCGCGAGGGAAAGACGGCTGAGGATGTGAAGCAACACTTTTGAGAAGATCTTCGAAGTAAGAATATTGAGTTGGGACACAACGATCCACGAGAAGATATATACCTGATGAGTGGCGAAAGGTGGCGCATTATCAGAATGTGAAGCAACACTCTGAGAGATACTACGTCGAATACATTAAGAGTATATTGAGTCTGGAAACAATGACTCCTTTAGTAGAGATAGTTAAGAAGTTGATGCATGCATGTTTAATTACTTTTAATAATGATACATATGCCAATTAGTAGAGATATATAGTTAAGAACTTCATTTTTAATTAACTAATTAGCTTATCACTTCAATAAACTAAATTTCTCTTCCCTTCAAAAAAAGAAAAACAAAAAAAAAAACAATGTTATAAATGCCTACTTTGCCTAACTATTCGAATATCAACGGCTGTAGCCACAGTTCTAAAATATCAAATGGTTAGAAAAAAAAAATAATTAATTTACTTAAAATTTATATACATACATCTAAGCTACTAAGTACATGATTGATTTGCCGAGTAGCATTAGATGATGATAAGAACTAAAGCAAGCAAGTTTAGAAATTTGCAATTAATGTGCAATTTCGGCCGATTAAAATGCTCGAGAACTAAACTAAAACTTAATTAAAGGATCATAGATCACATATATATATATATATATACTGTGCCAGATAAGTTCAAAATTTTAAAATGATCATTGAATTCGAATGTAAAGTTTCACTGAAATGATTTGATGAATCAAGTTTGTTCTACAGTTGAAAAATTATCTAAGTCACAACTTGTGACTTACTTTAGATTAAAAATTATTAATTAGTTGCATGTTTGTACACTGCGATCTCATATTTTCACTTAAGAAATCTAAATTTTATACAGAAAAAAAAAAATTGTAATTTAACAGGCGATAGCTGGATTGAAATATGTGATGAACAAAGTAGTAGAAAGGCACAACTAAGTGTCGGCGATAATTTATTTTCTAACAGTAAATATCACAAGGGCTAAAGTAAAACTTTTTAAGAGTGTAGAGAGGAGATTTTAGGATGGTAGGCCCCTTTCAAAAAAAGATTAAAAAAAAATAAGTATCATCAAATTTTTATTTACAAATATAGAGGGTGTTTGATTCGGTCTCTTTTTCGCTTGTTTGGTTCGGTCCTTTTTCACTTAGGAATCAGAATAGGAATAGACGAATTTATTTGTGGAGGTTTGATATGCGAGTCTCATTTCGATTTCAATATTCGGATAAATGCGATCTTTCAATCTCTCCCCTTTTTTTTTCAATCCGGCCTAATTGGTCGGATTAGAAGTTGAATTCATATAGCATTTCAATAGTCTCACATCGGATGAAAATGTGGTTGTAATTGAATTTATATGAGGTTATGGACACAAGTAATAATAACTGGAGTTAAGTATTTTGGACCCCAACAAGTTATTATTGCTAATACACCGAGTCGTTATATTTGGTATCAGAGCCAATCGTCAGTCGAAAATGTGTGACAAGTCTCGATGTCGCATATATCCTAGTAATCTCGGGTTTGAATGCAATGAATTATTATTACAAGTGACTAAACGGTGGGGATGGGAGTTTGTGATGGTTTGAATCCAATAAGTAAGTATTACTAGTGGGTGGAAGTTTGTGATGGTTTGGATCCAATGAGTTATTACTAGTGGGTGAGAGTTTTGATGGTTTGGATCCAATAAGTTATTATTACTAGTGGTACAATTCAAGCGAAAAAAATATATTTTACGAAAATATCTCAATAATTTTTTTTAACTTTAATTTTTAATTAAAATTTAAATTTAGATTTAGAAATTAAATATTAAATTATATATTTTGATTTAGAAATTAAATTAAAATATAAATTCAATCAAGCATTTTGAATTTGATCTATAAATTTAAATTTAATTTAATTATAAGTTTGAATTTGAATCAAATCAAAAATTAATTTTATATTTTGAATTATCCACTCAATTTTAAATTTTTAAATTTTAAATTATTTAAAAATTATATTTAAAATTTTGGCTTATTATTTTAATATTTTGATATAAATTTTTAATATTTAACTTTTAATTTGAATTTAAATTATAAATTTAATTTATATTTTGAGGCGAAAACTCAATTTTAAATTATTTTTATATTTTAATTTTAATTTTAATTTATTTATTTTTTGATAAATTTTTTAAAAAATATATTGAAAATAGAAATCAATCATATTTCAAAAGGAATCTTAAAAATTTAAGGATCAAAATAAAAACCGCCAAAAATATCCATAAACTCGAAATTGGGGGTATGATGCACCCCACCCTTTAATGGGTGAGGTGAGATTTTTTTCACTAATTATTTCGAAATAACTAATAAAATTTATTTCATAATAAATTTGGTATAAAATATACATTTTTTTTATAGCGTGTTTGGTTAACATTATATAATATTATAAATTATTTCGACATAACTAAACATCTGAAATTTCTGAATCAGATTACTATTAATCTTATATTATCGCGTTTAATTTAATGCAATAATATCATGTTAGATTATAGTATATATAGAATTATTATTTTTGGTTCATTTTATAAAATTTAGTAATTCTTTCAATAAAATATAGTTTATCATAAAATTATCTTCGTGATCAAATTTAATATTATTTTTAATAAATTATAATTTTAATATAATTTGCACTTAAATTTAAAATTTGGTTTTAAATTTAAAATTTGAAAATTTATATGTAAAATATAAGCAAAAATATAAAATTCAATATTTTAATTTAAAATATTAATTTAAAATTTTAAAAATTTACATATAAGTATAAATTTAAATTTTAAATTTTAAAATCTAAATTAATATTTAAAAAATATATTTGAATTTTAAAATTTAAAAATTGAAAATTAAAACCTAAATTGAAAATTAAAAATTTAAAAATTAAAATCTAAATTTAAAATTTAAAATTTGACTATTCAAAATTTTAAATTAAAATTTTAAAAATAAAGGTTTAAGAGTTGGAGTTAAACTTATAATTTTATATAGCATGCAAAATAATTTTATTATATATCTGTAATACGAGATACATACATATTCGATAATATTTTTAAAATAATTATATATATATTATAATATTATATTATCCATCAAATTATAAAATGAATTAATTAAAGCGTAATAATTTTGACAGAATTTTTAGTAATTATTACTGAATAATGTGAACCAAAAACATATTTAGATGTACAAAAAGCATAGATTTTTAGATATATATATATATATATACACTTACACTACCACTAATTTTTTCTATTTTTAGTCATATTTACGAACTCGTCGAAGGGTTCGGATGCGAAATCTCGCGGGAGAAATAGACGAAGGTAACAGTTACGCTTCAAAACCCTAATTTTCTAATTTCGCCCCAAATTTTCTCGCTTTTTTTTTCGAAATTTGCACCTTTTTGTTGTTTGTTGTTGTTGTTGTTGTTGTTGTTGTAATTTCTTTGTTGTTCGTGCGTGGATGCCCTAATCGCCGTTGGATTTAGGGCACAGGGGGGCGTCGAACCCCTCGGCCATGCTCGCCGCGCTCGTGACCAAGAGGGCGAAGCTTCAGGATGAGCTCCGAAGCATCGAGAGACAAGTATTATTTATTTATTTTCCCCTTTTTAATTTTGCTTTTGATTGATCTCTTGTTTGTATAGGAGGGATTGGATCGAATCATTTTTTTTTTTTCTTTTTTCCTACGAAAAATTGGATTTTTTTTTTTTTTTTTTTTTTTTTTTTTTTTTTTGCGTTAAACTCTCGTAATATGCAAATTTGCACTTGGACATCTGTAGAATTGTACGGAAGGGTTGAATCATGAGTTTTTTTCTACAAAAAAAATTGGTTTTTTTTTTTTTTTTTTCTGGGGTGGTTAGGCCCCTTTTAATATGCAAATTTACAAATTGTGCACCAGTAAAATTATAAAAAGTTTGTTTTTTTGGTTCAAATCTATATTTTTTTACTCAAAATGGTGTTCTATGAGGATATTGTTGTGTATAATTTATTTAGTAGTGATTGAATCATGGATTTTTCTCTGAAAAATTGGATTTGTAGAAACTTAGATCGTTGTAATTTACATTCCTTTTCTGTTTCAATTTGGTGTTCTTTTGGGGATATTGTGCGTATTTGTGCGGGACGGATTGGTTATCAGTTGAATTATATGTAGTTTGTTTCTTTTGGTTTAAATCTTTGTTTTTAATCAAAATCGTGTTTTCGTGAGGATTTCGTGTATAACTTGTATGGGAGGGATTGAATCACGGGTTTTTCTCTGAAAAATTGGATTTGCAGAAACTTAGACCCTTGCAATTCGCAAATTTACTAGTGCAATTTGATGGTAGTTGAATCTTCTTGCGGCTTTTCCTATTTGAATCGATGTGGGAAAGAACCATAAACCGCGTTCTTCAAAAGCTTAAGCTGATAGACGATCCCGTTTCCGAATTGGATCCAGTTTGTAATTCGAAGTTTAGTTTACGCTTCCTTTCCGCCGTCAACTTCTCTTTGTTTTTTGATTTGTTTTAGTATTAGCTTTCGTTTTAAGTACATTCACACTTACTGCTCCGTGCTACGAAGGTCTACGACTTGGAGACTACCTACTTGCAAGAGTCGAATCAGTTTGGAAGCGTACTTAAAGGTTTCGAAGGATTTTTGTCGTCATCTAAGAACACCACTAAGTAAGCTGCTTCAGTTAAACCTCGTATAAATCTCTTCTCTACAAATTGCCTTTTAACTTTATTCCGTTTTATTTGTAATTGAGTCCCTTTGCGCGATTACTTTAGGGGCGTTTTGGTTTGTAGGAAAAGCAGGGGAAAACGTTTTCCATCGAAATCGCCAGTTTGATTCCGAGGAAAACTAGTTTCTCTACCTTTGTATGATTTATTGTTTTCGTTTCCCGATTTTTTTTGCAGAAAACGAAAACTAGTTTTTCGTGAAATCAAAACTTTTTTCCACACTTTTCCGAGGCACCGAACAGACCTTTACTTACCATTTTTAGCGACTAATTCGGGTTATTCTAATTTTGTTTATGTTCTTATCAATTTAGGCCTTAAATAAGTTGAATTATCATACGCGCTGGGTGATATTAAACATATCGTAACACAAACTTTATTGATATTATTCCTTCAGCCTCAAGCGCTCCCGGAAGTTTCAGCCCGACGACAGGCTCTTCTCGTTGTCGTCAGTGACCTCTCCAGCAGTATGTAACTATAATAACTTACCAAGTAATAGAGATTTTCGCGCACATAGCCCTCGAAATATACATCTTTTCTGATTATCAAATAAGGTGTATTTTATCTCGAAATTGTTTCGAAAGTGCACATTCTATTACAGTGTTGTTAGAAATAGGCTTCGAGTTGAATTTTATTTGAGGAATGAGATTATTGGAGTCGTGTCATCTTACAAACGGCGCACTCTTTTTGCATTTGACTGGTAATTTGTGAATGCCCGCCTCCTCGTTTTTCCAGGTTGAAGAGCATTTAGCCGGACGAGAAGGTAAGTTTGCATCGGAAAGATCGAACGATCACAATCCACAGCAGATACTTTGGTTTCCTTTAGTTACTTATTGTGTTTTTTGGTTGCAGATGGAAGAGCCGAGTACGGACCGGGTCGGTCGAAAGGAGGAAGCACTCCGGCAAATGGACAGTAAGTGCGCTCGGAATAATTCCCGGAACGAGTTAAAATGTCGATGTTCGTACGAATTCATTTTTGGTATTTTTTTCAGAGGAAAGCCGAAGAAAGGCGGAAGGATTGCATTGAGGGAGGGGAAGAGAATCCGGCCTTCGAATGACCAAGAATTGGATGATGAAGATGAATTCTAAACCAAATCTTAGATAGATTGTGTGTGTGTGTGTGTGTGTGTGTAGAAGTAATTTCTTTGCTTCGGTTTGCCGAACTCGATCAGCAACTGTTATTGTTCCTTGTTGCAATTTCATGTTGCTAGATGTATAAATGTTCTGTTTATGTGAAATCCAAAAACTGGATGTATTTTGTGATTTTTTTTTTTTTGTTTTTATAAGATCTATTGTGGTGGAGACGAACAATCATCGACGATTTTTAATGTATACTGGAAATATGGAGGGCAATTTCTCTTTCTACTTCACTGTAAATTTGTTCTTCCTATGATTCTTTTGGTTTATTATTATCTGTTGCAGATGTGCTCTGTTTTATTCATTCCCTTCTTTGTATTGCTCTTTCTAATGACATTGTAGCCAGTTGAGATGTACTCTTACAATTACTCTTAAGACTGATAGAGAGAGTTTGTAGTGGATTTTTGTGACGGTCCGACCCATTAATAATAATAACTCGTTGGATCCAAATTATCGATCCAAAATGTTTAAGTTTAATTATGATTACTCGTGTCTATCATCTTTTATAAATATCCGACCTTTACATCCGATGTTGGACTATTAGCCCTCATTTGGTAACGGGGATAAGGGAGGGATAACCCTCTTATTCCCGTTATTATACCCAAACGCAATTTTTGGAGATGAGAATAGCTAAACCCACTCCTTAGCAAGTTATCCCAGTCTGTCATTTTTTATAAATATCCGACCTTTACATCCGATGTTGGACTATTAGCTCCCATTTGGTAACGGGGATAAGGAGGGGATAACCTCCTTATTCCCGTTATTATACCCAAACGTAATTTTTGGGGGTGGAAATAGCTAAACCCATCCCTTAGCGGGTTATCCTGGGAATAGCTAAACCCACCTCTTAGCGGGTTATCCTGGGATAACCCGCTAAGGGGTGGGTTTAGCTATTCCCACCCCCAGGTAGAATATTAAATATTTATTTAATATTAATATTAAATATATTTAATATTAATATTTAATATTAATATTAAATATTAATATTTATCTAAATATTAATATTTAATATTTAGATAAATATTAAATATTAATATTTAATATTAAATATTAATATTTAATATTTAATATTAAATATTAATATTACAATTTAATATTTAATTGTAAATATTATTTGAATTTTTTAATATTTATCTAAATTAAATATAAGGTTGAATAATACCATAAATTTATTTAATTTTAAATTATATCATAAAAGGCAAATTAGTAAATAAAAATATTTAACCCCTCAATTCTTCTTATTCCTCTATTCTCAACCAAACACAATTTTCTCTTATTCTTCTTATTCTTCTTATTTCTATATAATTTACCAAACACAATTTTCTTTAAACCCGGTATAACTCTTAAACCGAACCAAATGCAAATTTACACTAGTTCCTGCTAAAACCATAACTTATACCTATCCCCAGTATAACTAAATTTTTCTTATCCCCGAACCAAACGCAGCCTTAGGGTGTCACAAACTCTCTCCGTTTAGGCTTTACGTCTTTGTCATTCCAAGATCACTTTGTCCTTGAGACTCTTGGCTCAACCGAGGCTCATTAGACACTTTCAGCTGATAATTAGTTCTGATACTAAATTTAATGATCCAATTCGATAGTAATAATAATTCGTTGAGTTTAAACCACCGATCCAAAATATTTAAGCTCAATTATTATTACTCATATTTATAATTTCTTATAAATTAAATTATAATTTTATTCTCATCCAATATGCGACTATTGAGGTGTCACGCAAGTATTCTGAATAATAATTCCTTAGTTTGGCTTGTTGGCGGTTTAATTTTTGTCCTATAGTTGACGTTAATTATTAATCCTAAAAGAGCTTGGGCTGAGAGGACTGGAGTATATAAATATGTTCTTCTACAAGGACTTATATGTAAAAATTCCACATTTTTCTTTGAACAAAGGAAATACAAAGGCCCCTTCTTAAAACCCTCTCCTCCTCCTCCTCCTCCTCCTCGGCCACCCCCATGCCTCCGCCGCCGCCGCTGCTCCGCCGCGCCACCGCCGCCGCAGTGGCGGCTGCGGCGGCGGCGGCGCTGGCGAACCGCTCCTACGCCGATGGCCCCTTCTCCTTCCTCGGCTCCACCTCTCCTCCTCCTCCTTCAGCGGCGCCCGCTAAAGCCGGCGCAGAGCCCCGCGCCGCCGCCGACTCCTCCTCGGGAGGCTTCGACGCCGAGTCCCTCGAGCGCGCGGCGAGCGCGCTGCGGAAGATCAACAGCTCTCCCCACGCCAAGCAGGTGTTTGTTCAAATGCCCCAACGAATCCTTTGCTCTCTTTTTTGCGCTCTGGGTGTTTGATTTGTTGCATTTGTGGTGGTTTTAGGTGTTTGAGGTGATGCGGAAGCAGGAGGAGACCCGGCTCGAAGAATTGGCGGCGGAGAAGGCGCAGTTTCTCGCCAACCAAGCTCTAGCTGGAATCGTGAGCTTTTGTTAATTTTCTTTATTTTTTTGTTGACATTATAGTATATCTTTCATCAAAATCATATTTTTTCACATTCTCCATGTCCTTTTATTGTCGTAGTGTATGATATGGTTGAGTATAAAATTCTTGAGTGTATAGTAGTATAGTAGGGGGTTTTGCGGATTGCGTGTTGCGCGATTGTTACATTGTACCGAGAAATAATAATTGAGCTAATTTTGTGGTTGCCGAGGATCTTTTTTGGTCCAACCGGAGCTTCTGCTGAAGTGTTGTTTGAGTAGAGATTTTCGAAGAAGCCCTAAAAGATTCTTTTTTTAAAAAAAAAAAGATTAACCAAAGTCCTCCAGAGCTAAGATTTTAGGTTTTTGTTTTCCGAATGAGATACCGATATATGCAATGGTGCTTTTGCCGTCCGAATACGATGCAAACCCCCTGCAGTTGCTTAACAGTTGTTCTAGTTCTTCTGCCGAGTTTCGTCTTCTCGAACTTGCCATAACCTCTGACGAGTATTTCCTGATATACTTACTTGATTCGTTAATATCTAGTACAATATCTTGTGCCGTTTGCCATTCTCCTTATACCTGTGCTTTTGGTTTGCATTTTGGAATTCAAGTTAACTCTTTATCTTTGATCAATAATTTGTACTTGGAAGTTGAATCCCATAGATATACTGGTGGTTACACATTCGGTTATCTACTCAAGTACTGCTTGTCATACTAGCAATAAGCTCGATGTTTCTGCAACTTAATTATTTATTAGCTGCACTAGCTCTTTCAGTTCCCTTAGCTGTTACAGTTTTCATTAGACCGGTGATTTCCAATTGCTAGGAAACGCAACGTAAACTGGCTGAAGAGCAACGGAACCTTGTCCAACAACAAGCGCAAGCCAAGGCACAGATGGCGCGCTATGAAGATGAATTAGCAAGAAAGAGAATGCAGGTTTTTTTTTTTTTTTTTCTTTTTTTAATCTGCTCATCTGATTACCCAGTGTCTCCTATAAGAACTTTCTTTTCATTCGCTCCGACTTTTTACTCGATGATAGAGAAAAAGTTAAAGTGGCTTTTATGTCGTATCTCTGCAAATTCACCTATTTACATTTTTTTCACTGTGAAATCTGAATCTTCATATATACCCCTCAAAAATGTTGTTTTCTTAATGGAAACATCCTTAAGCTGGGGAGTCATCAGTCATCCAATTCATGGTGAGGAAGTTGGTTTTCTAGTTAGAAAGGTTTATCGAAGAGATGCGCTTTTCTAAGTACATTGGCTCAGATGTAGAAGTTAATTTTTTGTAGTATAATTCAGTTATGGGATGTATAAAATTTGGATTGCGCAGCGTCGCGGTTGTAAATTTCTCATCAGAAAGATATCAAGTGTTGTACATTTTGCAGATAGAACATGAAGCTCAGAGGCGACAGAACGCAGAACTCGTGAGAATGCAAGAGGAGTCTGCAGTTAGAAAGGAACAAGCTAGGCGTGCTACTGAGGAACAGATTCAGGCACAGCAGAGACAAACCGAGAAAGAGAGAGCTGAAATAGAGCGCGAGACTATAAGAGTGAAAGCTATGGCGGAAGCTGAGGGTCGTGCTCATGAAGCAAAACTGACTGAAGAGCATAATAAGAGAATGCTTTTGGAGCGCATTCACGGCGAGAGAGAGAAGTGGATTGCCGCCATAAATGCAACTTTTAGCCATATAGAAGGTGTTGTTTTGCTAAAGCTGGCACGGCGGCTTTCTCTAATTTGCTACGAGCATCCTTATTTTAAATACATCCAATTGGATAAAGAATTACTTTCATCTTTTCTTTTTGTTTCTTTTTTAAATTAAGTCTGATAAATGTTCGATGTCCGTTATCTTTCTTAACTATCATAAGATGTAATTGTTCTCATTTTCTGTATAGTCTAAAGTTAATCATCATTCTGTTTTTTGTCACTTCTCAATCGGTGTCACTTTCTTTTTTCCCTTTTGTTAAGAAACTTGACAAATGTTATTGCTTTGATCATATCGATTTGACTTTAAAAGTAGCGAAAACATCATTCGCTGTACAATTTGATTCTTACGGGCTGTTTTCATATCCTTTTTTATTTATAAAATATCTGCTTTCCTTCTTTCATCGTGTTTATTGTGAAATTCTACAATTAAGTGCCTCGAACTGTGCTTTCATGTCATTTATGGCTGATTTGAGATCGAGAATTAATAGCTATCTCACATATTTATAATCTAACTTGAATTTAGACGCTGAGATTTGTTTCTTGTTCTGAATCTACAGGTGGTGTTAGGACATTAATGACCGATCGGACTAAGTTAGTAATGGTTGTTGGGGGAGTTACTGCAGTCGCTGCCGGTGTTTACACTACCAGGTTCGCTCTTTCTTCTTTTTTGGATATGAATATGTTAGAATACATGCACTTTAGATGAAAGCCTATCATTCTTTTTCAAATTTCGGTCCTTGATGTTTGCCCTGAATTTAATTACGTCCCCCATGGTATCAATTGTACGATTTAGTCACAGAAGTTTATTCTGCATAACCCCGTATAAGACTTCTTCTTTTGTTAAGGTTGAAGCTCTGAGGATAGAGTTGAAATCAACGTTTAGCTTTGGTGACGAAATTGAAATGCAGGCCCGCCAAACTTAAACGATCGATTTCGCGACTGACTGTTATATTATATCATTGTCTTTTTATCATATATTAGGTAATGCCCCTCATTAGTTATCTTATACAGGGAAGGTGCTAGGGTTATGTGGGGATACGTCAACAGAATTCTGGGCCAACCTTCACTGATTCGCGAGTCCTCAATGGCCAAGTTTCCGTTTTCGGGCCTGTTTTCGCGGATCGCTAATAAATCCTCAGCGTCTAGCTCTGGGGCAGCTTCCGAAAGCGGGAGTAGCTTCGAGAATATCATTCTTCACCCTTCATTGAAGAGGAGGATCAAGCAGCTTGCGCGGGCTACGGAGAATACCAAGTCGCACGATGCGCCATTTCGGAACATGCTGTTCTACGGGCCTCCAGGAACTGGGAAAACTTTGGTGGCAAGGGAGATGGCTCGCAAGTCGGTAAAGTTTGAATTCTATATCTCCCTCTCGCTTTTTTCTTTGTATATTCTGCAAGTTTTTCGTGCAGATTTGATGAGAAAAGCGTTGCTTTTTTGCTCGTAAAGCGAGCAGGTCGTTTCCAGTTAGTCCTCCTTGAATTTGCCGCCTATCAATGGGTTTACATAGCTTAAGCAGCTAAACTAAAAAAAAATATCATCCATCAATTTTCTATTTGTAGAACGTCATTAAGAGAAGTTTAGATTGAAAAAACCGGTAATAATCCGATTGATTTACGTTACAGGGCCTGGATTATGCGATGATGACAGGAGGCGACGTTGCACCTCTGGGATCGCAGGCCGTGACCAAGATTCATGATATATTTGATTGGGCTAAGAAATCCAAAAATGGCTTACTGCTCTTCATTGACGAAGCCGATGCCTTTTTATGCGAGTAAGTCGGCAACTTGGCACTCCCGCATTATAATCTGATCATAGTTCAATTATCTTTGGTAACCCTCGAGTACTCAGCGGCGAAATGAAGCCATGCCTAGCTTGTTACCGAATGTTCGTTCTCTCGAGCCTTTCAGATTCTATGCTCCAAAAGTAGAAACTCTAATATGAAACTTCTATTGCTAACGAAATTAAAAAAACTTTTTATGCTGCTGTATAGTTAATATCTTGGAATTGTCTCCTTATCGATCAGGCGCAATAGCACATACATGAGTGAGGCCCAGCGGAGTGCTCTCAATGCTCTGCTCTTTCGGACCGGTGACCAATCGCGGGACATCGTTCTCGTCCTCGCCACAAACCGGCCAGGCGATCTCGACGCCGCCGTGACCGACCGAATCGACGAAGTGATCGAATTCCCGATCCCCGGAGAAGAGGAAAGATTCAAACTCCTCAAACTCTACCTAAACAAATACATGTTACAAGAAAATAATAATAGCAATGAATCCTCCCCGCAGTGGAGTTCATTGTTCAAGAGGCAGCAGCAGCAGAAAATAGTGGTCGAGGATATAAGCGACGAACTGCTTACGGAGGCAGCTAAGAAGATGGAGGGCTTTTCGGGGAGAGAGATTGCGAAGCTGATGGCGAGCGTGCAGGCGGCGGTGTACGGTCGTCCGGATTGCGTCTTGGATTCGCAGCTGTTCAGAGAAGTCGTTGATTATAAGGTGGCAGAGCATTATCAGCGTATCAAACTGTCGAACGAAGGTGCGGGAAACACCACAGCAGCAGAAAAAGAGAATGCTTCTGCTTCGGGGGGAAGCTGAAACTTTTTTCAGCCACCGTTTTTTTGCGAGTGCTTTTCATAACCGATATTGTAGCTTAGGAGGAGAGTTAAAATGGTTCCGAAGAGATTCGGTAGTGTCGAGATATGGCTTTTTTTTTCGACGAATTAGAGCAGTATGAAGAACACATAGCTTTTTTTGTAGTCTTTTTATTTGTATCCTCTTTTTTCTTCTCTTTTCTATTCAGCTTTAAAACTGTTAATTGTAATTGGATTGTAGTTGGATATTTTCATGGATGTAAAAGTTGTCCAATTTATGTGATGTTTTTTTGTTTGGTGATTTAAAAGCTCTTAACAAAATATCGGAAGTAGTTTTTCTATGTTTTGTATCTGTAACATGGACGGTGGTTATTTATTTATAAGTTAAAAATAGAACTAATTTTTTTCTTTGTGATAATAAACTTAGAAAATTAATAAATTAAGTTAGATGAGTTCAATAACTTGAATATAAAATTGGGGTCCACAGTAGATCTAAAAATCAAATAATAAATTAACGCTTGATCGAAACTCGTGGGCGCTGTTTCTGTACGTTTTAAGTAATTTAGTTGCATATTTCTAATAATTCGACATTTTAAAATTAATGATTAGCGCCAACGATCAGACAATCGACTCTTCTATTTTAAGTTTTTCTTTTTTTTTTTTAAAACCTTTTTGTTCTTTTTTTAGAAGTTAAGAATTAAGGTCTTGTTTGTGATTAAATCAATATAAACAAAAAGGTAAGAGAGTGCTAATTCAAAAAAAAAAAAAAAGAAACAAAAAAAAAAAAGAAGATAAAAAGAGAGTAAAATATAGTTGGATGCTCAATTTCAAAATAGCTAACTCATTGATAAATCTTTTTTGGGACTACATTCACAAGCCATATCATACATACAAGCTAAAGAATACTAATACATAAATACCCAATTGAACAAATCCACCCAATAACCCAATACAACAATCTTAACTAATCACTTTTGCTTTTTATCTCTTTTACTCATAAAAAAAAATAATAATAATAACACGTAAAAAAAATACAGCAAATCTTTCATAATGTTACTATTATATATTATTGATGTGTTGATATATATGACTCGAAACTTTATAGTTGATTCATGCATACAGTTTAAGAATATCATATGTGTTTATCAATACATCAATATTTTATAAAAGTAACATTAGGAGAGATTTGAAATATTTTTTTATTATAAAAATATATATATGTATATATATCCTACTTATGTAGCTTTGAAAAAGTGTTTGTTCATAAATAGGATTATATAGTAGCTAATAAGCATAATAATTATCATTATTATTATTATTATTATTATTATTTTGAGAATCAACATAAGCAAGGAATCTCTTGAGGTTGCGATTGAATACGCAGGGTCGCTCCATGTGGAGGAGATGGCCAGCTTTGCTTATTCCAACCAATGAAGTGTTTCCCCCTAATTGCCTGACATTTAAAAAAAATATATAAAAAATATATATAATAATAATAATAATAATAATAATAATAATAATTGAGAGTATAATGAGTTTAAAAATATTCATTTTCTAAAACATTCAATCCGAAACACCCACGATCAGCAAATATAAACATCAAATGCATCTCATAAATTTTTCGATGATCAAGTGGTCTAAAATATAGCTTATTGTTGAATATAAAAAATATAAACAATATTCTCTATCAGCTTAAATTTTTTTAAAAAATAATTATTATTTTATATAATTTAATAGAATCCAATTTGATTAAATTTATATTTTAAGTCTTTTGGCGCGGTGATGAAAAATAAAAATGTTGAATATAAAATATATAAATATTATTTTTTAATAGTTTAAAATTTTAAAGAATAATCGTTATTTTGTATAATTTAACATTTATATATACTTTTGAAATTCATTAATTTTAAAACCACTTGAGCAATAGATATAAGCAGCATTGAAAATTTTGAATTTTGAAAAATTCATGAGATTTAAATCATGTTTAATAATAGAGATCATCAAACCAATTAAATGCACCCTTATCATATATTTGTTAGAGCATTTGTGTGTTTGATAATGAATATAAACAAAATACCAAGTCATAAACATTTTTATTATTGGTATATGTGTGTGCCACATTTAGTATCTTTTGAAATTTAAAATCTAAAATTAGTTTTAAAATATTTGTTGCTCAAGCACTTAGCTACTATTTCTATCACCAGAATAAAAATATATATAAATATATATTATTTTAAAATTGAATTTAGAATAATTTTTTCATTTTTTAAAATTACATGGCTCATCAAAAAAAAAAAAAAAAAAAAAAAAAAAAAAAGAGGAGGCATACTCTCTCATCTTCTTGGCGAGTTCAATGTTGAAGATGTTGTCATTCTCTCCCCAAATAAGCATTATTTTCTGCACAATCAAGTAATCAAAATAAATAAATAAATACTTGAAGGTACCGTTTGGTTCGGGGATAAGAAAAATTTTGTTATACCGGGGATAGGTATAGATTATGGTATTAGCAGGAATTAGTGTAAATTGCGTTTGGTTGGGTTTATGAGTTATACGGGATTAAAGGAAATTGTGTTTGGTAAATTTATAGGAATAAGGAGAATAAGATGAATAGGAAAAAATTGCGTTTGGTTGAGTATAGAGGAATAAGAAGAATTGAGAGGGGATAATTATGTGTTTTGACTATTTTGCCCTTTAAAATAAAGTTTAAATGAGAGTAAAAATTTT
Source organism: Tillandsia fasciculata (assembly GCA_029168755.2). Taxonomy (NCBI): domain Eukaryota; kingdom Viridiplantae; phylum Streptophyta; class Magnoliopsida; order Poales; family Bromeliaceae; genus Tillandsia; species Tillandsia fasciculata. Next base: position 23,970,925 of record CM054940.1, read on the forward strand.
AATTTTTAAATTTATATAAATTTTAAAAAATTTATAAAATAATTATATAAATTTTATAAATTTTAAATTAATAATTTTATTTTTTCAAAAATGAAATAAAATAAAATTTTTAGATTTATTAAAAAATAAGTTAAAAAAATAATATTTATTAAATAAAAAATTTTAAATTTTAAAATTTATAAATTTAAATATCTTTTAAAAAATTCTAAGTTAAAAAAATAAAAAAACTAATTTTTATTATTATAGTGTATGGAAAAGAAAGGAAAAAAAAAAAAAAAAAGAAAAAAAAAAAGTGCCGTGGAGAGAGAGAGAGAGGAGCTGCAGAGAGAGAAAAAAAAATTAAAATTTTTAAAATTTAAAATTTTAAAATTTTTAAATTTTAAATTTTAAATTTTAAAATTAAATTTTAAATTTTAAATTTTAAATTTTAAATTTTAAATTTTAAATTTTAAATTTTAAATTTTAAATTTTAAAATTTTAAATTTTAAATTTTTAAATTTTTAAAATTTAAAAATTTTAATTTAAAAAAATAAAAAAACTAATTTTTATTATTAGTATGGAAAAGAAATAAAAAAAAAGAAAAAAGAAAAAAAAAACGTGGAGAGAGAGAGAGGCCTCGATCTCCGTGCCATTTTTTGAATCCCACTTAATTCCATGGGGGGTGGGAATCTGTATTCCCACCCCCATCCCCCTTAAACCGGGTTTGTAGGAATTACAATTCCTACAAACCCGGTTCCCGTTTGGGTACCGTAACAGGGATAGGGGGGTTATTCCCCCCTTATCCCTGTTACCAAACGCCCCCGAAGAGAATAGCTAATCTTGTAGGAACATACATGTAATTTTATATACATGAAAAGATATCTAAATTGTAGTTAATCAATCTCCAAGTAATATAATTCGAACTAAGCTAAATTACAGAAAAATTCTCTACAAATAATCATTTTTTCTCCTTATTTTTTAAAATATATATTATAGTTTTTAAAAAATTCAAATTGATGAAATATTTATTTCCTCATTTCTTAAAATATATATCAAAAATATTTTTAAAATGATAAAAATATATAAAAAATTAATTTATTATCATAATCTTATAAAAATATTTTCTAAAATTTTAAGATGTTATATTTTAGCCTTAGAACTATCGCGACATATTAAAGCACTTACCGCGACTTTTTTCCTAGACAAGAAGCAAATGTATTAAAATTGGGCTTTTATTTTTAAGATTCAGAAGTGTATTTTTGCGGCTTCTGAATCTAAATATTAAGATTTTTTGTTCTCTTGAAATTAACAAGAAAAATAATTTTTTTTAAAATTTTTTTTCCCACTTGAATCTAAGGGTGTCAACGAGCCAAACACGAGCGAGCTGGGGTCGACACGAGCTGGCTCGTTTAAATATCGAGCTGAAAAATTCGGCTCGTGTTCGGCTTGTTTATTAACGAGCCGAACACGAGCTGGCTCGCGAACAACAAATTTAATTTTCATTCCTACTATTAAATGTAAAGTTGAAAGAAAATTAAAAAATTAAAATTTTAATCTAATAATTAAAATTCATAAAAAATTGATGGCCTAAAATCTAAATAGTATATATATATATTCGAGCTGTTATCGAGCCAAACACAAGCGAGCTGATCCCAGCTCGTGTTCGGCTCGTTTATTAAACGAGCTGAAAAATTCGACTCGTGTTCGGCTCGTTTACTAAACGATCGATTCGATCTCGAACTCATTTCGAGCCGAACACGAGTTGACTCGCGAACAATGAGCTGAATTGCCACCCCTACTTGTACCTGCTGGAATGATGGAATTATTGCATCTCTATTGCTGATCACCAACCCCTCCAGCAGCTCCCTCCTCTCCTGTCTGTGGTCAAACATCACCTGCACAACAACAAACACCATAATCCCTCTAAATTTATAATTCAATATATATATATATAATATAAATAATTTAAATTAATTAAATAAATTTATTTATCAATATCAAAATCAATACCGTTCATAGCACCGCCCTATCTAATACAACTCATAAAATATAATAATCATAACATTGACCCTTCTCAAGGCTTAAAATGAGTAAATTGAACACCCCAATTTGACTACTGTTAGGGCACAAGTTGACCATCAAAAAATAAGTATTTTCTATTGGAAACAACTATCAAAATTAATTTAAATACAAAGGGTTTTTTTAAAAAAAAAAAGAAAAATGGTAAACTACCCTTTAGGAGGATGTAAAAATATGCTAAAATCAATTTTAGACAAGAATAATTAAATTAAATATATTATTATTGTTTAGGAATATGTATGTATATCTGATATGTTCTTCAAAACTTCAAAAATATTTTATTTTGATAATTTCATAATAAATTTGAAAATTTTGAATAATAGTAAAAACCTTGAGATAATCTTTAAAGAACCGATTTGGGAGCCACAACTTCAAGTACATGGACATCTTCAGAAGCGCTTTGAGCCTCTCGACGGTCTCCGGCATGAGGAGCTCCGCCGATGAGGCGACCCCGAGCCGCGTCAAAGTGTCCTCGTTTATCGAATCGGTCATCGCAATGACCGAACCGGTCACGACCAGCGACCGGACCAGGCGCGGTCGGGCCTCCGCCAGCTTAAACGCAACCATCCCTCCGTAGCTGAACCCGACAACGTGACACAGTTCTACTCCGAGCACGTCGAGCGCTCCGGCGACGCAATTGGCCTGGAATTCTGGCGACCGCTCGGTCCGGTCGGTCGTCGACTTACCGAAGAAGAAAAGGTCAGGAATGTACAGATCGTAATCGGCGACCAGCACGCCGAACTGGAACTGCCAGGTGACGATCCCCTCGGACGCAAAGCCGTGAATGAGGACGATCGCGGGCTTGGGCCGATTCCTACTGGGCCATAGTTTGTTCGCCTTGTTCTTTCTGGGCTTGGCTACGGCCGCGGTGGCGTCGACAATAGTGTTGGATTCTAGAACCACCGGAGTCTTCGATTCGTTGACGTTCTTCTTATTCTTCTTATTCTTCTGCGAAGGGTGGCGATGTTTGGGCACCCAGAAGTGCATGACGGTGCCCGGTTCGAGCTCGACGAGCACCGACCGGAGCCCCGCCATCCGCACTAGGGCATGTAAGAGAGGTTTCTGGCCTTCGATTAAGTTCACCATTCTCTCTTTTCTCTCTCTCTCTCTCTCTCACGGTAGTAGAGCGATCTTGTATATGCGCGAAGTAGTAAGCTAGTACTAGTGGGCTAACTCTATAAATAAAAGAGTGTGAGTGTTGTTGTTGTGTACACTTTGGAGAGTAGATGGATGATGTGGCGCGCAGCTATTGGTTCATTTTGGCGTGTGGGTCATGTGGGGCCCATAGATATAGGACCTTTTTTGTACACCTGTTTGAGTCATAGTGATCAACGTTTCATTGGTCCATCAACTCCCCACCTATCAAGGCCTGTGTTGGTGTGTTAGCTTGGATTGTTGTAACCACCCATTTAATGTCCTTTCCTTTTTTTTAATTTTTTACTTTTTTTAAGTCAACAAAACAAAATATCCTTTTCACTACTCTAACGGTCACTTCCTTGTTTTCTTTTTAAGCCACATCATCAAACCACCCACCAAAAAAAAAAAAAAAAAAAACCATTTAGGTTTGTTTAGTTATTCTGGGCTTTCATACGAGCTTCGTACTTTTGATATTTTAGGTCTTAGAAAAGTATAGATACCAAAAAACATTCATGGAAAATCTAATAATAATAATAATAATAATAATAATAAGGTAATTCATAGGGAAGTAATATTTTTATCCACTGTGCTACCAATCAGACAGGTCACTGCACTACAGCTTCAGCTAAGCATTAATTTTCAATGTTTTATTATGAATGTATGCGTGACAAAATATAACGATTCGATACACTAGTAATAATAATTTATTGAATTCAAATCACAACTCAAAATACTTAAATTTATTATTATTATTATTATTATTATTAAAATTTATGTTTTTTATGTACTCAAATACAATCTTATTTTCATCTGATGTGAGAGACTAACCCCGTTTTAAATCACAAGGCGATATAAGACTTGTCTCGCCAATCATGTCATTCAGATCCTTGACATAGTTCGTCATCTTGTCTTTCAGACCCTGGCTTACTAGTGTCCATGATCTTTTATATAGCCAATCACACATACAATCCAAAATCACCATGCGATATAAGACTTGTCTCGCTAGTCTTGTCATTCAGATTCTGACATATCATATCACCTTAATTATTTCTCAGATCCTAACTTAGTCAAGACTCGTCACACATTTCTGACTGGTGATTGACTCAAATACCAAATAAAGATCCGACCCGCAAACAATAATAATTTGTTGCGCCTAAACCACTGGCCGAAAATACTTAAATTTAATTATTATTACTAGTGTCAATAGTCACTTATATATCCAATTATAATTATATTTTTATCCGATTTAAAACTATTAAGACTATTAGAGTGTGACACAAAAAATTCCAACCGAGCTCAATGCAAGGGCCCACTCCGACATGGGAGAATCTAAAAAAATAAAAAAACAATATAAATTTAATTGATCCCATATTATCCTCATGATGGGCCCAATGGACCCCAAGGTACAAAATAACTTTTTTTTTATATTTTTTTGGGCCCAGCCCATTAGCTCGCCTCATAAAACAACACTTTCCAAAAAAAAGTGAGAATAATAATTTAAGCCCTACTAATATTTTATTATTTTTATTATTATTATTATTATTATTATTATTATTTTAACAAAAGCTAAATTTTTAAACTTGAAGATCATGTTCTACTCGATATATCGAATAGCAAATATATTTCTACAAAGTTCAACTTTTTATATTTATCCCTTCAAAAATCCAGAGTTATTCATATATATTCATACCGTCTATCTCTGTTAGAAAATTTTAGTTAATTATAGATTAAATATTTAATCTTGATCAGTTAGTAAGATAAATTTACCTTTTTACCTTTCTAGATATTTTTACATTATTTTTTGAATGGACATTTTTGAAAGGGCAAAACTGTTATTTCACATATAATTTGTTAAAAAATAAACCGTGAACTAACGATAATAAACAGGAGGAATATATATGAATAACGTTGGACTTTTGAAAGAATAAATATGAAAAATTGAACTTTGTAGGAATATATCTGCTATTCGATATGTTTATAGGAAGCCGTATGCAATTAACCCATATATATATATATATATATATATATATATATATATATATATATATATATATATATATATATATATATTAAATTTATATATTTTTAAAAATACAAATCTAATTATACTTGTGATTTTTTTATCATTAAATTTATATTAAGATCCATGCTATTATACTTTTTTCTTTTCTTTTTAATTGACTTTACAATAGCACGATCTTAATACAAATCTCATAATAAAAAATCACAAGCATATTTAGATTTATTTTTTAAAAAATATATAAATTTTAATATATATATAGAGAGAGAGAGAGAGGGAGGGGGAGAGAGAGAGAGAGAGAGAGAGAATTAGATTACTAAACTATTAAAAGCACCAAGCTATTAATACGGTTAAGTTTTTAACTCTTAGATAAAATGATGTGTATTTAAGGTGATATTAAGTCCCAACAATTTAGTGGGTGGTCGAAAAAATAGTATAATCTAAGGAATGAAAACAATCAAAGGGATAGATCTAACGATAGAAAACTTAATAGCACCAAATACTTTGTACTATCAATAACATAGTAGAGTTATTGGTGCTTATAAATTTTTGATCATTGAATGAAAAAATATACGATTAAAATTATAGTAGGTTCATCAGGTTTAGTGGGTGGTTGGTGAAATAGTATGATGTAAAAAATAAAATTAATCAAAAAAAAATAGATCTAATGATGAAAAACTTATAAGCACTAATTATTTAATAATTTTATAAGTATAGTAATCAGACTCATATATATATATATATATATATATATATATATATATATATATATATATATATATATATATATAATGACGCTCCTATGCTTTTAGAAATACAAGTCATTGATACTTATGAATTTTTTGTCATTAGATTTAGTGGGTGATTGATAAAATAGTATAATCTAAGGACTGAAATTAGTCAAAGGAATAGATATAACGATAGAAAATTTACAAATAACAATTATTTGGTATTTTTACAAATATAGTAACCAAACTATATATATATATATATATATATATATATATATATATATATATATATATATATATATATATATATATAGACCTAGACCTAGGCTACTATATTATTAATAGTATAAGTTATTGATGCTATTAAATTTTTGACTATTGGATTAAAAAATATACGATTAGGATAATAATGAGCCACTAAATTTTCGTGAGTAGTTGAAAAAATAGTATGATCTAAGAATTAAAAATGATAAAAAAAAATTAATCTAATAGTAAAAAATTTAAAAGCACAAAATGCTTAATTCTACCGATAACATAATTACCAAACTATATACATACATATTATATATATATATATATATATATATATATATATATATATATATATATATATATATATATATATATATTAAGACAGTCCAGGTATAAAGAGATAATTTATAAATTTTAATTATTATCATGTCATTAATTATAATATTACTATATCACTTTCAAATAAACGACAGCGCAATATTTAATTATAATAATTTAAACACCTCTAAACCAAATATTATAATAAATTAAAATTTAACAACCAAATTATCACGCGACAAATCGTGCAAGCGACAATGAGAAATCCACTTGAACAAGAGGGTTTTTTTTTTTTTTTTTTTTTTTTTTTTTTGGGCATAGGTTAAAAAGCAACACCATTTCTTAATTTCCAAATTTAGCAAATTATATATATATATATATATATATATATATATATATATATATATATATATATATATATATATATACTATTAATAGTAAATTATTGATGCTATTAAATTTTTAATTTTTGAATAAAAAAATATATAATTAAGATAATAGTGAGCCTTTGAATTTAATAAATACTTAAAAAAATAATAAAATTTAACAAATAAAAATAATTAAAATAAATAATCTAATAGTAAAAAATTTAATAATACTAATAATCCTGATACTATTAATAATATAATAACCAGACTCTATATATATATATATATATATTTTATCGATAAAAAATAAACTTAGTTGTCATTTATTTATTTTTAATAATAAAATTTTTAAAACAACTATCAAAACCGCTAAATATAAACTAAACTATTTAAATTAAAAATTAAATTTTATATTTTTTGATTTTTTTTTTTTTTTTTTTTGTCTACCAAAGAAACACAAAAATAAATATTTTGAAATCAAAATAAAAAAATATAAATTTTATTTTAAATAATTTTTACAAAATTCTAATCAAAAATTAATTTTAATCAAAATTCTAATCAAAAACTATATATATTTACTATTAAAAATATAATTTTATAATCTTTTAATCATTAGGTCAATAATATCAAAAAAAAAATTAAAATTTAATTTATAAATACTTCTAATAATCTATATCATATTCAACAATCTCCATTATCGAAAACAAATAAATAATAACATAGTACATTTGCTACCGCTAACACTCCCGTCCAAGTCTCTCTCTCTCTCTATTTAAAAAGAACTATTAAGGCCGATAATTTTATTATTATTATTATTAAAAAAAAAAAAAAAAAAAACTTACAATTTCTTTGAGTGAGGAGCAATACTATCCGTACACCTATTTTTAAATATACGATGTGATCAGTAACGTACACTCTATTTTCGAATGAATAAAATATAAAATATACATTCAATTCGAAATGTACATCTAGCATTTTTCTTGAGTGAAAGAGTTGGATTTGTAGGTTCACAAGCAATTTTGTGGGCCCACCCTTTAACAACATCTTATTTGCAAAGTGGACCTTTGCTTAGTAGTAGACACAAAAGTAGGAACAATTAACACTTTCCCAACCCGTGACAAAACAATACCATACACATATGAATGATAATATATATGACACTAATTTATTTATTTTTTGCATTTCTGCATTAAAAATCACGAAAATTACCAATGTATTGTTGTTAATTACATTAGTAAAAGCCAAAGAACAAAAGCAAATACAATATATTTCCCATGCATAATATAGTTTCATGCACGTAGAAAAAGCACTGTCACATTGAAATAGAGGACCACAAATGGGGAATTAATTATATCTAATTAGTTTATAAATTGTGGCAAAATTAATAAAAATAGTTCGACGAAAAATATAAAATACATAAAATATATATATATATATATATATATATATATATATATATATATATATATATATATATGGATGTGACAAAAGCTTCCTTGCAAACAATGACCAAATCATGTTGTATTTAAAGCTAAACCTTCTTACCCCATTCATAGCAATTACTACACTTAACTCAAAAAAAAACATTTGAGCACAGAGCATGCGAAAACATAAAAATATGAGGGGTTTTGTGCAAAATGGCAATATTGCACTCCTAATGGTCTTCTTCCTTGTTACATGCACGAATTTTGATGCATGTGATGCAAGAAGAGTGGGGCATTATTTGGGTAGTAGCCGCCGTGGCCGCCGCCACCACCACCACCATGGGGGAGGGGGGTCGACACTGAGCCCTTCTCCCCCGCCAAGCCCATCATTGCCCCCGCCACCGCCGTCGAGGCCGAGCCCGACCCTGTACCCTCTGGGTGGAACGGTTTTCAGCGTCATGGATTTCGGAGCCAAAGGCGACGGTCGCGCCGACGACACGAAGGTGACAAAGAAATAAATCATCTATTCGGCGCTGCAGCGGTGAGAAGCACCGAAGCAGGTGCTTTACAACGCTGCAGCAGCGCACACAGCTTAGCCAAACAAGCCCTTAGACCTAAACAGATACAAGTTCTTACATTTAAACTACTAAAAACCGCCGATCCCGATCCCGTATCCCGATCCCGATCCCGACCCCAACTCAGTACCCTCCACGTCGTCGTGGATTTCGGAGCCAAAGGCGCAATCGACGACACGAAGGTGACAAAGAAATAATCACCTATTCGGCGCTGCAGCGCACACAGCTTGGCCAAACAAGCCCTTAGACCTAAATAGATAAAAGTTCTTACATTTAAACTACTAAAAAAAGAAAAACAAAACAATAAGCCCTAATCTCTCACATTACATTTCCAAGAAACTAAAAAACCCACACTCATTAGCTCATTGTACCAGTTAGTTACCAACAAATGAAACACAACAAACAAATTTAAAGTTTAAAAAGAAAACACAAAATTTGATTTGTTTTTTTTCAATTTCACAGGCATTTCAGAATACATGGATAGCAGCATGCAAGGAGGGAGCAGGATCAACAGTTTTGGTCCCAGAAAATGTTCAGTTTCTCGTTGGACCGATATCGTTCGCGGGCGCTAATTGCGCGCCCAACATAGTGTTTCAGGTTAAAGTACTATTGCTTAGAAGCATAAACAATAATAATCATATGAATGTTTATAGTTCTCTATATAATAATAAGAGCTTAGGTACCAACAATAATTAGATTCCAAACATAAAAGGGAGATTAAGAGTGTACTCATTAGTGTCATATAGTTGTTTTTTTCTTATTAATGCCAATTGGGAGATTAATTTTAAAAAATAAAAAATAAAAACTAAATAGTTTTGACCAACTTTTAAGGACCCGTTTGGACCAAATTCTGAAAAAGTGATTTCTACATAATTAATTTTGATTTGAAGAATTTATTTTGATTAAAAACTGTAGAGCATTTGGCTTAGTTTAAATAAAAAATAATTTTTCTAAAGTGATTTTGTAAACCCATTTGGCAAAAAAATTTACTTTTATAAATAATATTTTTTTTACTGAATTTTACTTTAATATCTAAATTTTGAATTTTGAATTTTAAAAGTTAAAATTTGAATTTTAAAAATTCAAATATAAAATTAAAATTTGAGTCTAAAATAAAAATTAAATTTTAAAATTCAAATCCAAAATCAGAATTAGATTTCAATAAGCAGATTTTAGTTGCTTCTGATTTTAGGCTCTGAAAATCAAAATTAGATTTTGAAAATAATATTGCCAAACGCTCTACAGGGCCAAAAATCACATTTAGACTCAAAATCACTTTTCGAAAGCTAGACCAAATACCCACTTATATGAATACTAGGCTAAAATGAAATTATCTACCAAACTTCATGCTTAGTAACTACTTATACACAAGAAAAAAATTAATTAATTAAATTGCTCTATTTTTCATCTTTTTTATTTTTTTTCCTCAAGCTTACAGGGCAAGAAACACAAAGAAATGAATTTATCTAGTTTTTTGCAAACACATCTTTTTATCAAAGAAAATCCATAAATATATAGTATGTAAGCAATTAAGAACTAACATAGATAAAGAAAAAAATATATATATTTGAGTGCATTTAACCATAAAGAACTTGAGGAAAAATAAAATTATAAAACATAAATATTAATAAGTATTTTTACCTTGCTTAGAAAAGCCAAGTAGAAGTTAGAAGCATTAAGCCATTCAATTGATGTTTAGTTACATCTCCTGCAATATAATCAGACGAATAAGAATGGGGAAAAACAAAAGAAGAATAAAAAAAAAGGCTTTTTAAAACAATCATTACCTGCTTCCAATGATTCATATAATAATATGAACTGTACATGACAAACAAGTGATTTACTAATCAAAGTTTTGCGGGTACTTGGAACCAAAGTGTCTTGAATAGAATGCTGAAATAAGCTTCTGGACCAAAGAAGCAAAAACTCCGATTCGAAGCTTCAATGTCTACTGTAATGAGAAGCAATATTAGTACTCACTTAAAAACTCTACTCTAAGAGCACTTTAGTAAAAGCTTTAAAGCCAATATACACTCAAAAAGCTTAAAGATTTTTTTATTTTTTTTTTTCAGCTGGATGGCACAATACTAGCTCCAACAAACCACAATATTTGGGGCTCAGACCTCTCAACTTGGCTACAATTCAAAAACCTGAAGGGGCTCACAATCCAAGGGCAGGGCACCATTGATGGCAGGGGAAGTACTTGGTGGAGCGGCGGTTCTGAGGTTTATGACAACCCAGTAAAGCCTCAAAAAAACCATGCCTCTGATTTCATAGACTAATATTTACAGTAAATTTATTTCAAAATTATGATATTCTCTTTATTCTGGATTGTCTAGGGAGCAAATTCAGAGACTGGTGAATCAATGCCAGGCATTAGACCGACGGTAAGAGCATGTTGTAATCTTTTGAAGCATTCTTAGGATTCCTTTCCAACCAATGTTAAGATCAGCTAGAAAACAGTTCAGAAAAAAAAAAAGGGGCTCCAAAAATTCTTAATCTAATATTAATGCTCAAAATGAGTTCCAAATTCTCAACCAAAGAAAAAAAAAGAAGATAAAATAAACTCTCGGACCCCCTAGAACTTCTGTAAAACTATTGTTTGAGTAGAATTATTCAAAAAAACACCAAAAACTTTTGGTTTTCTTTTGGTAGGGGTAATAACTTTTCCCACTGTAGCAGAAGCAAAAGTTTCCGAGCTTCTGCTTTTGAATGACAGATTTTTGATATAAGGATCCCTTCATTGCCTAAAAAAGGGAAATGTAGATAAAAATTAAAGTGTAAAGATGAAATAGTCCATGCTTTTTCTAAGTTACAACTAATGACACTTGAAAGTCTTACATCTTTCAGTCATCTATTTTGATAATTAGAGTATTTTCTTTGTCTGAATTGCAGGCCCTAAGGATATATGGGAGTTACAATGTAGCCGTAACAGGCATTACAATTCAAAACAGTCCGCAATTCCATCTCAAGTTTGATTCATGCCAAGCTGTTGAGGTCCATAGTGTGACCGTTTCTTCTCCAGGAAACAGCCCCAACACCGATGGGATTCATCTCCAAAACTCCATAGGAGTTTCAATCCATAACACCAACCTTGCCTGTGGTAATTCCTTTATCTTTGTTCACATGAGCATACTAAAACTTCCATAAAAGTGTTGTTTGAGTAGAGCTATTCGAAGAAGCACTAATAACTTCGTTAAAATCTCTTTAACAACTTAAGGTTTCTAGCTAGAAGGCCCAAAAGCTCATTTTAACTTCCTGCGACAGCAAAAAGCTCAACCGCCTATTCAGCCTAATTTTTGAAATAGCTTCTATACTTTGACAGCAGAAGCTTCCAAAAACTAGGTGTTTGAATAACAAACGACCTCAAGCTTTTACTGTGGCAGAAAGCTAAAATGAGCTTTCAAGACCCAAATGGCTATACGCTGTAAAGGAGACTTTAATAGAAAAGGCTATTAATGCTTCTTTAAACAGCTCCACTCAAATAGCAGCTTTTATAGAAGTTCTAGATAGAACAACCAAACCCAAATGCTTTTCCTTCACTAAATAGCTCCTGCTGCTTCATGACGTAAAGAAGCTATTCCAAAAGCTAGATCAAAGAGGCACTTAATAAAACAACAATTAAAGAAGACTCCAACACAAGAATCTAATCTTTCTAACATGATACTATGTATTTGTCTCAGGTGATGATTGCATCTCCATACAAGCAGGATCCTCTAATGTCTTCATACAAAATGTGAACTGTGGCCCAGGCCATGGTATAAGCATCGGTGGGCTTGGGAAAGGCAATACCCAAGCTGTTGTTTCAGATGTCACTGTTCAAGATGTTACCATCAGCAACACTACTAACGGAGTCAGAATCAAAACCTGGCAGGTATAATTCACACCATCCGGCTCAATAACAAGTTTAAATTGACAACAAATTTTAATAAGCTATTTCGTGCTTCTTCTTTGCAATTTTTTGAACCACAATTTTTCCGACTAATTCGAAAGAAAAAGTCATTCCCTAAATTTTTATTGGATTATTTGCCAAAACATTACTCGGTAAGTTTGCAGCTATCTTTGTGCAATCTTATCTAGAGCCTGTTGGTCCAGATCGAGCTTATCCAAAATTGATATTCTCAAAATACTATAATTTTTTTCACTGTATTTGTCCTAGCAACTTCCCAAAAGCAAAAGCAAAAGCTCCAATTCAATATCCTGCCTTCAGGATCTCAAAAGCTCATTTCAACTTCCGACCGCAACAGAATTAGTGGGTATTTGTTTGTAAAATGACCAACTATTACTTTCAAAGTGAAGAAGCTATTCTAAAAGCCAAGCATGCCTATAGGCCTAGCTTCTGAAATAGCTTCTCTACTCAAGAAGTAGATGTCGGGCCGTTAACAACAAAAATATCCATATCTTCTAGCTAGATTGGGAGCCAATGAGCTTGGTACCCAGAAACAGAAGCCTTAACTTGGAGTTTCTACTTCTCACTTCAGCGTGAAGCTGCGAAAGCGCGTTGATATTCCCCTATATTAATCAACTAATCCAATCACATTCCTACAATATCCTTGTGACCTTACTTTCCTGTCACAGGGAGGCTCAGGCTCCGTGAAGAACATAAGATACTCCAACGTGAGAGTCTCCAAAGTACAAAAGCCTATAGTAATCGACCAATTCTACTGCGACCACACCACGTGCACAAACCAAACATCGGCAGTGGCACTATCAGATATCACATACCAAAACATCAGAGGGACATACACATTACAATCAGTCTACCTAGCATGCAGCGACGCCATTCCATGCTCAAATATCGATTTAGATGACATAGAACTTCAACCATTCATAGAAAACTCACATGTTTATGCTCCTTTCTGCTGGAAAGCTTATGGAGATCTGCAGGCCCCCACTGAACCGCCGATTAGTTGCTTACAGAGTGGAAAGCCATGAACAGTTAGATCAATTTTCACAGATACGTAATTAATAGTGTACACTACACACATAGATGACCATCAATAAAAACAAAAGCAAGGATATTACGCTGTAAAAATAGCATTGCTGTATAGATGAATATCTATAGGCAGAAGAGGGAGAGAGAGAGTTACATAGAGAATATATGTTGGTACAGTGAAGTTGATTCATGATATATTGAGAATGCAGATTGATGATATATTACATAAAAATATACGTGAATTTTACTAGTGAAATTTTAGGCCTTGTTTTGTACTGTTGTTGCTTTTTGTCTTTTACATGCAAATTCTATATGATTAAGTGCATGGGTAACTAGATTTCTCCAATTTTGCCATTGTTAGTTAGCTTGCCCTGTGGATGCAATGATGGTATAGATAGCGAGCAATCCGCCATCCACCAGAACACTCCACTACATAAAATTCATGTTCAAAGAAAACATGGCGACACCAAATACTGTCTTAGTATCACTATTGTTTCACCTTTTTGAAGACATTCTTGCAATCACTTGCTACCGAACGAGCAATAGCTTCAAAGTAAAGCTTCTACTTTAGGAGGCAGAAGCCCATTTGAGCTTCCCGGAACTACATTGAATTCATGTTCAAAGAAAAGGCGGCGACACCAAACGTGGCCTTAGTATCACTACTATCATTTCACCTTTTCGAAGACATTCTTGTAAACACATTGCTGCAGAACGGACAAAAACTTCAAATTACAGCTTCTACTTTGAGAAACAAAAGCCCATTCCAGCTTTCCTGGAACTACATATAATTCATGTTCAAAGCAAAGGCGGCGACGCCAAACACGGCCTTAGTATCATATTGTCTCACCTTTTTGAAGGCATTCTTGCAATCACTTGCTACAGAACGAGCAACAGTTTTAAATTAAAGCTTCTACTTTGGGAGGCAGAAGCTCATGTCAACTTCGCGGAACTACAAAAGCTCTCGAAGTGAATAACTTGTTTGGATGCACAAACATAATTCGTAACATATCTTTTCAATTTACTCAAAAGGGATCTACAAAAAGAAGTTCAAGACCTCATAATAATATCAAGGTTTTAAATATCCATCGGCACGGGCCGTATCTACCATGCCGTACCGTGCCAACAAGATACCGGCACGATACAGCTCCCATGCCGATAACACAGTTCAAAACCCTTTTTTCTTAAAATTACTAAGTAATTTTCTTAATAAAGTTCAAAATATTTGATAAAGATACATAATAAGCAATTAAAAAATTTTGTTGTTAAAGAAATTAAATATTTTATGCCATTATGTATCGGTTGTATTTTTTGTGACCGGCACTCATCGGCACGGCTCGGCACGCACCGTGCCGTACCGTGCCGGCAAGTTTTCGGCACGACCCCGTGCCTCGGCACTTAAATCCTTGAATAATATCTACACCTCACAATCATTTTATTCAAATATAATAAATCATCTCGTAGGTGAAATATACTATCCTAAAGATCACAATTATTACAAGGACCTTACAATATCATAAACGAAAATACGAATTATCATTGAATAACTTATTTCGACATCAAAATCTTAAAAACCTAGAAAATTTTGGGTTCAATAAACAAATGAACTAATTTTAACACCAAATTAAACTATTCTAATAATCCAACTATGGATCCTTTTTAGGGTCCTCAAACCATTTAGAAACCCTAGAAAAGGAGCAATGAGAATATCTAACTTCAAAGAAACCTTAGAAAGGAAATAGAGATGTAAAAATTATGTAAAATTTTCTTAAAAAAAAAACATAAAAAAAGAAAAATACAAACCTCATCGCCATTGTTTTGGAGAAATGGTTTGGGGATCTCAAAATGGAAATTACGACAATTTTTTATTAAGAACTTCTCCAAATTCCAATTTTGCCCTCGGAAGCTTCCAGATTGTGGCCCCTTCTCGCGAGAGTAAATTTGTCATTTCATGTCGAGCAGGATTTGATTATTATTATTATTATAAAACTATTTTTGCATGATGTGGTTCCAAATTTTCGGGGCCACCCGGATCCTTTTCCGCTAAACCCGATCCGCTCCAAACAACCTAGGCACAACCTAAGAGAATCAACCACTCACAAAAAAACACGTGTACTGTATTACAGGTGTCGCACAATTATTCGTGGTTTCAAGGGTACTCCGCGTTCAATGTGTTTCACTCGATCGCCACGTGTATTTATACGCCACCTCTCTTGTTCTTCTTCTTCCTCATCCACTTCGTAATAATAGTAACAATAATATCTCGGAGAGAGAGAGAGAGAGAGAGAGAGAATGTTGAGGATCGGGGCGAGGCGATTTCTAGGGTTAGGGTTTCGCCCTTCGTCGTCGTTGTCGTGGGGGGTGGGAGTGGAGGGGACGAGAGGGTACCATGAGAGGGTGGTGGACCACTACAACAACCCTAGGAACGTGGGGTCGTTCGACAAGGACGACCCCGCGGTGGGGACGGGGCTCGTGGGGGCGCCCGCGTGCGGGGACGTGATGAAGCTCCAGATCAGGGTCGACGACGCCACGGGAAAGATCGTCGACGCGTGCTTCAAGACCTTCGGGTGCGGCTCCGCCATCGCCTCCTCCTCCGTCGGTAACCTCCCTCTCTCTAGGGTTTTAGGGTTCTAGGGTTTGATTTGTTCTTGTCTTTTGGTACGGATTCGATAGAGGTTTTGATGAGATCGATGTGATTCGAAGGGTTCTAAGTTATGTAGTTAGACGAATAATGACATTGTTAGGTTATTGAAGGTTAATTGGATTGTATAAGTTGTTTTCCTGATCACGTAGAGCGCTATTATCTGTGATTGAAACAATTATCGCATACAATTGCCCTAAAAGATGTAGTACTGATCGTGAATTAGGGTTTGAGTTGTTCTTGTTTTGCATAAGGATTGGATTCTATAGGGGTTTGGTGAGATCGACGTGATTCAAAGGGTTTTAAGTTATGTAGTTAGACGAATAATGACATTATTATATTATTAGGTTATTGAAGGTTAATTGGATTGTATTAGTTGTTTTCTTGATCATGTAGAGTGCTATTTACCTGTGAATTGAAACAATTATCGCATACAATTGCCCTAAAAGATGTAGTACTGATCATGAATTAGGGTTTTTTCCGTGTCGTGATTTGTTGTTGCTGTTATTGGCTACGTCACAACAGTGTAGGGATAACCATAAGATTTTCAACGTATATAATAAATCATATTTGTTCTGTATTCAAATTGTTTAGTTTTCAAGTTACAATCGAACTGTTATCTACATGTTGAAGCCAAAATAGCTTTTTATTGCTTGAAAAGATTTTGCCCGTTGGAGTTCTTTGCTAGTTTGCAATTGCACATAACAAATTTGTAGGCGGAGAGGGGACGGCTAGAATAGATTTAATTTTAGGCTTTGGTAAACAATAAGATTTAAGGGTTTAATGAAACTACAAAGTTCTATATGATCATACTTGTTCGGGATTAAATTCTTAGTTGTCGGGATACAATCTTCTTCAGAATGTTGGTAAATTGAGGTTCTCTGATCACATACGATTCTTGCACTGCTTTTCGGTAATTAAGCGAATATGAAGATGATGATGGTATTGAAACTGTGCTGCAGCTACTGAATGGGTGAAAGGAAAGCAGACGGAAGAAGTGTTGTCAATCAAAAATACGTAAGTGTTTCTCTTCTTATTTCTTTGTGTTCTCTTACTTGCTTTGTTCTCTGTAATAGTATAATGTTAACTGGGGTAGTAATGTTTTATTTGTTTTCTAGATCTCTACAGTAATTATACTAGCAGTTTTAATGGAACTATATACTGTTTTTTATAATAACTTCTTATTGGTATTGCTTCTGGTTATCTAACTTTGGTTTAAGCAGGCCTTTTAGAGAGCGTGCAGAACTGACTGTAGTAAAACTTGCAAACTTTCAAGTGAGAAAAAATAGTTTATTGAACTATATGCCGCAGCTTTTCGTTTAAATGATTTGGATGAAAAATTTTTCTTTAATTTTAGCATCGATTCAGGGGCGGTTTTTACTTTTTACCAACCAAATGTCCAGTTTCGTCTCTTTTTAACAATTGCGATAATCTCACTCGTCACACATAAAAGGCACCGATTAGCAACTGATCACTTTGCAATTCACTCTTCTAGCCTTCTTTACTTTGTAGGTGTGACCAGAAAAAATCTTAACCCAAAAACTCAACGAATTCGAATTCGCATGGCAGTGAAAGAACTTTTTTTGGATTTTCCTGGGGCAATTTTATTGAAGTTTAATTGAAGTGCTAATTTTCGGGTTTTTTTTTAATCTTCGAGTTTAATGAGTGCACTTCTTAATGAAACGTGTTTGCATTTATTTACCGCTTATTACTCTGTTCTTTGCTCGATCATGATATCATATATACATTTATAAATCTCACAATTGTGTTACCAAAACATACGAATACAGTGAGATCGCGAAGCATCTCTCCCTCCCGCCCGTGAAGCTCCACTGCAGCATGCTCGCTGAGGACGCGATCAAAGCTGCTGTAAAAGACTACGAAGCCAAGAGAGCCCAGGTGGCAGACGGGAATTCCGAGAAAGCCGCAAACGAGTAGAACTTCGTGCAGCGTCGCTACTCGCAAGTTAAGGTATCAGTGTCCGCAACTTTCACCTTTGGAATGCATCTATTTGCTGATTATGTTAAGCTTTAAAAGCAGTGCCTGATAGGGATGTGGGTGTGCTCAAAGGTTTAGTTATTCGATATGAACTTCGTCTTATATCCACATGCTAATGTGTAAATCGTCAAACTTCGGAAAGATTTAATTAGTAGCAACATGAATGCTTTGTTCATTTCCAGAATAATTCTGTTGCGTATATGGATGCTTTGAGGCATTTTCTATATTCATTAGGGAAAACTTCAAATATACCCCTACATGGTTTAGCACTTCTTTTATTTTAGAATCCTGTAGTGTAAAGTGTATCATTTTAGTATCCTGTCGTTTTTTCACTTTCTTTTATTTTCCGTCGGGCGCCCCATTAATTCCTCTATTAAATCATATAGAAAAAACTTCAGATATCTTTCATTGATTTACTAGTTAATGTGTAGGGATAACAGAAGAATAAAGTGTAGCAAAAAAGTATAAAATAAGTGGATTTAGCCACCTTAATGCATCGGCACAAAGAAGCAAAAATAAAACCAAAAAATATGCACTTAATGCCTCCTATGGAGGGAAAGGTTTATAAATCTATAACCTACTGCAAATACAAAAAATTAACTATCAAGGGCCTTATTATATGCAACAAAGTTCATTTCTTCTACCTTAACTAAATAATTGCTGTATCAAAACATGACTATTACATTAACACTAATACCCAAATATAGGTGAGAGAGCCAAATCATGTTCAAAATAATGTCAGAAGATGTAAAAGGGATGGTAGGTAGGAGAAGTTACCCAGTGCTCAAATTATGTAGCCTACTGTTCAAATTATGAGTCCTGGCTTTCTAAGCCAGGATTTCTGTAATTTCTGTAATTTGTAAGCTTTCGATTCGATGAATGTTACCTACGGATTCAATCTCAAAAACAAAAAGTTAAATCATGTTTCTCTTAACCCGCAAACTATTCAACTATGTTAACTCAGTAGTCCGGCATTTGGTCTTCTTCGAAGCACTCATCTTCTTCGAGCTCGGATGAGTTCTCGCATTCGAAGAGGCAGGGCGCGTCGTCCTTGTCCTCTTTGGGCTGCTTCTTCTTATCGTTCAGTTCGATGATCTTGATGATCTTCTCGCGTATGCATGATTCAATCATCTCCTTGGTGTTATTGGAGCTATTACCTGAGGGAAGCTCGAGAAGAGCGGCGCACTCGCCTCGGAATTCCGAATCGTTCGACGACGTGATCAGGCCCGCAATTGATCTCGAGAGCTCTGGAGCGTAGTCTCAAATCTGAAGCGGTTAAAAGAAGCGGCAAATCTCAACCGTTATCATAAACGAACGGTAAAATGTAATCACTCAAATAGCAATCTTTGCGAGTTGGACAGATCCACGATTTAAAGGGTGATTTTGAGATGAAGGAAGAAAAGAGAACCTTCAGAGCCTTAGAACTGAGGAACTGTCCAGCGTGATTTGCCTTCAAGTCATCCAATGCAGCCTTAACCGCCCTCTTGACAAGGTTTCTATCAGGCAGAGATCTCTTCCCTGTTAGCCTTGCAGTGACTTCGGTTGAAAGGTTAAGGAAAAATAGAGAAGCATCGACTTTTGGGACACAGAAGCTCATTTTAGCTTCTTGTCGTAGCGAAAGTAGTATGTGTTTTATTTGCCAGACACCCAAATGCCGCTTTTCGGAGCAGCAGAAAAGTCGTGTCAGAGTCGGGCCAAACAGGCGCCTAAACAAAATGATAAAGTGTGACAAAATACATGTATAACTTAAATTTGGATATCTTCTATGGTAACTGTGGATGGCAATATCCATGCGAGCAAATAATGACATGTTCTCCCATTCAAGCACTAGTTTTCCATCTGCATCCACATGTTTGTCCTTCAACTTCACGCCATAGTTATGCCAGTCGATGCTCGCTAGCGCGTTTATAGATGGTTCTGGGATCGGCGACGGAGTGAATTCTTGAAAAAACAAAACCTATAAAACATTTTTGATGTTTTATGAACAATGTGGATAAATTTTAGCAGTGTTATTGTTCTAGAGAATTGGAAAACTATCATATATAGAACACATTTGCACAGGCTAAAGAACAGAGCAAACAGTTGATACAACATTCATATCAAGTAATTCTGATGAAACAATATTTTCAGCTACAATGCCTGCAGTTTTCGTATGCAATTTCCAAATTGATTAGGATTTAAAAATGCACACCACAAGAGTGATCACTGAATGGATGAAACATACAATAATAAAATTCATAAAAATCCACATGAAAATTTGTAAAGCAACTGAAACTAGTGGTATTTATGGATGAGTTTGAATCTATTCCTCCTACCCTAACTATTTAGGAATGGTAGCAGAGCACAAACAATCGCCTACGATCATATTCCACGAAAATATAATAAACAAACGCCAAAATTCTCTGAAACAACATGCATTATGAAATCTCTAGTGCGAGCACCGAAATCAAACACACCTGTGCGGTTGAAGAATTAACCATCCAACAGCAAGGTTGTGGTGCGACAGCGGCGATCACTATCACTGCTTCGACCGTCTTTCCTCCGTGTCTTATGTTATCTGCGTTTCTTACCGCTCCCCTTCCGACCTTTAAGTGTTCTCTACAGCAAAAGCAGAGAGACTGATCATAAGCAATATCTGCACACCGAAATTTCCATACAGAAGTTCAGGCCCTGAAGTTCAGGATAGTTAAGTCCTTGCGATAGTCTACCATCTAAAAAAGGCACCGCGCCAACACCTTTGTTAGAAGGAAACTCTTAAGGGCGAAAGTGGAACCGGTATAAGAATCTAAACTAGAAAAGTTGAAATCCAAAATAGAAACAAGTATCACTTAAAACTGCTTAAACTAGTATGGAAACAAGAGACTTGTTCCTCGGATTCAGCATGGTTTGTGAGCATCTTACCTTCGACTACAGCAAACCTGGCACTCTTTATGAAGAGAATTCCCATGCATGAGAGCATAATCCTTTAGACCAGAAGCTAGCCGATCAATACACGGAATTGAGAGAGGCGGATGAACATCGTTGGTTTCTTGGAAAGGACGATCGCTTCTTGATCCGTGGTTGTCGACTTGCTCGACTATGAGCTCGACTACAACGTTCTGAGATAGCGCAAGAAGTTAAAAGCAACTCGATCACAAATCTCAGTTAAACCCAAGATCTGAACAACTGGCAAATGTAGAGGCAGCTTTAAACTATTCATAACAAAGTTGAGCATGCACATTTATCGATTTTGCAGTCATGCAATATCAAAAATTAGGATTCATCAAAGCCAAACTTCAGAAAATGAAACTAAGTTTTGTTCCAAAAAGAACATAAACAGTGGAGTGAATATCTTTAAATCAACTTTTAAGAGAGCATAGAAAAAGATGCAAATCTACGAACGACAGTAATATGATAAACTAATTAACTGAAACGAAAAGATTAGCAACAAGGAATCATGTCAAGAAGAAAATTCAGAAAATGAAAGTTCCTCCAAGTTAAAAGAAATAAGCATGTAATGACATGATGAACTTACAGGAGGTTTTAGTATGAGCATCTGCAAGAGAAAGGAAATAAGAAAGCGCGTTAGTTTACATTGTTGGAGAAAATTGCGACCTCGTATCTCAATTATAGAGCAGAAAGTAAACAATTCATAACGCGAACCTATACTCTCGAGCTGTCATAAAAATAACAGTTGTGAATAAGGGATGAACCTTTCGAAGAAAGCTAGCCACCCATAGAATGAAATCATCAATATCCTCTTCTTCCGCGATCGAAAGGCATACTTCAGTTCCACTAATGCAACCAAATGTAAATGCTAAGTTATACTTAATGAAATCTCAGCATCAATATCAGCAAGAAAGAAAAATAATCAAAAATAATCAAAAAAATAAATAAATAAATCTTGCCTGAATATTCCATGAGATTTCTTAGTGGGAGGTAACTTGGTAAGCCTCGTTTTGGAAGAAAGTGCTTCTCTTGTATTTAAGTAGTAGTGATGGATATCTTTGTCCTGTATTCCTGGGAGAACTTGCAGAATTAACTCTTATGGCTTTGACTAGAAGTTGACATGAGACTACATTGCATAAACTGAATATAGGGAACAGATGATTCAGTGCCAAACTTCAAAAAATGTTCAACCAGCCAGAAAGAACAGACAACACTGTACTGATGGAATTACAAAATCAAATTTTAATGGTGAGAGAAGGCAACTTACCAGTAGTAGTGACTAACAGCAATCCATCTGCAACAAGAGAGAAGAGTGCATGACATACTATTAGAGAAAAGAATATAAGATAACAAGTAGGATAACATCAATAATGCAAGTTCATAATGCATAAAACATCCAATTGGTTTCCAGTAACACTTTCTTCCATTTGCTACTGTCCTACGAAACCATTCAATTTTAAGGGGGGTGGTTTTATATGCACATGGATACCAATATGCATTACTGAATAGCTATACAAAAGGTAGAAAAAGCAAAAAATTAGATATTACAGGATTAAAGGATTAAATTAGTGTGCTTCTTTCAAACTGTTGTGTAAAGCACCAGGAGTTGGATCAAGTCACGTTTGATACGGCGGAAGGTTGGATTAGACCGACTCATGTTTGAAATGGCATGAGCTTGATTGGGCTGAGTTACAATCGATATCCTTAAGCACCGTATCTGTACGCTTTAAGTAATTGATTGTATATTTATACCAGCTCGAGCTTTTGAGATTAATGATTAGCGTCAATGATTCGATAAGTAGTATTAGAGCCAAAAGTAACCGATTCGATTCCCGCATACTGTAAATGTGTGTAGGTGTTGGAAGGGAAATTGTTAGCAAGTGTTGGAGAAAAAATTATTGGCTTAAAAGGACCAGCATCTTGCCCCGTGACAAAAGGTCGAATTAGGCCGAGTCATGTTTAAAGTGACGGAGGACAATATCTGTACGCTTTAAGTGAATTAATTGTTTATTTCTAACAGCTCGAGCTTTTAAAATTAATGATTAGCCTCAACAATCCAACATACAAAATTAGAACATCAGATTACAACAAAACTAAATATATATAGAATTTTCTTATTCAATGGTCAGGGACTAAAACGCAATACATGTGAAAGCTCAGAGCTAGAAGTTTAAAGTGTTTAGGTAGGTACTAGGTAAAAAGTACATGAACCAAGTTGCAATTAGTGGAGATTGTACAGGGACTATTCATACATTTTACTCAAAAACCTACCCCATTTTGCAGTGGAAAGAGGTATCATCTCAGAGCCCACCAATTCCTGGAACTCCACCAAGCTGCTCCCAACTCCAGTATCCGAAACTACCCAGCAAAAATTAAAACAAAACAAAATAAAGTAAAATAAAATAGAACAATTATTTGTACCTAAAAATACAAGATTAATCCATGTAAAATGGAAATGGTTTAGAGTTTCATACTTAATTCAAACTCTAAGTCAAAAAGTTATGTTAAATTTTGTAGTTCAATTTCAACTACTAAATTGGATGAAATTATGAATTAATTTGGTAAAATCACGCAATTTCAAAGAATCAAATTAAGTAAACAGCTATTTATACACGAAAATGCATGATTAGTTGATATAAATTACCAAATCCAATTAGGAAATCAAATTAAAATTACAAACGATGAGTTTAATTTCTCAGATCGAGAACCCAACTCGAGATTCGCATCGATGGGGGATTTGAATCGCGGAAACATTTGAGCGAAACCGATAATCTGCAGAGCGATTCCGAGGTGCGGCATCTTTGGATCGATGAGTGTATCAACTGAAAATTTAAAAAAAAAACAAAAAATTAGTAAAAAAACGCTCGCGAATTCGAATTAATTTGGAAAAAAAAATCATACAAATAAACGAAAATGAAGAGGAATCGGAGAATTAGGATTTAGGTTTCTTACGATTGGGAGTAATCTCCGGAGATTCGAGTTCTCCATTAGAGAGAGAGAGATGTGGAGTGTTTTAATTTTTATTTATTTATTTATTTATGGAGAGAGAGAGAGAGTTTTTTTTAATTAATTTTCTGAAAATAATAATAACATTTTTAATCGAATTTATATAAATAAAAAAAAATTAAGGATAGGGCACATGAAAATTGAAAAATAAAAAATAAAAAAATATATTACTAGTAGTTTCTAGAAGAAGAATAGGTGCTTTATTAAAAATCATTTCCATTTATTTATCAATTTAAAATTATATTTGATAATTTTTTTTTTTTTATTTTTCTAAGAGGGTGTGGGCCCACGCTAGTTTTTTGGCGGGAAAATTGTGTTACTAATTTTGGCGCCAAAATCATGGATGCTGACATTAATGAATAAAACTAAAATACTTTTAGAATTTACTTTCATGTTAAATTTTAATTTTAATTGAATGCGTATTTTTTTTAAAAAAAAATTATTTAAAATCAAATTCAATCAGATTCGAATTCAAACACCTAATTTTAAATAAAATTAAAATACAGAAATCGACAATCGACACAGTTAAATATGATTCGAACTATTTAAATTTTTTTAAATTCAAATTTTATAATTTTTAAATATTATTTGTGTAGTCATTAGTAATCTCAAATTCACCATATATTAGCCGTTAGAAATGATTAATTTCAAAATCACTCAAATGTTAGCTAAATAATGTTAAAATTTTATACATTTTGGAACTTAAAATACTCAAATAATTAATATTAAATTTATCAATATGAAACAATGCAAAAGTAAATACCCTGTTTATTTCTATAAATATTCTAGCTATGCTTCTTATTTGGATAAATTATTTGAAAAAATGTACTCACCTTATCATATGTGGAAAGTTTGTTTCTGAGCTGTACTATCTCATCACTGAGCAGAATATAAAATAAAATAAAATAAAATAAAATATTTGTGACCAGATTCAACTGTCCATTTAGTAAAAATATTAAAAAATAATAATAATATTTTATATATCTCATAGGGTGATTCAGGAAAATTATAAAATAAAGAGATAAAATATTTTATATATCCTACGGCTCGTTCAAGTTATATGATATTACATGTTATGTCGATATAACTAGATATTTAAAATTTCTGAATCAAATTACTATTCATCTTTTTTTATCGCGTTTGGTTTAATACAGTAAATTATAGTGCTAGATAATCGTGTATATAGTATTATTATGTTTGGTTTAGTTTATAAAATTCAATAATCTCTACGATAAAGTATAGTCTTTTTCAAAATTACTCTTTATGGTTATATTTATTTTTTTTATTTTCTAAATAATAATAAAATATAATTCTTACTTATTAAATTAATTTTATTAATAAAAAATAAAAATAAAATAGCAAAATTATCCGGTCCTATTTAATTTTTCATAACAAACTATAATTCTTACTTATTCTATTAATTGTATTAATAAAAAATAAAAATAAAATAGCAAAATATAAAAATAATTTAAACCATAAATAAATAAATCAATCAATAAATAAATAATCATGATCATATTATGTTATCTTGTTGATAGAGTTTGAGGGTTGGAGTATAAAAAAATAATTTTACATAATATACAAGATTACCTGCTCACATCTCCTCGATAATCCAAGATGCCCATATCCCATCGGTAATATTTTTAGAATAATTTTGCATAGATTACAGACCGGATGAACCAAACGCAGCATTCCTGACAAGATTGCTGGTAATTTTGACAAGATAATCCAAAACAAACGCGCCCTTATACTTCAGAAATATCTTATTTATTTACTTTTTTTATTTCAAATATATCTTTCATATATTATTCCGTTGTTCAAAAACAGTGTCATATTGTTAGTACTTGTCAAATTATCTCAAGTTAAAGTTAAATATGAGTTAAATTTTTATTGAAAATTAAAAAATTTAAAATATATATTTTGTACTTAACTTGAAAGCCAAATCAAAAGAGTTGGCGACGGTAAAATGATATAATTGAAAAGGTAAAAAAATATATATATTTGAAAAGGTAAAATAATAATTTTACAGAAATAAAAACAGTTGCTAACATTTCGCTAGCAAAATTTAACTCTAGGAATATATTTGAAACAATTAAAAAAATATTTTTAATATTAGCCTTAAGAGAAATAAATAAATAAATTTAAAATTTTTTAAAAATATGTAATTATTTCTAAAATAAAAGAATAATATCTTTTATATATATATATATATATTTTGCTGGGGAAATGGAAATTGAAACTTCTTATTTTGGTGCTCAAACTTTCTGCTTGATACATAACATATTTCGAATTTCCCAAAATACATTTAGATTATGTTTAACAACTGTAAAAATTTAAAAATTTTAAATAAATATTTATATTTTACTGTAATAGATTAGTAATCTCGAAAGGAATGAGATAGAAAAAAAAAAGAGTAGGATTCTTTGCTGGTAAGGTTTAGATCATTAATGATCAGTTGATAATTTTTATCAAATATGAAAATAAAAATATCTTATAATCGAAAATAATCTATTATTCCTATTATTCCTATTAACTCGAAATCTACAATAATTTTATAGTTTTTCTAATATTTTTTGTAACTATCTAACTTAAATTGAATAATAATAATAATTCAAAATTTGTTAATAAAAAAATAAAAAAGTTTGAAATATTAGAAATTATGGACTAAACAAGGCCTTAAACAATAGACTTTTTTCGAATCAAGTGAATGCGACAACTTAATCAATAGTAAAATCGAATGAAATAGATTCGAAACTTACTGGATTCAGAAAATTTATTTTTTTAAAAAATATTAAATGAGCAAAAAACATTTTTTCACTTAGAAAATTATTTTTTGTTTTTTTGATTTTTTTTGTTGAGGATTAGTTTTTATGCGATTGAGGATTGTTGAAATAACTAAACAAAAATGTATTATGGAAATATTTTTTATTTCTATTTTAAAAATTTGGATGAAAAAATATGTAATTATATATAAAATAAAAGTATATAATTCTAGATAAAAATATATAAAACATATATAAACCATAAATTCAATTAATTTTACTTTTATTTTTTTAATTTATTTAATTTAAGTCAATCAACGATGTTTTAACTATAAATTTATTAAAATAAATAACTAATTTAAATTAAATAAATTAAAAAATTAAATAGTAAAACTAAAATAGTTCATAATAGTTTATATAAATTTTGTAAATTTTTATCTCCATTTAATCCTCACCAAACTCTTTCATTAAGCGACAACAAAACAAGAAGCATCGGATCAAGTGCACTACACCAAACACGCACCACCACAAACCACCACTATGACGTACACGTGTCAAATTATAACACGCTATTGAAGCTGTACGCTGTTCGACCAGAGCTGCGGGCCCCACAGAACACCTAGGACGCTGACGTGGCACTCTCTCACAAAATGCTTCTTCTTCGCTCCACTTCCACGCACTCTCACTGTGAACGTGTCGAAGCCCCTCCTCCTCTTCTTCGACCTCACGGAGACATTTTTTTTTGCACAAAACTCCCTCGCTTTGAGGTAAATTTCCCCTCCGGTCCCTCTTTAGGGCCTTTCCGTTCACTGCGCTTTTCACCCCGACCCCTCGGAAACAACTTTTTATTACTTTTTAGTCCCCGGCACGAGCCCCTCATCTTCTCCCTGTAAAATGGAAACCCTAGACCTCGTCGAAACCCTAGGTGGCGATCCCACGCGAGAGCCCCCCGATCCTAAAACCCTAGAACCGGGGCTAGGGTTTGCTCCGGGAGCCGAAACCCTAGCTCCGGAATCGAAGGGCAAAACCCTAGGAGTCGCCGACGAGGAAGGGGATTCGGCGGCGCTAGGGTTAGGGTTTGCTAGCCCTTGCGGCGTCGGCGACCTCGTGTGGGCGAAGACGAAGGCCCAGCCATGGTGGCCGGCGCAGGTTCGCGACCCCTCCCTCGTCCCCTCCGATCCGTCCAAGAGATCCCCCGCGAAAGCGGGATCCGCCATTCTCGTGGCGCTCTTCGGCTACGGCTTCGCGTGGTGCTCCGCTTCGCAGCTGAAGCCCTTCTTCTCCCCCGGCCTCGACGATCTTGTTCAGCAGAGCCGGTCCAAGGGCTTCGTCTCCGCCGTCGAGGAGGCTCTAGGGTTTGTGGCGCAATGCCTCCGAAAGGAGCTCGCTTGCCATTGCTATCCCGCCGAGGATCGATTTCGCGACCGTACTAGGTTCCACCCCGCGAAGCTCGGGGTTTCGAATTTCTCCCCTTCGGAGTTCCTCGATCGCGCCTTGGATGCCGCAGTTGATGTGTTGGGCCCCAGCATGATCGAATGCGTGAGGCTCAGAAGCTGGGCCGTGGGATTCGCGCACGGATGGTTATCCGAGGGTTTGGTTGGGTGTCGGAGGCGGAGAGAGGTCACCGAGCTAGTGGACAAGATCGACCTCGATATCCCGGCCGGAGAGTCGCTCGATAGCAAGGGTGAAGACGAATACGACGAAGAAGAAGGAGACGAAGAAGAGAGGGAGGTGGAGTTGAATGACGGAGGTGAGGTTGCGAGGGAAGTTACGGTTTCGGAGGAGGAGGAGAAGTTGGAGAAGGGTCGGAAGAAGAGAAGCATGGCGGCGCTCATCGCCGAGATGGATATGGATTTGTGTAAAGAGGCGGATGAGAATGTGGAATTTAGTGGGGAGGAGGAGGAGGAGGAGGAGGAGAAGAAGAATGGCGGAAGCAAGAAGAAGGTTTTGAGTCGGTAATTGGCGATATGAAGATTGAAGAAGAGTCGGGATCGGCAAAGAGGGAGAGGAAGAAGAGCAAGTATTTGTCTTACCCCTACACTAATTTGATCGCCTTTGTAAAGGATTTGGACTCGTCGCCGCCTTGGAGTGGGGATGAGAGGACGGCGAAGAAGGGTAGCGAGATGCTTCACAAGGAAGAGGATAAGATCACCCCGGCTCTTAATTTCGATGGGATTTCGTTGCGGGAGACATTCTCGGAGCTAATTTGCACGGCGAGAAATCCGCTCCACCTGAAGTGGAACAGGTCGGCAAAGGTGGTGCGGGGCTTTTTTTCCATGTATAGAAGCGCGGCGTTTGTAAACGGCGGCGAATACGAGGGTTACCAAAAGCACATTGCAGAATCTTGTTGCGGGGTAGGGAAATCTCCGGATGAAGAGCGGAGGAATGATGAAGAAGGCGGAATCGAAGCAGGGTTGAGTCCTGGTCCAGTCGATCTCTCGGGACAAAAGAAGGAGAGTTTGAAGAGGAAAAAGATTAACAATGCAGCTACCAGAGAGACGCCAATGGCGGCGGGTGAAAATGGCGGAGAGGATTTAACTAATTTATGCCCTGCTTCGGTCTACTCTGTTGAAGGGAAGAAGGGAAATTTGAAGAGGAAAAAAGCGAAGGATGGGGCAGCTGAAGAAATTTTTAAGGGTTTGCTTCCAAATTCAACAGTTGGTTCTGAAGAAAACAAAACTGGTAAGAAGAGGAGGACGAAGAAAGAGAAAGCTAGTACTGAAAATCATCCAATGAATTCGAATATCCAGTTGGTAAGTGTTATGGTGGAAAATGAATCTTTATCAAAGAAAATGGACGATAGTAGTGCTGCTAACGGTGAAAATGTAGCGAATTTGGTTGAAGATGCTAATAATTTTGTAGAACCTGCTAAATTTACGTTGGAGATGCCGAAGAGCGATGAAGCGGCTAATGGGAAAAAACCAATTGAAGTTGGTCATTTTCAAAAAGGTAAGCCCCGAGAAAGGAAGAGGAAGAACAATGACAAGCCTAATTCGGGTAGCAAAGGGATCAACAGTTTGGAAGCGAGCAATCCCACACAGAAGAGAAAGAAGAAGGATGGAGTTAATTTCTACGGAAACCCTGCCGCCCTTCTCTTGAACTTCAACCCAGGAGTTGTTCTCCCTTCTAAAGAAGACCTTGTTTCCACCTTTAGCCAGTACGGCTTACTGTTCGAGTCGGAGACACAAGTGCTTCGCGAAACCGGCTGCGCCCGCGTCGTGTTTGCAAAAAGCGCCGATGCAGAAGCGGCTTTCAACAGCGCCGATAAGCCCGGCATTTTTGGGCCCCCATTCGTCACCTACCGCCTCCACTACATGCCCCCTATGAAAATGAGCTCGCCGCCTTCAAATATTCCTGCGAAAAAGCCCCCGCTCAATTGCATTAGAAAAAACCTTGAAAGGATGATCTCGTCGCTGACTTCATCGCCGCTGAGAAAAGCTGGGCCGTCGGACGGGTTGAGGTCGGACGTGAAGGACAATCTGGTCAGCGAGATGCAGGGCCTCTTGAAGAAGGTGGACAATATGCTGAGTGGACCAACTACTGCCGGTAACTCTAATTAGTTCCGCTGTTTTATGAATATCTTTCTTTCTTTCTTTCTAACATCCCTTAGCTTTTTAGAGTTATTAAGTGATCTATGTTAGTAGTGCAATCTGTCTATGAGGAGCTGCCCCCTTTAATTTCTTGGAGGGTCCTGTTTTGTTCTTTACGGGCAGCTTTAAGTTAGGTTGTTCCTGTGCATTGTAGACTTCTAGGTAATGAACAGTTCATCTCAGCCTGCCTTG
Organism: Tillandsia fasciculata; assembly: GCA_029168755.2. Lineage (NCBI taxonomy): Eukaryota > Viridiplantae > Streptophyta > Magnoliopsida > Poales > Bromeliaceae > Tillandsia > Tillandsia fasciculata. The sequence goes on from CM054940.1 coordinate 24,001,858, forward strand.
TTGTGATCTTAAATACATTTGCTTGTTGTTGTAGATGGGCCGTAAAGGTGGCAATCTACGGAGGATGTCCTCCTTTGTTGTAGCATTCTAGTACCAAATTTTCTAATAGCGTAAGTTTTATTTGGTAAATAATTTCAATAACATTCCTCATGTTGGTCGTCGATTGAATTTGGAATGGATATGAAGGTTAGTTGAATAGTATTTGTGAGAAGGTTCTTCTTTGTTTGTTAGTGTGCAAATATTTGCGCGTCAGGGTGGTGCCCTCTTTGATGGCTAATTTCCATATAATTTGATAAAGTATAGTGATGGTTTACTAGATAATCTTTTTACGAGGAGTTTAGGACTCTGCTTAGTGTGGTAGGTATCTAGTTTTACATGGCCACTACATTGTTCTAATCTGTGTCCTTTCCTTTTTGTTGGTTACCGTCTGAAATCGCCTGTTCAACGTCTTTTCTGTGTGTTCTGGAATGCATGCTTTACCAAGTGCATTTTAAGGCTTCGTTTTTCGTTTAACAAAAAGAAAGGTTGCTATGATTTTCATGACTGCACCTTTCCTTAGCAGCTGTTTTTCTTTTCGCATGTTACAAATGCGTCTATACTTCGTTCATCTGACCATTGGAAGGAAGACATTGTTTTGAGTGTCAAGCTCCACCTTGGTTGCGGTATGAGAATTTTTCTTTTTTTTCCTTCAAATTCTGCATCTTAAGCAAAAGCAAATTCACGAATTACTTTCCTTTTTTTTAGAGAGAGAGAGAGAGAGAGAGAGAGAGAGAGAGAGCATGCTACTCGCTTTATTCATTTTTCTTTTGAAATAAACTTAGTTCGAAATGGGAAACAACTAGGCTTCGGGTTTGGGACTTCAGATACCAACCATCAAGACCTTTGCTACTTGCGCTAGGGACGGTCAGTCAGGTCAGGGAATCAGTTTATTAGCATCTAGGAAGCATAAGTCGGCGTGCTTAAAAACATGTACATCAATTTTACTTGGAATTCATTGCTCTGTCCATTATTGCGCCATCTTTTGGTTGATGGGGTCGTTTCTCTTCAAGAAATCTCCCCAGGAAAAGGAAGTGTGAAACATAGCAAATCAGATTATGACATTTTAGGGTAAGCTTTCTATATCTATGTTGTCAAATATTTGCCCTGGGACCTACTTGTAGTGGCTTCTTTTAAACACATCTTCACTTATGTTACCCACTGGGTTGGCAGAGAAAAAACAGTGCACCTCTCAAATTTGGATTATATGTTCATCAGGAATATCTGGGTATCTACTATTATTTCCTAACGCAATCTCGAGTAGAATATATTCAGGCAGTGGCATTGTTTGATCGGCGAGTTTTCGCCGTCATGAATGTGAAAGTTATGCTTGTTGTGGTGGTGTAGAATGTTTAGGTAGTGTCTGATTGAAGAATTTTTGCATCATGATGAGGTTTGTATATGGAAATGTAGTTGGAGTTTATTTACATTGTATTTGGTTTGGGAATTGTGAGAGAGAGTTTGGTGTTGGAATAGATACTTTCTATGGAAGTCCACAGGCAAAATTTTGGCAATCAATTTCCCTTTAAAGATCAGATATAATTTTGTCAAATTGAGTGTACTTTATGTGTCATCGCAACGACTTAGCTCGCTAGCACTCGCTCGTTTCAAACTATCAGTCCAAAATATTTAAGAATCAGTTAATATTATCTGATGTAGCACTTATTGGGGTGTTACATATTTCTCTCGATATGAGATTCACATCACACTTTTGGCTCTGGTATCAATCGTAACGATTCAGACCACTAGCATTAGTATCTCGTTTGGCTTTGTGGTTTTGCTGTGCATCTAATTACTATTTTTTCGAGTAGAGAAGCTGCTGAGTCAAACGAGCATTATTTATACTTTATGTGTGATCGCAACGACTTAGCTCGCTAGCACTAATAACTCGCTCGTTTCAAACTATCGTCCAAATATTTAAGAACCAATTAATATTATCTGATGTAGTACTATTAGAGTTTTACATACTTCTCACGATATGAGATTCACGTCATATTTTTTGGCTCTGGTATCAATTGTAACAGCTCTGGTATCAATCGTAACGATTCAAACCACTGGCATTAGTATCTCGTTTGGCTTTGTGGTTTTGCTGTGCATCTAATTACTACTTTTTCGAGTAGAGAAGCTGCTGAGTCAAGCATTAAATTATATATTAATTAAGGCGTCGCCGTGCAGGTAGGATTTTTTTTTTTTTTTTTTTTTTTTTATGTGTGATAATTATTTTGTATGTTTGAGTCTAATAATGTTGCATCAGAATCTAATTCTTGTACAATTACCTACTTTTCCTGCGCACAGATTTTTAGTAAATATTTTTTATATTGTAAAAAATATATATATTTTAGATACTGAACATAAAAACAAAATTATGACAATTTAAATTACGTACATAAATTTATTAATTAATTATTTTTTAATTTAAAAATTATACTGATATGACTGATTAAAGTGATTAATTAATATTCTAAATTGATTTACACTGATTTAAAATCAAAATTAGAAAGTTGTTTATGATAAATAAAAAAAATTAATTGCATACGGTTTTCTGTAAACATATCGAATAGCAGATATATTTTTATAAAGTTTAACTTTTTATATTTATTCTTTCAAAAATTCAACGTTATTTATATATATTCCTACTGTATATGTCTGTTAGAAAATTTTAATTAACTATAGGTTAAATACTTAATCTTGGTTAATTTAGTATGGTAAATTTATTTTTTTACCCTTCTAGATATTTCTGGAAAGATATTTTTGAAAAAGTAAAATTGTCATTTTATGTATAATCTGTTAAAAAATAAATAGTGAACTAACGATAATAAACCGGATGTATATATATGAATAACGTTGGACTTGAAAGGATAAATATGAAAAATTAAATTTTGTAAGAATATATCTGTTATTCAATATGTATGTTTATAGAGACTCCGTATGTAATTAATCCATAAAAAAAAAATACAAACAAAAAATTGTCGAAAGCGACGTGAGTGGTCACGCTTCGGGACATCTGAGCCGTTCGTCCTCACACTTGCAATACTTGCCGACAAATTCTGATCGTTGATCACCTACCCGACCCCAAACACCAAACGCCCATTTATTTGCCACTTTAAAATATTATTACTGAATAAAGAGTTACTGATTGGTCCAGCAATTTAATCAACCGTTTTTAATTGTATAGATGAAAAAAAAAAAAAAAAAATTGTAAGTTTACGTTTTATTTGATTATAAAATGCCGGATTATTAATTGATATCCAGATTGTAAAATTCAGTGTTTGTTTTACCAAAAAGTGGAGAGAGATAAAGTGAATTTTGATCATAAATACATACTCATGTTGTTTGATTTATTATAATTTTATTTTTTTAATAATTGTCCATTCAAAACAATAATTAATAATATATATAATATATATATATATATATATATATATATATATATATATATATATATATATATATATATATTGCCCCTTATGTCGAATTGTCCCTGAAAAATTCAACTTTTCATATTTATCAAAAATGTATCCTAAATAGAAAAGTTGATTTAACCCTAGGTTAAATGCTTAACCTTGGTTAGATTAAAAAATGAATTTACATATTTATCCTTTCCATATTATACCTTTGGAGGAATATATTTGTAACAAGTATAATGGTATTACTTTTGGAGGGATATATTTGTAAAGAGGCAAAAAAATAATTTCACATCAAATCTATTAAAAAATAAACAGATTCCAAACGGGGATTAACCAGAGGGGCATATTTGAAGAACTTTGGATTTTTGAAAGGATAAATATGAAAAGTTGAATTTTACAGGAATATATTTGTAATTCGACATATTTGGAGGGACATGTATGCAATTAATCCTAAAAATAATACAAATAAATTCAGGTTGATGGAGATCATGTCCCAATCTGTTCCAAATGTATAAATAGAGTAGAAGACCGAAAAGTTCATATTTTTTTTTTTGATTCATTAAAAATTCACTTTTGTAGCGGAGATTTCTGAACCTATTTGTATTTTTACTCGCAACTTCAATTTTTACATCATTTATTTTTCGTCAAATAAAAATAAAATAAAAAAAAAAAATCAATTTCACATCTATACAAGCAAATAATTCTAGTTCATTCGAAAATTTATTTTAATCTAAATTTTATCTTCGATCTCCAGTAAAATAGTAATTGATTTTAGTGTTAATATTCGATATGATTTTTAAAACACTTTTGCAGTAGGAATCGATCCTTTGCTTGTGGGATGCAAAAGGCGAATAGAGAGAGAAAGAGAGAGAGAGAGAGAGAGAGAGAGAGGTGTAAAAGTAGAAGCTTCTTCTCACTCCTCTCTGATAAATTTGTCTCTTCTAGTGCGAGGGGTGGGACCCACCCTATAAAAAAGTGCCTCGCGCTTTTTTTTTTTTTTTTTTTTTTTTTTTTTTTTGCTACGGCTTTTTGCGAGGCCCGAGATATTCCACGTGGCACGTCAGCATCATCGTATCCCACCACGTGTTCGGTTGGATCCTCCTCCAGCTAAGGTAACAAAAAAAAAAAAAAAAAAAAAAAAAAAAGTTGGTGGGCGAGATATTTATACATTTTTTTAATTTAAAATCGAAAAGTAAGAAACATTCATTTTATAATTATTTTAATTTGACATGCCTAACTTGTTTTTTTAATTGTTTATTGATAGTTTCTCATACAAATAATAAAAAATTTGATAATTAATATTAAATATATAATATATAAATATTGACTTAAATTTTTTAAGTATAACAGTTATTTTCATATAAAATTTCTCATGGTATAAGAGTATAATGATTTTTTTTATTTAATTAAGTCCACGTCTCGAAAATTTATTAAATATAAAATATATAAATATTATTTTTTAACAACTTAAGATTTTAGAGTGCAACGATTATTTTATATAATTTTATAGTTGCTTTATAATTTTTAACTAAGTTTATTTTAAAAAAAATAAACTAAGCAAGTGATGCTCTTAATCTCTTAGATTTAGTCATCATCCAAAATTGTAAAATCGAATTAAAAAAAAATTAATTTTATTATATTTCATATAACTCTCTTAATCTTTTAGATTTAGTTATCGTCCAAAATTATAAAATCGGATTAAAAAAATTAATTTTATTATATTTTATATATATTATTATTTTAAATTATGAGGGCACATAAATGTTGTCTTAAAAATACTTATTAAAGTTTCTGATACTGCTGTAGAGAAAAGTTCTCCACTTAGTAGTGCTTTTGTAATAATTAATAATATATATATACTATCACTTTAATAAATAATAAAGTGTCGCTTTGTCATCGTAAAACTTAAGTTTTTGGATCAAATCTGAATCGCTTTGTGTTTTAAGTTTTTGGATCGGATCCGAACCTCTTTACACACAAAGAATAAATATTTGTCTTTATTAAAATTGCTCCATCGCCAAATTCAAACGTGTACACAGCAAGTTTTTGTAGCAGCTACGTCTGAAACTGAATGGTGTGCTGAATATGTGCAAACTGGCTTTAATATCGATTGATTGCTGTAGATTTAGTACTATCAGTTGTTGGGTTCGGGCGGGACCCGCGCATCGATGATCCTTTACCCGACAAGCGCGGGGCCCGCCGGGAGTCAGTGTGAGCTACTGCAGCAGCTGCTGCTGCTCCTCTCTCTCTCTCTCTCTCTCTTCCTCTTTCACATTCCAATTCAACCTCACTAACCCAAATACCCAAATAACATATCATGTCTCACACACCACAATACTCAAGTTCATTATAAAGATATATTCCCCTATATATATATATATATATATATATATATATATATATATAAAAGAGGCTTAATATATTATGCTTAAGATCCTCTTCTCTCTTTCTTTATGTGTCTCTCATAATTACTACTGCTACTGCTACTGCTGCACCAAAATTAAAGCTCATTTGAAGATCATGGGAGCCATTCATATATGATACATGTATCTCCATTAGCTTCATGCATGCATGATGTTTATTCACAATATGTGATTTTTTTCTTTTTTTTTTTTATCTGAGTTCTTAATCACTTCCTTCTTCTATCAATTATTAATGGCCACTCCATCAATGCATATCTGCATGGACTCCTCTACTGATTGGCTCAAGGTATGCAATTCATCAATACTCTCTCTCTCTCTCTCTCTCTCTCTCTCTCTAGATCTCTGTGTGCATATGTAGCTTCTTTATATGTACATGCATTTTGAATCTTCTCTTGTAAATTACATGTAAACACTTTGTTTTATCAAGTTTTATGCGATTAAATCTGTGACACTCACAAAACTTATAAAATAACTATATATAAAGAATATAATAAAGCTAAATATCTTAATTTGGTTATAGCATCTTGTGCGGTGGCTAGATCCAAAAAGTTAAAAAAGCTGAGCGGTAGTTAGTTAAGTTCAAGAGATTAAAAAGATTAAGCATACTAAAATTAGAATAGTTCTGCTCCCTGAAAAATTAGAGCGTCACAAAATTTGTCTCTTAGATCATACTACTCTACCAACCACTCACTAAACTCTAAAGGACTATTATCATCATAAGCGCATTTTTTCATCTAAGAACCAAAAATTTAATAATATCAATAATTTAGTAATATTGATAGTGTAATAGCCTAGTTTTATAAAGCCTATCTATACACATTATTAATGGCTAATGAATACAAAAAAAGATTTTATTTTGTTGGGTACAATTTATTAAGTAAAACCTGTTCACCAATTAATATTCAAACAAATACAGCTATATATATATATATATATATATATATATATATATATATATGCAAGGAGGCTCATATTAATTGCTCTTTATTTAAGCCAAGCAACTTCTATGTGCTACAGATTATTATTTTTTATATAATTACTCTAAATAAAACTGCAGCTCCCACATATTAATTAATATTATTTTTTTTATTATAATCATAATATGCTGATTAAATTAGATAAAATTTAATAAATTTGATATGCTCTTTTCAATAAATACAAATCCTCTTTATTTTCAAATATGATGAGAACACATGTATAAGCTTAGCCAGAGTCAAAAGCGACTTTATCAGCATCATTTGCAAATTCGGCGCCGAATTTCATGCTGGTGCCGGATTCTTTGAAAAGTGTATCCAATCACTCAACACATTCCAACAATTACATGCATACATGATCTGCAACTGATCTGTTTCATTTCCTTTCATGCACATGCATATGCATATGCAGAGTCTCCTCCCTGAAGAAACCCTAACCCCTTCCTCCTCGGCGGCAGCTGCGGCCTCCGCCAACCTCCTCCTAACGTACCCGACCATTCCTATGCATTCGTTGCCGGCGCTGCCGCTGCCGCTGCACGAGCGGCGGGCGCGACAGGGGCCGCCGCACGAGCAGGTGCCGCTGAAGTGCCCGCGGTGCGACTCGACACACACCAAATTCTGCTACTACAACAACTACAGCCTCTCGCAGCCGCGCTACTTCTGCAAGACATGCCGCCGCTACTGGACCAAAGGCGGCTCCCTCCGCAACGTTCCCGTGGGCGGCGGGTGCCGCAAGAACAAGCGCCACCCCCCGCCGCCCCCATCGGCGGACAAGAGACCTTCCAATCACCCCCACCCTCCCGCCGCCCCCTTCTTCGGCCTCCACCTCTCCTCATCACCACTACCGACCACCATCACTGCCTGCCACAACTTCAGCTTTTTCGAACGCAAGTACAGCTCGTTACTGAACAGTCAGTTTTATACGTACGACAATAGCAGTAGCAGCAGCAATGAAAATAGGGGATCCATAGAAGATCCGAGCAATACTATAGTGGAAACGAAGCTGACAATGGCAGAGCCGAGGGACTTGCCGTTGCTCGAGTGGCAAGAGCAGTGCTGCGCCGACGCCGCAGGGTGGGGGGCGCCGTGCGCCGGATTGGGGTTATGGGGCAGGTCTGAAATGATCGGCGGCGACCACCACCACGGCCCCTCGCCGACGTTGTGAAATATATATTAATATTTATTAAAAGAGACGTATGATCATAGTTCGTGTAGCTAAGGGCGTGTTTGGTTTGTCGAAAAAGTATGAAAAAAATGCTTTTCAAAAAGATAATATTTTTGAAAATTTTTATTTCAGTTTTTCTAACGTTTGGTTTCGAGAAAGGCTAGTTTTTTTAAATTTTATTTTCTAAATTTCATAACAAACTAATATTTTCGTTTTTTTACAATTTTCTTAGAAAAATAAAAATGCTAGGCTTTTCCAAAACTTGGAAAGAAGCTTCTAAAAATACTAATTAGTTATTTCCAAAATTGGCTTGATTTCCAAATTACTACTCCAAGTGGTTTTTCTCAACCTAGCTTGTTTGAATGGTTGTGTTTAATTAGTTATGTTTTTTCTTTTTGATTGGAGTGGTCATGTTCTTTTTATTTGTTTCTGATTAGCTAGAAATGTGATGATTATTGAATAGAGATTAATGATGTGTCCTATTTATGTGTGTTTTTTTTTTAAATGAGATTTAATTATTTGCTTAATTATATAAGTTTGATCATCTAAAGATGCATTTTCTAATTCCAATTGCTTTATCTAGATAAATAAGGGGTATTTTTTTTTTATTTTATTTTATTTTATTTGACTATAGTTGTTAGGAAAAACTAATAAATATTAAATTTGGGTGATAAACTTACTTTTCTCTAAAACATACTCCTTGGATATAATAATTTCGTCCGAGACGAAAAAGAATATTGGAATATGATAAATCGTTTCTTGATTATATGAGGTTTATTATTTTGTCACCACTATTTAGAACAGTTGGTTAAAAATTTAAAAAATTTCATCCCAATCTAAATTTTTAGTCCAAATTCGCTAGCTTAAACAAATTATCAAAAATATCGCATTTCTCTTTCTGCGGGAGAGGAAATGTCATGCAATTGCAGAATTAAAACGGTTAAAACTGCTAGCGAATTCCTGAAGGGCCATGGACAATTATAAGATTTTCTTTTTTCAGATTTTATAGGCTCAATTAGTGTAGGCCTGTTTGTGGATAATTCAATCTATCATGTGTCTATTCTTAGGGTCCGTTTAGTAACGAATTAAGACAGAATTAGCTAATTCAGGGATAAGTATAAAGTATGGAACTAGTGTAAAAAAGCGTTTGGGATGGTTCCAGGGATAAAAGATTTTGTGTTTGGTATGATAATAAGGAATAAGATGAATAAAGAGTATTAGTTGGGGTAAATTACCTTTTTGTCCTCAACTTTATTATGTAATAATGAAGTGAAAGAGGGTGCCTCTGTAGACGTGAGAGGGTATTTAAGAAAAAAATAAGAGAATGGTTGGGAAGAGTGAGAACAGTAATTCCAGCTTATTCTAGTTGTACTGGAATAAGCTATACCGGTTGATTTCAGATGCGTTTGGAATAACAAAAAGAATATCCCCTTATTCTCTATTCTAACCCATTTCCAAACTGCCCCAAAAGGTTTGGCTAAGACTAAAATGTAAGAGAGAGAAAAAGAGAGTATATATATTTTGTAATTTATGTTCTAATTAATAAAAAATATTTAGTTTTTATAGAAATTCTCTATTTCTCCTCTCTTTTTTCGGTTTTTGTATATAGTCATACGGCGCAAAGATCTAATTTAGAGAAATGGGAATAATATTTGTCCATTTTTAAGCAGAATACGAATTTTATAAGCAAAATCACTAAATTCATGACAAGTTGGTTAGTATCTGATCAGACGATGTATTTCTACTGCTAACGGGTGTTTACCTGCGTGACATTTCATGAACATCTTCGGTAACATGCATTGGGCCGAACCGGGCCGCGTTTTCAATCGAACCGACCCATTAAGAAACCGAAAGAACCGCGAAATTACTAAATTACCCATGTGGGCCATTTAAATACCCCTGGCGTATTCAAATTTCAAAGGGGGCGGGGTTTAGGGTTTTGTGTTTCGTCTTCGTCGTCGCCGCGAAGAGAGAGAGAGAGAGAGAGGGGGAGAGGGAGAGGGGAGAGCGAAGGACGCAGGCGCAGCAAAGATGGGGGTGAGTGATCCGAACGAAAACCTAATTTGTTGTTTTCGTCATGATTTTTTTCTCCGTTTTAATCGACCATTTTTCCGAGTTCATGGCGATGCATCGTGTGATTTGGCCACAAAATTCGCGATGGATTGGCTCTTGTAATCGACTTGTGTTCTCTCGATTTTGTAAAAAAGAAAACATTTTTGAATCGCTTATATGGGTACGACATGGAAACCCTAGGTTCGATCTACCCCAAACTAGGGTTCTCCGATGTTTTTTTTTTTAATATGATTTAGGTTTGTGATTCAAACCCTAATTCTACGAGCTATTGTTATTATTGATGTGTTATCTTATTATGTGATTTGATCATGAAATTTGGTGATCGATAGGGTTTATTGTGGAGTTTTGATTATCAATCACATTAGTTTATATATCGAAGAGATGTTGAAATCGCAAAATGGAAACCCTAATTATGATATAACTCCATCTAGGGTTTTATCTGCTTCGTATCGTATACGATTGTAGTAGATCAATAAGCTTATTTACATCATTAATGGCGTTGCGTTGTTTGTTTCTCATCGCTCGTCCTGTTCATCTTACTGAGAGTGTCATCTTAATCTTAAGATTAACTAAACTTGGAAACAATATTTTAACTTAGTTCATCACAATTATCAGCTGGAGAGGGTTTTAGGTTTTGCTGAATGGCACTGTTGAGCGCGCCTCAAGAAGGCGAGGCGCACATTTACTAAGTCTTGTTTAATTTAATATTCTACATAAAAAATGAAAAATAATCATATAAAAACAAAATAACCATTAAAAAGTAAAAAAAAAAACACATGCATATAGATTTCCAAATTAAAAATATATATATTTCAATTTTTAACTTAAAATTTAAAAGTGATTGTGATGCCAATGCTCTCATTTGGTTATTCTTCAAGTATCATCCTTATCCTCATTCTTATCCTCATCGCTTGCATCATCATAATCTTCTTCTTCTTCTTCAGATTTTTTATTCTAAATATCTTTTTCTTCTCTATCCTCAAAATCAACCCGATTTGGCTCGTCATCAATGAATAAAGAGAGATAACGATAATTTATTCTTACCTTTTTAATTCCTTTTTTCTTTTCTATTTTCTTTCCTTTTTCAATTCTCTTTCTTTTTTAATTTCCTTTCTTTTTTTTTTAGAGTTTTTAAGATTTCTTTTAAGATTTCTTTAAATATCTTAACGGGTTAAAATTTAAGAATCAAATTAAAAATCCAACAATTCGATAACTTGAACCCAAAATCCATCTAAGCATAAATATTGTGAGGTGCGCCTCAGCACTAGCATCGAGCTCGCTATTGCTGAGGCGCCGAAGCGCGCCTTCTCAAATAGTGGGTGCAACATCATTGCGCAAGCTATTGAGAGGACTCTATAAATGATTTATGATTCCTTGTTTCCTCATTCGTCATGGATCGGATGTTCGCTTGATCAATAGGGATTTTGATTAATGAGCGAGCCAAACCTCGTTGGCTATTTATTTTATGGGTTAAGAATAAGTTTAATTTTTTGTCCGTGGCAATATGTCTAGGAGTTTAATAAGTGGAGTTGAGCGGGTCCAATAAATTGAGTGTGGTTGCAATCGACAATAGACCTAACGGCAAAAGGCCCAACAATAAGCCCAACATTCAAGTGGGTTAAGTCCGGTCGAGACCCGTTGACGTCGTGTCTCTACGCTTTAAGTGAATTGATTACGTATTTCTAACAGCTCGAGCTTTTGGGATAATGGTTAGCACCAACGATCCGACAAATCTTTTCGTTATTCTTAAAATCGTGCGGTCTTTCTACAATTGCAACGTCTTCACAACGTGAGGAATCTGGTTGAGAATTTTTGAGAGTGAAGAAGAAAATTTTAGATTTCTCGTGTATATACGGTTTATCATGAGAAATCCACTTTACATTAGTTGTTTATACGGAAGCAATCTTCAAATCTCTTCTTACAAATACCTTAATCAAAGACAATGCAGAATTTGTTGTCAATTAACAGAGCTTAGATGTTTGGGATACGCCGAGAATTGTTTCTGTTTTATGACTTACAATCATAGAACAGGAAGACGCGCGGCATGGGAGCTGGGCGCAAGCAGCTGAAGAGCCACAGGAGGCGGCATAGGTGGGCGGACAAGGGACAAGGGGAAGAAGCTGTAATACCTGCAAAACAATACAGGTATTATCAAGTAGCTGTAGAAGGGTAATAGAGTGAAGGTAGGAAGAAAGGAACTAAGTACTAGGGAGCTTAGCTGTCAGTTGTGTTCCAAGGTTGCTGCGCTCCACCGGTGGATCATCCGTGGAGAGAAAGCCATGTATGAGGAAGATGAGAGGGAGGTCATCGCCATGTATGAGGAGGATGAGAGGGAGGTCATCGCCATGTATGGGGTGGAAGGAGTTCTGGAGATTTCCGCAGAAGGAAGGTGGACGAAGGGTAACCAGGGTGAGTAACCAAAGGAGTAACCAGGGTGTAAGGCAGAGTAGAGAATAAGCTTTCCAGCTGTAGATCGCTAGAAGAGTGTAGAAAGTGCTGCGGGTCGGATGCGGGTCGGATGCCGGGGAGGAACCGCACCAGTACGCACAGCAGATGCAGGCCCAAGCCCAAGCGGTACTCAGCTGGACTCGGCCCACCATCGCAGGAGGAACACAGGAGGAGGCCCATTGGCCAATAAATACACAATTACACTTTACTACTTAAATAAATACATATTAACCATTAGACCCTATAGTGGACTATAAATAGGTAGTTGTAACTGAATAACAGAATCATGAATGAAGCAACTACTCTTTCTTCTTAATTCTTCTTCTTCTTCTTCCTCTCTGAGCTCTCCCCTTTCCCTGTTTCTCTCTCTACTTCTCACCCATTCAAGCTATTCGATCACCATTCTTGTTACCCGAGCTTGTTCCTGAGCTAGGAACAAGTCACCAACCGGATCATCATAGTCGAGATCTCCTCAGGAAGATATCATCATCAAAGATCCCAACTCCGATTCGGTTGGAGTGCTGAATCCTCATCGTCGCCATCCACGAGCCCAGATTTGATTTTCCTGGGTGGTTGCGACTCGGATCCATCCTTACAGAAGCCCTTCGCTTTGCTGGTTCTTCGCATGCGAAAGGCATTGTCCTTGTGAAGATGTACGGTGCATCGCTTTTATTTTGTAATACTATGTTCTTTCTTTTCTTTATTACCATGTCCACATTTATCGGTTGGTTGAATTTTGAGAACGCGACGTGATGTGATGTATTGGCCTTTAATTTTGCAGATGCGAACTCTGCTATCCGGAAGTGCGCCAGAGTTCACCGCGGCCCCTTCGTGCCAAACGATGGTTGCTTGAATTTTATCGAAGAAAAGGTAAGTTTCTGCAGAGCTCTTCCTCCATGTTTGCTCTACAAATCGCAACCGAGTTGAATGTATGCATGTTGAGGGATCGAAAACTAAGGTGGTAGGGTTACTTGGGCTGTAGTTTGATGATTATTGCGGGCATTTTGAGATCTCTTCGAGAAAAAGAAGGAATAGCCTCGATCGTGATAGTAATTCCCAAAATTTTGGGCATTTCTTTTCAGTTGAGCTCATGTTGTTACTCTAACTAGGCACCCCAATTTTTCTTTATTTAACCTTTTTCAATATCTTATTTTCCTCACTTGCGCTTCTATGCATTCTTTTTGCATAGGTAATTTTTGGAGTATATAGGTTTTTTTCTTTTTGTAAGCGGGTATGAAAGTTTAATTTTAGTTTATTACTTCCGCAAAATTTATATTTGTTTCAATGCTAATATACTCTATTTATTTGGTGATTTATTATAATTTCCAGATTTTCAGTTTATAATATTCTATAAGTTTTCTTTTTAATATTTTTTTGGAAAATATTTTTTGTACATTCCAAATAAGGTGTATATATTTTATTCCATTCATCTCAGGATGGTGTGAATTTTACTAGTTATTTAAAAATGACTAGTGAATAAGTCTCATAGGATGGGATGTATATCGTGCATTCAATTTTGGATATACGAGTAGCATTATATTTTTTTATTTAAAATATTTAAATTATTTTCTCCCAACTCTAGTCGGGAAACTATACGAAGGTATTTGGGTTGACAAAGTTACGGAGTTGTAAAGTTGGAACAATCCGTCAGGGTGAAGTCGATGATGTCGATGATGGATTAACGGGGATTCAAAACGTATTTCTCGTTGAGCACCTTTATACTCTCAGGATGCCAAAGGGGTTTTGTTATTCGAACTCAAATCCGAACATAATAGATTTATCTTATATTAAACGGATATGGATTCGGATACGGATATAAAAAACGAAAATTCGATAAATTTGAATTCGGATATGGATTTTGAATGTATCCGATCCGAACCTGAACTCGATTCGAATCTGAATTGATTTTATATTGTATAATATATGTATATATAAATATTTGATATTATATTTAATTTATATTTTAAAAATTTAGATTTAATTTAATATATTTTTAAATATTGTAAAGAGAAGGAGAAATAATTCTTTCGGCCTTAGTTTTCGAGTTCGGGTTCGAATTAGGATATGAATTTTTTAAATCTGTCGGATTCGGGTTCGAATTTTTAAAAATTAACCTCAAATCCGACTCGTTTGCATCTCTACTTTTTAAGTATATTAGAGAAGTGGAGATCTTATTAGGTATATTAGAGGAGGGCCTTATCGATACATAGGACATGGGTCATTTCTTGACAAGCGGAGTTGCCAAGTCTAGTGTTCGTGTGAGCAGAATTCGAAGGTTGTTATGCACACGGACTTAGGGTATGTCGAAGACACGAGATTGACGACATTACGGAGCATGATGTAGCAGAGCGATCCTTCGTAACTAACAATGCTCGCAAAGGCAAGTGTGCCGAGCGTGAATTCGTAGGGCACGAAACATACAAAATTCGAGAAGCAACGCTTAATGGGAAAGTGAACCTAGAAGTTCGACCTGATGCGAGGGGAACATGCGCCGGAACGTCCATCCAATGGAGGTACCAAGTGGCTAGCGATGCGGAACCAGGCCGGGTTAATTGTAAGTGTGTTGGACCTGATTTGTTAGAAAACCCTTGCGAGGGGAACATTCGTCGAAACAGCCATACAATAAAGGTACCAAGTGGCTAGTGATGCGAAACCAGCCTGGGTTGATTGTAAGTGTGTTGGCGGCCGTACAATGGAGGTGCCAGATGGTTAGTGATATGAAAATTTGTTAGCAAACCCTTGTAAGGGAAACATGCGCGACAACGATCGTTGTTGGGTTATAAGCGATGACGGATCTGGGTGGCCAATGTAACGGAACATGCCCAACTCGATGAACGGGCGAAACACGTTGGGCAAGTCGCTTGGTGGTGTGAACGAGCCTTACTATGTAAGGGCAGCTCGCTTGGTCGTGTGAACGAGCGTACCGTGTAAAGGCGTATTGTGTAAGAGCAACTCGCTCGGGCTCACATATAGGGACTAAGTGAGAGAACTTGTAATATTCTTGGGGCTAGCTTTGAAGGCAATGAGACATTCGGCTAAGTAGCATTCATGAGGAGGGTTCGTCTGGTTAGACGGAATGTACTCAACTTGGTGGCCAACCTCCATTGTGGGGTTGTTCGTTGGAAACTCTTTTGAGTCCGATAAGGAATTCGACGTAAGGCATGGCGCCAAGCAGTCTAGCTCACGGAGGAGCTTGGTTAATGGCATTCCGCTGTTAAGCTTGGAGGTGTGTTCGTAGCAAGGACGAAAAGGCCGGCTCAGGTATGCAATGGTTGACCGCCGCATAAAAATTTTCGAGGTAAAGAAGCTAACCACGTGAGTGTTGGTTATGGAATTATTATAGGGGACTCATTTGGAGTTTCTCCAACTATCTAATCAGTGCCTCTTATACAGAAACTAGTGGAGTATCCGCGCTTTAGTGTGGATAAGTAAAAAATAGAACAAAAAATAATTTGAGGAATCAAAAATTTAAAGACAAAATATAATAATATATAATTGAATGTAGTTGATAGAAAAATATGAAGTGGGTAAACATACAATCTGAGATAGTTTTAGTAAACACGAATTAATTTACACGAAATTATCTGAGATGATCTCAGCAATGTACGAATTAATTTACATAAAATTCAGGCAAAGCAAATATAAAATAAAAAAATAATCTGAGGTAGATATTCACACAAAGCATATATAAAATATAAATAAAATATATAAAATGGTACGTAGTTCACACTTGCTGTACTAGCCAGCATCGTGCGATGCCCACACTTGCTGCACTAGCCCGCATCGTGCGATGCCCACACTTGCTGCACTAGCCCGCATCGTGCGATGCCACGCCACGCGCTTGCTTGCCCTGCAGCAGCCAACGCCACGTGCGGCCCAAGGCCTCGCTGCCAGCGCGCCGTCTGTGTCTTGCATTCGCGCGCTGTTTGCACGGAGCCAACCACGAAATTCATCGTCGCCAAGGGAGGCAAGGGGAGTGAAAGAGAGATAGAGAAAGAGATTGAGGTAGAGAGAGAGAGGGAGGGTGGATTTTATAGATGGGCGGAATCCGTTGGGGGAGGAGAACGGGAGGGGGAGATTTTATAGATATTATTTTTTTTGTTGCAGGGGGAGGAGGAAAGGGAAGAGAGGGGGGGGGGGTTAGGGTCGGAAGAGAGTTTATAGATGTATTTTTTTTGGGGTGGGGGGGGGGGGGGGGGGGGGACGACATGTCACCTTTCTTAACTCTCAAATAATAAGTTCATAGATTATAGATTGAAGAGAAAGTAGAGAAATATAGAATAGCACAGGCATAGAATGTATTTACGCATAGATTGATATAAAAAAAATGATAGGTCAGCAACATCTTTAAAATAATAAATAGAATAATATCTCAATAAAAAATAACATTAAAATGCAGTACATTAAGATATAATTAATCTAACTAACTACTTTACTTCTGTTATGCAGAAATAATTTTTTATGATGAATTCCATATTACTCAGTAATTCACTTGGGTCTTCACTTATATATATTTATGTAAAAAGCCTGCAACTATGCCCCCCTTTTTTTTCTTCTTTTTTTTTTTCCCGGAAACGTTATGATACCTTCTTAAGTGGGACCCTGGATAGCTTTGGGAGAGAGGAAGAGATGGGGCAAAAAAGCACACAAGCAGCTCCTCGGGGTCCCCGTTTATTTTTGCAACAGTAAAGGAGCTTCAAATTAAAGCATCTGCAACGCACCCTCGGGATCACTTAACGGTGTAATCATCCATGATCATGACCCACCAGAAGAGAAAGATCATAGATAGATAGATCTTCCCCATCACAAAAGAGTTCTCTTGGTCTTGGAGAGAGAGAGAGGGGCGGGGTTGGTGGATGGGCAAAAAAAATATTCAAAAAGAAGCTTACTGGATTCAGCATTCGCTGGACCGTACGTACTACTAACATTTCCCACCATTCCCCAGAAAAAATTAAAAAAGTTTTATAAAAAATTTGTATGCAGATGATTCCACATGGTACGAATAATAACAATCTAAATGTATACTATCGCTCAATATAAATACCCCTTAATAATTCTCTAACACAAATACTTAATTCTCGACCAGGAAATCTAATTTTCTAAATAAATTTTTTATTTAAAATAGTATAAAATAAAATAGTAGATCATTTAGCAATTCTTTCCTTAAAAAACCAAAAACTTGAACTCCCATCTTTTTCATTCTTTGCTTTCAAAATATTTTTAAGCAAATTATAATACTCTTTTCTCCCGACACGTTAAAATTACATCAAATATGACAACGTACTTGACAAGACCTAAGTTTGTTTGTGACTTCCGTTTTTTCCAATCTTGCTTAATTTTCTTAAAAGAAGAGAATGCAAATCATGGGTGTCCCCTCCGCCACCCACCTAGACCCACCCCTCCTCTTCCTCTGATCCAATGCAATGTGCTCAAAGCAAAATGATTTCGTACCATAATATTCCCCCTCCCCCACACCCCCGCACACCTCCCACCCCCACACCCCCCCCCCTCAACCCTACCCAACACACACACACACACACACACACACACACACACACACACAGACCACTCCAAAGCATTCATTCAAATCATCGATCACCTTACACTTTCTCTTCTTCCTAAGCATTCAAAGATCACCCACAAACCCAAGAAAAAAATTCAAAAAGAAGAAGAATATCATCACCAGCCTTTAAAAAAAAGCAAATAAAGAGAACCCCCCACCCCACCCCTCGCAACCAAAACCCACTTTATTTCATCAATAAAAGCACCACCATCCTTATAGAGCCCTCTCAGAAACTAAAGGCATAAACATAAGCTCACACACATAAAACATGTCTTCTATTGCCGAGCCGACGATTTACCCGCAGTCGGTCCCGGCCGGGGTGGCGTCTCTGAGCACGAGGGAGTCGTTCGGCCCGGTGTTCATCGTGCTCGCCATTATCGCCGTCCTCGCGATCGTCGCCTGCGTCGTCGGGCGGGTATGCGCCCGCCGAATGTGCAAGCTCCAGGCAAAGCATGTTTTGCCACCGCCGCGCGGGTCCTACGACGGGAGACGAGAGGCGGCGATGGAGAGGCCGACGCCGCCGCTGCCTCGGGGATTTCTCACCGCCAAAGGCGACATCGAAGACGGATGCTACGAGATCGTGTTCCCCACGGCCAAACCTGTCAGAGAAAAACAAGGCAAAGGAGACAAAAAAAAGGGCGGCAGCACAAATTATACAATGAATTATCCGGAAATTGGAGGAAAGAAGATCGGAGCAGTCGATTCCACCACATTCAAGCAAGCAAAACCAAGCACATGAGAAGCGAAAAACAAAAACAAAAAAAGCGAAGAACGAAAAAATCGCACATGTCGTTCCTCGCACGGTTACACACAACCAACCAAGCGATCCACACAACCAACCAAGGGATCGGTGACCCATTCAGACTCCATGTCTACTAGTTTAGATTGTTCGGTTTTCTTTTTTTTTTGGGGTGGGGGGTGGGGGTGGGGGTGGGGGGGAATCTTTTTCAATGTTTTCTAGTTCGATGCATTGCGGTAAAATGAAATATTTTTGTACATTACGGGGTAAGTGACGACTTAGATTTTGATCATCATGAGGATCAATCATCGATGGGATCCGGCGGAGCTTCATTAGCCTTGCGTTTGATGGTGATCACGGGGCAATCGGCGTGCTTCGCGCAGAACTCGCTGACCGTCCCCACAAAAACCCTGGATAGCATAAAATGGTTGTAACCAGTAAGTAGTAAGTACTTTTACAAGGGAAATAGGAAAAACAAAAAAAAAATGGAGTATCAACTGAGTTAAGGTTTGTAGTGAATGAAAATTTTCACATAAATATAAAATAGCACCTTCATGCAGCATAAGTATATACTGATTGAAATTCTGCATCAGAAATTACATTTGAAATTAAATAGATAGTGTTATCTAATTTTCACAGCGATTCCTGCAGTGGTAGTTTCTTTTGAATATATATATATATATATTGGATTTAAATTATTTACTAGAAATGAACACCCACAGCTTAAAATGAGCAGATAATTGTAGTTCTACTTTCCCAGTTGTTTTGATCAGGTTGGGGTTTTAACCTAAACTTGACTTACTGGGCTTGTATCGAAACCAGACCCAGACACAATACGTACACAAATTCTTACAAGGCCCGTGAAAAGGTTCTTATGAAAACCGTAGGGGCAACCTTAGCTGACAACTAAATGATTAAGATGACACGTTGGGGGGGCTCCAGCGTAAAAATGCGCTATACCGGGCCATTTTGTGAAGCTTATCCTAAAAAGGAATATACTATGTTACAGTAAATTTGTAGTAGTATGTTCTAGTTCTATGATTCTATAATCCCATATAAACCAACCGGATTTGTGACCGTAAGTTACTTAAGAGTATTCCAAGAAAATATTCAAGTAACTGAAAACGTCCGATATAATTATATAGTCAGGGGAGTAACACAACCAGCAATATAGCCTACGGTTTGGAGGGAAAAAAATGAAGACAGACTTTCGAACTTTTTCACGACAAACATACTTTGAATTTAAAGAAAATTGAAAGCAATCCATTTGCAACCAAAATAGACACGTTGACATTGTATGAACTTATAAGCTGGCACGATAGATTTGGAAGGTGTTAAAAGCACATCAAAGAAATTTAAGCCATTATGATACCTCTGGAAAGGTCCGAGGCCACGACATCCTAGAACCAACATATCAGGCTGGACTCTCTTCACCTCGCTGCAGACAACATCCTTTGGGTCACCCTTTTTGATCCATGCTTCGCAGCTCAACTGTCGAGTAAAATTCAGAAAAGTTTAAAACCGTTAGCATTGCCGTTGTAATGGATAAGACCAAAAGCAAATGCTAAACCATGCGGAAGAAATTGCCACAAGATTTGATCAAATATCAATTACCCCAATCTGATGACAGCGATTTACAAAGTACTCCAGCAAGTGAAGTCCTCTTATCTTGTCCCTGTGATTTATTGTCTTGAAGTCATCAGGAGATGCATAGATACTGTCCATGTCATCAAATGCTGTTGTTGACAACAAAGACAACATAAAGTTGTCAGTACTGACGGCATATCTAAAATTTACGCACTCAGTGAAAAAGAGATGGTCCACAAATTCACCGTGCGCATTGATGGAAAACCAAAAATCGGGCTAGCATAAGGTTTCACAGGTGTGGACTCACTAAATCATCCAAAAAGTATGAAAAATAGAAGCTAAAATAAGAAAGGTCTTAGAAAGGTTTGATGCTATTCATCAAAATAGAAAATCAAGCAGCAAAGTCTTACGGAATTTTGAAGTTATTCACCAAAATAGAAAATCAAGGAAAATGCGGGCGATACTAGGTGCAGTATACAACTAATAAAGAGAGGAACCCTTGTAAATCGGCAATAATCTTGGGTTGCTGAACATGGGAATTACAATGAAACTATTCGTTCACAGTAACATGATACGCACTCCTAATAAATATGGAAGGGATGCTTCAGTCATGAAATATGGGAAGTCAGAAATTCAAGTCAAACTCAGCAAAAGAACATCAGAACATCTCTATCAATCCATTAGATCATCCTGTACGTATTTTGATGTGCACAAATTTCCTACAAACTAGTCCTCGCGTATAACAAACAATGATACTTGAGACGCGAGGAAAAACTATTTACCCAGTTTGATGCATAAAATGCCTTAAGACCATTCAGTGAAAACCAAGCCAACTAAAAGAAGTTAGTTTATTCATGTAAAAGGGGCAGAGAGAGAGAGAGGGAGAGAGAAGGATATCGGGAATGAGATTTAAGGAACCAAGCCACAAGACATCCCAGCACTTGGTTTCACAAAAATCTTATTCAAGATAGGAAGTAAAGGTATAATAACGCTCGTCAAACCGATCCCAAATAACTGCCGTAAACTTGCATGTTTTGATATCACTAAATGACGTCCAATAGAATTATATGAATGACGGACTACGGCGAGCACAGCATTTACAGGAATACCGAGAGTTGCATCAACACAAAATCAGATTGAATGCAGCATAAACCAAATGTATCACTAGCTTCACAGTTTAATCACTTGCTTTGGTGGGAACAAATTTAACTTTTCTTTTGGCAGCTTTGGCTAGTGTTGAACACTATCTAGAATCAGGAACCTTGCATCAGTAATTTTCAGCTTAAAGTCCATGACGAATCAGAGGACAAAAATAGTAAAATATAGGAAAATATCGATAAATGTGATTATTGTTATGAACGAATATAACAATTTATATATATAGGTATACAGTCACAGACCATAAATGTCTATATACAACAAGAAATCGCTATTTATAATCCACATTTAGCAAAGTGCCATATACATTTTTAGCCATTTAAGTATGGTTTGGGATGATGTTGACGCAAATTTCAGTATTAGATAGCAAGTAAAATTTTATGGCGAACCAAGGACATTATCAGGAAAAATTCTATAGCAACAGTTTAAATAACAATAGGATTTTCATTATCAACATTCAATTAATCAATGTCATTGGTTCGTTAGATTCACAACAGGAGCAGGAATTGACATGAGCATTTCAAATTCCACCTCAAAAATGAGATTCGACTCCCATTCCACACTCGAATGGGAATCGTAAAGGGGTCCAAACCCAAATTTCTCCAACCAAACATGCACTAACCAAATCAAAACCCTAAATCAACACAACGGTCATAATCGGTACCAAAATCAACCGCAAAAAAACCCTAGAGCACCAAAAGAACAAGATCTGAGAGATCGCGATCGCGATCGGGGATACGCACCGTCCTCGTCGGGGATCTGGACGTGGAGGAAGAGGAGCTTGAACCCAGCGGCGTTGGATCGCACGATCTTCGCGAGGGTCCACTCGAACGCGGTGCGGGAGCTGATCGAGGGGTTGGGGTACCCCTTCAACGACGACTCGTTCACCCCCATCATGATCCTCGTCGCCTCCCCCTCCTCCATCGTCGTCTCTCCTCTCTCTCTCTCTCTCTCTCTCCGCGGGAGCTCGTGGGGAGTTCCTCTCTCCACTTGTTAGTGTGATGCTTCGTATATATATATTGAGAGAGAGATATGGTTTTGGTTTATTTGTAAATGGTCTGGGGACACCTTCGAGGACCTTCTCGGGCCCACAGGGTGTGTCACGTGTGTGGTGTGTTTGGACCATGTTTCGCGTACTCCATAATGTAACCACAAGAGTATTTCCAAGTTTAAAAAGTCCCAAGAGGCCCCAGAGATAAATGTGTGTAAATAAGGATCAATTTGGTGTAGCGATTTATTTTTTTTTTATATTTTCAATATCAAATTATAATTGAACATGCATGGATCCAAAAAATTTTGTAATCTTGATTAGTTTTAAAATTATCCACACTCATAGCCGGATGGATTTTGCACAAAATACACGCGCTTTGGGTCAAGGGAATACTTTGGGGTACAATTTGGCGTACGCTTAGCACCCACGATACGTGGTGTACGTAGCCCTCAACGTGCCATCCCTACGTTTCGCGCGGGGCCCACACAAGCCGAGTGAGCGTACGTGTGAACGCCACGTGGCACAGAAAAAATTAAATAAAGGGGCACGTGTGAACGCCACGTGGGACACACAAAAATTAAATAGAGATACTTACACATAATTTTTGAGTAAATGAGTTTTTTTTTTTTTTTTTTTTTTTTTTTTTTTTTTTTTTTTTAATATTATCATCATATAAGCAGAATATATTACCCTTTAATTGTTTACCAAAAATTGTCATTTAGATAGGATCTAAATGTAAAAGCATTTTTAATATGAAGTTAAGTAATTAGTTTAGTATAACAATAAAATAAAATTAGAATTAAAATGTGCTTATGCTTTAGCTAAAAATGGGTAATTTCAAAATATTACTTTTTGTGAAAATTTAATTTTTCTAATTTTGTTGTGGATTTGACTATATATATATATATATATAGTGTGTGTGACTAGAATACTATCGGTAATACCAAGCAATTGGTGCTATCAAGTTTTCTGCGTTAGATAAAAAGATATGCGGTTGGGATTATAGTGGTTCCTTAAAATTTTTATTATTCAACCAATCATCTAGTAAACCCTAGGGATCACTATCACCATAACTATATATTTTTTAATTCAATGATTAAAAACTTAATAGCACTAATGACTTGGTGCTATCGATAGTATTCTAGCATATATATATATATATATATATATATAATTAGGCTAGAATACTATCTATCGATAGCACCAAACCATTGGTGCTATCAAGTTTTTAGCCGTTATATGAAAAAAATATGTGGTTGGGATTATAGTGATCCCCTAGGATTTACTAGGTGATTGGTTGAATAGTAAAAATCTTCGGGGACCACTATAATCCCAACTGCATATCTTTTCTTCCAACGGCTGAAAACTAAACTTGATAGCACCAATTATTTGGTGCTATCGATAGTATTCTAGCCTGACTATATATATATATATATATATATATATATATATATATATATATATATATATATATATATATATTTATTTATTTATTTATTTATTTATTTATATAGTATTTAGAACTTGAGACGAGCATGAAAAAATTAACTATATTTTTTTATCTTTTGAGTTGTTTGCCAATCCGTCACTCGAAGATCAAAATCTTTGAATCACTTCTTATGAAATCAATTCTTATGGATTCGTTGAAAATGATTCTAGGATCTTATTTGGGATCTTGAGTGACATTACTTCTTGATCAGAGATACAATCTTATAATTAATAATACGAATTCGTTGAAAATGATTCTAATAGTTCATCGGGATCTTGTTTGGGATCTTGTGTGACATTACTTCTTGATCAGAGATACAATCTTATAATTAATAATACGAGCATGACGAAATTAAAGTTAATTCTTTATCTTTGAGTTGTTCCGCCAAATCGGTCGCTTAAGATCTTTGAATCACTTCTTGATTTTGATCTACTACTTATAACCGAGTGACATTACTTTTTTGGTCGGAACCAAGGAATCAATTAGATATGATGCAAAATATATCTTGTTCTATCATTGATCAGAGATACAATCTTATAATTAATAATAAGATAATAATTAATATACCACATTATTTCCAGACCAGCAATATTGGACTGTGGGAGTCGATTTTAAGTTGCACAAATAATACCACACGAAAAACATCCACCAGAAATAATATCAAAAAGAAAAAATAGTTCTTACAAAAAAAAAAAAAAAAAATAGATATGCCATAACCTAACGATGACACAGCAGGTTCTAGTAGGTTCCACAGTAGCAATAACAAAAAAAACACGATTTGTCTACCAAATATCAAAACCCTAGACCATCAATGTAAAGGATAATATCAAGGAACTTGAGAGCACAACAATTGGCAGCAAGATCAGTTTAAGAAAATCGCAATACTCCAATTGCGACTGAAATTCAAAGAGCAGTGTGCATGAAAATCCAAGTCATTTATAAATAAAACACAGAAAGAAATGAATCACCTAACATAAGAAATCGTTTTCGAGCAGTCAAAAACCCTCGGCACAACTACTAGGAGGCTATTGCTTGGGACTTGTTGAGGATCACGCCCTCGTACTTGACCTGGAACCACTTCATCGCGTCCTCCTTCGTGACCCTGTGCTGGATCCCGACACCCGATTTGCAGCGGCGGCGGCGGCCCACTCTGTATCCGGGGCGCTCCAAGACGACGAAAAAGTCCATCCCGTAAATGCCGGTGGACGGATCGTACCTGCATGAAAATAGCTGTTAGCTTCTGGCAGCAATAGGATTGCTTCGACTAGATTAAGAATAGAAATAAATGGAGACCAGTTTTTAACAATGTAGCTTTCAAAATCTCTTCAATTTTAATCATTTAGTCAATTTTACTACTGGTTTTCGGAGAAAATTACCTGCATGAGAAAGCATCAAGAGCTAAGGAGGTGTTTGGTTCTTCGGATAAAAAATTCGGAAAACAAAAATACTACTATTACATGAGATCTGAAAAGAACTAATGGAAAATACTTTTACAGCCAGAAAACAGATGCCAATTATAAGAACTGAAATTATATTTAAACCATCAAAAAAATATGGAAGTGTTAATGACCTTACTAAACTAATGGACTAGGCAGTTTCTTAGAGACCAAGATATGCCAGGTAAATTCAATACACATGAAACATCATAAGCAAATGATATAAAAGGATTTTGTCGATCGAAAGGGAGCTCAGAGAGTTGCTACTCTGCTCAGCGAAGGGCTTCTTTAAGAAGCCTTCTCATACAAGAGGTGTCAGAAAATAGCAATACTCATCACAGCAGACCCTACTATACCTTCTCATATTGAATCATCGATACGAAAAAATAAAAGGAAATGATATTCAAAGATTTAAAATTAACAAGCAACAACACTGGGACTATATCTGCATCAAGATTGGTAAATTTCAAGGTCGATATGCTCCTGAAACTCATTATAAGAAAGCAAATGGATGGATAAGTATCTTACTTAATCCCAAGGTCGATATGCTCCTGAATACCAAAACCAAAACACCCGGTATCACTAAAGTTTCTCCTCAGCAATTCATACTCTTTCACTTTCAATCCACTCTCGAGAAGTTGCATGGCCTTCTCACCACGAACAGTGACATAGCAAGCAATTTTTTCGTTACGCCGGATACCAAAAGACCGAACTGTGTACCTGGCTGTTAGGATATAAAAAAAAAGGGGGGGGGTTTCAGCATTATACTACATATAGAGGAGCACAAAGTTGTACAATTTTCACAAAATGACCTTTCGAAAACACAGGAGTTTGTCCGCTCAATTGCTCCAACACCTGCAAAATATTGGCAGGTTAAAAAACAAAATAAGATATGCCGAAAGATCATGAAAACATGGTAAAACCACACATTGCGCATACAATTGGAACAACCAGTTCCGCTATGAAGTAGGGGAGGACAAGAAGGCAGTGATTGTGGGATCTCGTATAGGTTTTAGATGCAGGCGCCGCGAGATCCCTCGGGCATTACCCACGCTATGCCGAAAGCGACAGTGGCTCCATACGGTATCAATCTTGTATGGAGCCGATGCACTTATTAAGTGGAAGGACCAAAAAAATCTTTATTTTTTGGGAGCTAAAGTACCTGCCTTTCTGGCAGGTGCTGGAAGGGTAAGGGCTGCCCTTATTCCATTGACCTTTTGAGGGTCAATGGCGGGCAGAGGCTTACTATGTGACATATGGCCTTGTAAACTTTTTCAGCCAACCATCCATCCATATCAACCAACCAACAAATGAAATGGGGTTACAACTACGGTCCAGAAAGTGAGTTTACACCAATCCTTTTAACAAACGTGGCATAAGATTTCAATAGACCTCATTTTCTCGACCCATTCGTCATCAATTAAATTAATAATAATTTATCGAAGATAAACAGCTTCAAGATACCCTCTCTTAAGTTAAAAAAGACTTTATCCAACAAAGAGAAGTTCATGAAATGGTGTACAAATTCAACTCACTCATGCAGCATGATCCCAACCAAAAGATTATCATAGATATAGTTGATTTAAAATACCACTCCCTCTTTTTGACTCACTGGCAGAGACTAGAATATTTATATAACGCCGCATATAAAGGGAGAGCTAGAATTAGATTTGCAAGAATGCAAACTCAGAGCAATTATGTCCGGCTAAAAGATTAAGAAAGCTATCTAAATGATGTTTATGATATTCATGCTTTACACTATACCATGTTAGATAAGATCACAGACCCATGTCAAGTAAATGGCAATAAAAGAGGTATATTACTTCTCCATTTCAAACCCAAAAGTTCACACTAAGAATTTAAGTATTCATCAACACGGACCGTATCTACTGTGTCGTATCGTGCTAATAAAATATTGACACTATACAGTTCCAATACAAATAACTCAACTCAAAACTCTCTTTTTTTAATGAGTGAGTAATTTATCTATAAAGTTTAAAATATTTAATAAAAATACATAATAAATAATTAAAATATTTTGCTGCTAAAGAAAATAGATACTACATATCATTATGTGTCGGCACCCAATACTTAAATCCTTGGTTCACACCCTGCTTCATTCCTACGCCGTACCTTAAAATTCTTTGCCAATTAGATATGGATTGAATAGGAGTAGAGAATATTCTTATACCCAAATAAATAACTTAGAACTAATCATTATTTGGTGTAAGTTCAAAAAAATGAATACTTCTTTGTTTGCATGAACAAAGAACTTAAAAAAGATCACTTTTTTAACTACCTAACACATAATATCTACGAAATCCTATAGTTCAACAACACTGAGTCCAGTAAACAGGAGCAGATCTAGTTTTACCAAGGTAATACAACTTACTACGATCAATTACTCATAGCAAAGTGAGCGATTACCTCAAAAATCACCGAACGAGTTTAATAACTACCAAATCCCGAGCAAAGCAATGCAATGGATACAGGTTCTACGAAACTACGAAAGTGTAGAGAGAAAGGGGGCGCGACCTTTGACGCACGGGTGAGGCGATCGCCGCTCTCTCCGACGGAGATGTTGAGCACGAGCTTCTGCACCTTGATCTCCCTCATGGGGTTCGATAGCTTCTTCTCCGACGCCTACATTGAGCAGGGAACCGATCACAAGCCACAAAGAAGAGGACGATGATGAAGAAGAAGAGATCGACGAAGAAGACGAAGAGAGATCGAGAGGAGGAGGGATTCGTACCATGGCCGCGGAGGAGACGCCGCAAAGAGAAGTGTCGACGAAGTACGGGACGATCGAGATCGGAGAGGAATAAAACCCTAGGCGAGTATTTATAGGCGGAGATTAGGGTTTCGGTGCGAATCGGAAACAAATATACGGATGAGACATGAGCCGTTGGATCGGTAGGGAACGGTTCGATTGGATCGGATTTGAACCGGACCGTAAATGGACCGGCCCAATGAATAATAGGCCGAACAAACAACAACGGGCCGAGCCAGGAAATCTCCAGTTCCATTACACGAATCTCAAAGCATCGGAACCAGTGTATGCTTGAAAGATGAGTTAATATTATTATTATTTTTTTTCTTTTTTTTTCCGTAATCAGCTTCGAGACTGAAAGAGAAGTTACAGCAAACTGAAAAAGTGAAAGTGAATGTTACGGTCCAAAATCATTTCACCTCTCATCATTTTTCGGTGAAACAAATACAACAAGAACAACAACAAAAAGCCACTAATAATATTTTACTGGTACAGTTAGTTATTCACGAGATAAAACGAATAAATATTATTAAAATATTTTTTTATATTTTTTAATCATAATCTAAATATAAAAATAAAAAATTATATAAAAAAAATTTAAATATTGTGTTTTAAAATTTGCATTCCAACATATTAGAAAAAAAAAATTTATTTTGAACCCTAACATAAGAACCTATAACAACAATCCGAGTAGAAAATTAATCCATTCAGAATCAAAATTTCAGATATATATGAGAATGTAATAAAATTTAGAGAGAGAGGGGGAGAGAGAGCTCACATTTTATAAGCTACGGCGACGATGGCGGAGGAGGAGTAGGCGGAGAAGTGGAGGATTCTGATCGGCAATGGCGATCGCGATGGTAGTGATGGCGATGGATAGAGGTTGATCATGAGCGGTGCCCCCCATGCGACTAAGGAATGCGAGGATCGGAGGTAGAATTTCGACGAGATCGGAAATGGAAGATTTCTAACGACGGATGATCGAATTAAGCGAAGGTGGCCATGAATTGGATGGTGAAGATTTTGACTTTAAAATAGGAGGAGGAGGAGGAAGAGGGCAATGAGGCTTGGAGCTTCTCCACAATGAAAAAGATAAGAAAAGGATAGAAGATGGAGCGGTCGAGGGAGATAACGAAAAAAAAATGGTCGTGTAGAGAAAGAAAGAGAAGAATAATAACTCAAAAAGAGGGAGAGCGAAAGAGCAGAGAATGATATTAGTCATAGTATAGAAGTTTTTATTTTGGAAGGTAAGTGTTACACAAAATTTTTGTTTTTTTATAAAAAAATACGAAAAATAGAAAATTTATTTTTTTTCAAATCTGTAAAGATATTTTTCTAATTTTTTTTTTATAGTAAACCCAAATAAAAAAAAAAATTATACCGAAAATGAATTTTCACTTTATTTTACCCCATCATCAAATTTTTTTTTTTTATTTGCCAGCGTTCCGAACAGTACGTAGTAGGTGCGCGCGTTTGGACCATTGTCATTATTAATTAATTAGTTACACCGCTCCCATCATATGTATGGGCACACAGTAGAGAGAGACAGAGACAGTGACAGAGACAAAGACGGAACACAGAGAGAGAGAGAGAGAGAGAGTCTTAATACTACGCGCGCGCAAACACATAGATATAGCACACACACAGATATATATATATATATATATATATATATATATATATATATATAGAGAGGAGAGAGAGAGAGAGAGAGAGAGAGAGGAGAGAGAGCACAGATGTAGAGAGAGTGAAAGAGAGGAGAGAGAGAGAGGAGAGGAGAGGAGAGAGAATCTCAATATTACGCTCGCGCACACACACAGATATAGAGAGTGAAAGAGAGGAGAGAGAATCTCGATACTAACTAAGTGCGCACACACAAAGATATAGAGAGAGAGAGATCACAGAAATAGAGAGAGAAAGAGAGGGAGAGAGAGAGAGAGGAGAGAGAACGCGCGCACACAAAGATGTATATATAGAGAGAGAAATCACATATATATATAATATATAGAGAGAGAGAGAGAGAGAGAGAGAGAGAGAGAGAGAGTATCTCAATACTACGCGCGCGCGCACATGTACACCCCCAACGTGACCATGAAGAAGAGCTCGGATTTACGTGGTCGACGTCCCCTGCACGTCGTGTTCTTCCCTCTGATGGCTACGGGGCACATGCGCCCCATGGTGGACATGGCCAACCTCGCAGCCGCCCGCGGCGACGTCGCCGCCACCCCTTCCAACGCCGCCCTTGTCGACTCCCACCGCCTCCCCGCCTCCGCCGTCAGCATCCGCATCCTCCCCTTCCCCTCCCCCGCACTCACCGGCCTCCCCCCCGGCGCCGAGAACCTCGCGACCTCCTCGACCGCGACTCTCATAGCAGGTACGTACGTACGTACCTTAATTAGGAGCTCTTTGGTTCCTCCAAAAAAAAAAAAAAAAAAAAATTACAAAAAAAAAAAAGTTTTCAGTGAAAACTTTTAATTAGAGTAATCCGCTACGGATTAATTGTTGATTTTTCAAAAAAATTTAATTTTTTTTTTAAAAAATATATATAAATTTTGATGGAAAATTTTTCTTTCAATTTTTTCTCTCTTGAGTTTGAAGAAAATAATTAAACAAGTATTTTTGTAATTTTTTTATTCTTATTTTATTGAAAATTAACAATTTTGTTTCTTGGATTGTTTTTTTTGAAACAGAAAAATATTAATTACTTATAAAATATGAAAAAAAATTTATGCAAGCTCCTAAATTATTTATGAAAAAAAAATTATATTATATCAGAACGGAAAACTGAAAAAGTAATTTTTTTGAAATTATTTACATGATGGATCGTTTCTCAAATTATTTATGAAAAAAAATTTACACTTTTTCAAAAGATCAAAAAACCCTTTATTTAATTTACATGATATCCGGGCGGAAATAAAAGTAATTGCAAGCTCAAGTTGGAAAGAAATTGAATTAATTTATTATTTACTTATGATTTAATGTTTAGATTTTGAGTAAATTACAATTTCCTCTCTCGGGATTTAGTGTTGGTGTAAATACACAAAATAGAGGTTAGAATACAATAAAATATGAAAAGTGTTAACGAGTAGATCAAGCCGAGGCACGGATATCTCGCTTTCTTTAAGGAGATTCAAGTACTCTGCGGTAGGCACCTTCGAACCGATGCAGCAGAACACTAACTTGTCCCCTCCAGGATACAACGGCTCGACCCTCGTCGTGTGGCTTCACCAACTCTGCACAAGTAGATAAGCCCGAAGCTTCACAAAAAAGAACACCTTTTTTTGACCTCTCTCCATTATAGTAAAATATAAATATAGAAAAAATAATATAGGAATTACTTTTTGTTGTTTTTTCAATGTAGAACAAGGTCACTATTTATAGGCTTCATATGCCTGTAGGTTACAACTAATTAAATTCATAATTAGGAGTTAGCTTTTTTTTCATACGAGTTCAACAACAAAATTTTGTTAACAATGAATGCAAAATATAAATGATGTAACCTCAATTAACTTAATGCATTTTGTAGGTTATAGGAATGAATGCATTACATATGCATAGGTTAATTCATTTAATATAAAATGTTACAACAATATTCCCCCACTCATTTTATTATTAAGAGAGTTTGACGGTCAAAGAGGGATCGTTATACATAAATGAAGGTGTGCTCTGCATCGAACCTTCACTTAGTGAAACAATGATCTCTACTCCAGAGTCAGAGTGGTCTCAGACTTGAACTTTGGCTGCTTAAGGGAAATAGAGTTTCACTGCTCACATATAACAATCCAGGTGTTGACATGAGCTTTATTAGCTAGCACGTTACGGCCTTGTGCTTATCCTGGTTTTTCATGAGCATTTTTGAGAAAAAGCCCATTCTCATAGGAAGCGGCCCCACTTCCATGCTCACATAGGTGAAATCCGTCAAGGGTGCTCCTGTAATTCTGACACCCTGCTCATAAGAGCCACAGACTCCATTAAGAGTGTAATAACTCAACCCTCATTCCATTACAGGATGAATGCACTCACATCATAGGGATAGGTAAATATTAGATCATGTAGATCTATATGTTGTGTATTCTTTACGACCACCATATGATTCGTTTTTCCCATTGAACCCGACTTTCAGGATCTCTGATCATCAGGTTGGGTATCCTCATACGTCGTTCATGATGTTATGGGCTTTAACCCTATCCCCCTCGATGTATTCCAGATCTTTTCTCTTCCCAAGGCCTTGGTTAATGGATCTGCTAGATTATCAGTAGATTTTATATAATCTACATTGATAATACCATTGTTCATATATGATCTCACAGTACTGTGTTTTCTTCTCACGGATCTGGATTTACCATTATAATAACAATTTCTTACTCTACCAATAGCAGCGGTGCTATCACATGCAGTGTATCAACACAGATGGAACTAGTTTCTCCAGAAATGGAATCTCAGACAATAAGTCTCTCAACCAACTAGTTTCCTGGCTAGCTGAAGCTAAAGCAATAAGCTCAGCTTCCATGGTTGAATTAGCAATAATAGTTTGCTTTTTAGATTTCCAACATATAGCACCACCTGCTAAAGTAAAAATATAACCAGTGGTAGAGAGAGAATCACCTGATAAGGTATTCCAATCAGCATCACTATAACCTTCAATCACAGCAGGATACTTCCCATAAAACAAGCCATACGTTTTGGTACCAATGAGATATCTCATCACACGTTCCATGGAATGCCAATGCTCTGTACCCGGCTTGCTTGTAAATCTACTAAGTATTCCTACTGCATATGCAATATCAGGTCTAGTGCCATCAGTCGCAAACCGCAAGCTTCCAATCATACTAGTATATTCCTTTTGATTTATAATTTCATTTTCACTTTTAACGAAAAATAAGTGAACACTTGAATCAAAAAGTGTAGTCACTGCTTGCAATTAAGAAAGTTGTACTTTCTTAAAATTTTCTCAACATAATGCGACTGATCAAGAAAAATACCATCTGGTGTTTTGGTTATTTTCATACCCAAAATGAAGTTAGCCTCACCAAGATCTTTCATTTCAAAATAATGATTTAGCATAATTTTTGTCTCATTAATAATATTTAAGTTAGAGCCAAAAATTTGCAAATCATCCACATAAAGGCTAACAACTACATGCAACTTTTCAAAAGTTTTGTAGTAGATGCATTTATCACACTCGTTTGATTTAAAGCCATTTTCAATCATGCAAGAATCAAACTTTTCATGCCACTGTCTGGGTGCCTGCTTTAAGCCATAAAGGGATTTATTTAGCTTGCACACTTTATTTTCTTGTCCAGGCTCTATGAACCCCTCAGGTTGGTCCATATAAATTTCGTCATCTAGGTCACCATTCAGAAAGGTGGTTTTTACATCCATCTGATGAATATGTAAACCATATATTGCTGCAATAGCAATGAGAACTCTGATGGATGTCACTTTAGTAACCGGAGAAAAGGTATCAAAGAAATCTAGATTTCTTTTTGTTTATAACCTTTTGCGACAAGTCTCGCTTTATACTTGTCTACACTCCCATCCGGTTTCAATTTCTTTCTGAGGACCCATTTACAACCAATTGTTGTACAGCCTGGAGGTAAATCCACTAATTTCCAAATTTTATTAGAAATTAGAGATTCCATTTCATCAGTTATAGCCTCTTTTCAAAAAATAGCGTCATTTGAAGATAAAACTTCTTGTAAAGAAAATGAGTTTTCTTCAATATTAAGAATAACATAATCAGGGCCAAAATCTTTTTCTATTCTATTTCTTTTACTCTTTCTAGGTTCAAAAACATATTGTTCTTGGTTTTGCGAAAGAGAGTTTGAAGAGTTTGGTTTGTTCGAAACACTTTTAAATTCTTGGCCCCCACTATTTTTCGATTTTAAAGGAAACTTATCTTCATGAAAAATAGCATCTCCTGATTCAAAAATCACATTATTTTCAATGTCTAAAAATCTATAGGCTGAACTGTTCAAGGAATATCCAAGAAATATACAAGTGGCAGCTCTAACACCCAATTTGGGTCTTTTAGGGTCTGATAGCCTCACATAAGCTAGACAGCCCCACACTTTAAGATATCCCAAATTTGGCTTATACCCTTTCCAGAACTCAAAATGTGTTATTTTAGACTTCTTATGTGGCACGCGATTCAAGACATAACTTGCAGTTAAAATAGCTTCACCCCAAAGATTTAAGGGTACACCAGTGTCAACTATCATAGCATTTGTTAGCTCAATAAGTGTTCTATTTTTTCTCTCAGCCACTCCATTAGAAGCAGGCGAATATGGAGCTGTAGTCTCATGGATAATTCCTAAAGACTGAACAAAAGAATTGAATCTCGTAGATTCATACTCACGACCTCGATCACTTCTAATTCTTTTAATCTTTCTGCCGAATTGATTTTCTACTTCATGGAGGAAATCTTTAAATCTGTCAAAAGCATCACTTTTATTTTTCAGTAAATATACATAAGTATATTTAGAAAATTCATCTATAAAAGTAATAAAATATCTATTTTCTCCACGAGTTAGAGTACCTTCAAATTCACAAATATCACTGTGAATTAACTCAAGTAATTCGGTACTTCGATCAACACTCTTATGAGGTCGTTTAGTGATTTTTGACTTACTATATGTTTCACATTGTCAAAATCACTACTCAGTCTGGGAATTAATCCTAAACTACTCATCAAGTTAACATATCTGCTATTAATATGACACAAACGAGCATGCAAAAAATTCACAGAAGAAAGCATATAAGCAGAAGTAGATGATGCTTTGTTCTCAATGTTTAATTTAAACATTCCATCGCATGCATAACCTTTACCCACAAACTTTTCATTCTTGAAAATAACATATTGATCAGACTCAATGGTCTGTTTAAAGCCAGCTTTATTAAGAAGAAAACTTGGCATCAAGTTCTTCCTAATCAAAGGTGTATACAACACATCTTTTAAGATGAGCACCTTTCCAGAAGAAAATTTTAACTCGACCTCACCATTCTCTAAAACTTCAGAAGTATGTGAATCACCAAGCATGATACTTCTTGATTGTTCATAGGGAGTATAAACTTTAAACCAAGTCTTATCATGACAGACATGCCTATTGGCACCAGAGTCTGCCCACCATCCTTCAGCATTTTCAACTAGGCATATGTCTGTAATCATTGCCACAAGTGGTTCCTCAGTAACGTTAGCTTGAGGTAAAGCTTTACGTTTTCGAAATTTACAAATTCGAGCAATATGCCCACTTTTGCCACAGACATAGCAAATTATAGAATTTTTCTCTTGAGAATGAGATCCTTGGTTATTTGAAGTTTTCTTAAATTGAGGTCTACCACTATTCTTTCCAATTTTCTTCTTAGGCTTCAAATATGTATTTCTAGAATGATTGTTATTAGGTAAAGAATGAGATGATACTAAGTTTACCTTAGTGTCGCTAGCATCATTTTCTTTTGCTTCAAGTGCATCTTGACCTCTTGCCTCCTCTTCCACGCAAATGCGTGCAATTAATGTCTCGAGAGACATCTCCTTTTGTTTATGTCGAAGGGTCTTTTGGAATTCCCTCCATGATGGTGGTAACTTGGATCAAGTTGTCTCCAAACTTAACTCCTTCGGATTGAACTTCATGGGCGATCGTCTGAAAATCTTGAACTTGTTCCACCACGGATTTTCCTTCGACCATTTGGTAGCGAAAGAAGCGACTAGCGGCGTACTTCTTTGCACCAGCTTGTTCTGTATCATACTTAAGCTGCAATGCCTTCCAAATCTTCTTAGCAGATGAATAAGTGTTTTCATAATAATCATAAAACTGGTCTGAAAGGCAGTTAAGAAGATAATACCGACAGTTATACTCATCCTTCTCATATTTTTCAGTTTTTTCGTAGTGTTCGTAAAGATCATCATCCGTCATATTGTCGGTGTTAGTCTTCTTTGGATTTTTTTTCTGTAAGGACATATGCCACTTTAAGTAGATTGAGGTAAAATAACACTTTTCCTTTCCACCTCTTGAAGTGGGCTCCTTTGAAGCGGAAGGGCTTGTTAAGATCCCCGGTAATTTCGTTGGACTTTTCATGTGTAGTCTCCATCTTTTGAATCTCCTTAAAATTGTTGATATAAATACACAAAATAGAGGTTAGACTACAATAAAATATGAAAAGTGTCAACGAGTAGATCAAGCCGAGGCACGGATATCTCGCTTTCTTTAAGGAGATTCAAGCCCTCTGCGGTAGGCAAAGCCTTCGAACCGATGCAGCAGAACACTGACTTGTCCCCTCCAGGATACAATGGCTCGACCCTCGTCGTGTGGCTTCACCAACTCTGCACAAGTAGATAAGTCCAAAGCTCCATAAAAAAGAACACCTTTCTTTGACCTCTCTCTATTATAGTAAAATATAAATATAGAAAAAATAATATAGAAATTACTTTTTGTTGTTTTTTCAATGTAGAACAAGGTCACTATTTATAGGCTTCATATGCCTATAGGTTACAACTAATTAAATTCATAATTAGGAGTTAGCTTTTTTTTCATACGAATTCAACAACAAAATTTTATTAACAATGAATGCAAAATATAAATGATGTAACCTCAATTAACTTAATGCATTATGTAGGTTATAGGAATGAATGCATTACATATGCATAGGTTAATTCATTTAAGATAAAATGTTACAACATTTAGCTCATTTTCAATTTATCGTCACGTTGTTTAAAAAAAATGCACTTAATTATTCTTAAAAGTTAACTCTATTTTTATTTTAAAAAATTACTACAAATAAGGTAATCAAGTAAAATTATTTGATAACCGCATAATAGTTAAATATAACTTATTGAACACCAAAATAATAAAATCAAAATAAGCTAAACTATGTATAGTTAAGTATAAATTATTTTGATATGAAAATAATAAAGTAAAAATAAGTTAACTTATAGAGGGACAAATTGAAATTTAGCCATACATTTGACCTCTATCACAAATATAATAATAATAATAATAATAATAATAATAATAATAAAATGGTTGGAGTTTGTGCGTGGCAGTTTAGTATTCTTTATTTTACTTTTTATCTATTCAGTTGGTTAGATTAAGCTTAAGTTGTAGAGTTCTTAATTTTCATATTCAATACTCAATACATTTTCTCAAAATAAATAAAGAAAGTTTGATAGGTAAAAAATATAAATTTAATTTAAATAAAAAATTTAAATAATACTAGAGATATAGTAGAATACGAATTCAGAAATTTTTTTAAATATTATATTAAATTATATAAAATAATTATTGTTCTTTAATAATATTTTTAGTATTTACATTCAATATAGTTAAGTTTGATAATAATAATAATAATCTAGTAGTTTGTTTTATGTTTTAGAAGTTACATTATTTTACCTCAAGATTTTTATTTTATTACTGTTTTCACTCTAACAAAATTAGATTACAGAAATACATTTTTATGACATTTTTGTATAAGAATAGAAAAGGCATAATGTTATCAGATCATATAATGATAAAGTGTAATTATTATAGTATGATTAAATAGCTTGATCTTTTTCATTAAGGTTTACGGACGTTGTGCTCAGACTCCTTCGTGAGCCCTTCAGTCACCTCCTCCGCGAGCTCTGGCCCGTTGACGCCGTCATCGCCGACTATTTCTTTTCCTGGACGATCCCCGAAGCTGAGGAGCTCGGCATCCCTTGTCTCTTGTTCCACGGCATAAGCTTCTTCGCCCTTTGCGCCACTGTCGTCGTCGCCGCTGCCGACATCGCTCCTACTGACACCAACCCCCTTCATTGCGGAGCCACCGTTGTCCTCGGCGGCCTCCCTCACCGTGTGGAAATGCTCCGCTCCCAGATGCGCGACGTCGGCCAGGCGCCCCCACAGTTCTCGGAATTACTCGACGAGATCGCGAGGATGGAGGGGCGGAGCTATGGGGTGGTGGTGAACAGCTTCTACGAGCTTGAGCCCGACTACGTCCGCCACTTTCGAGAGGCAACAGGGCACCGCACTTGGCATGTCTGCCCCGTCACACTCCATAATCAGGACGACGGAGCTCTTCAGAAAAAGACTCCACCGCTAGAAAGAAACAAAAGATGAAGAAGAACAAGGACAAGAACAAGAACAAGCAACTGAACCAATCGGGTCCAATTCTTACCGATCGGAATGGCTCGACCGGAACTAGCCAGGTTCGGTTCTCTACGTGTGCTTCGGGAGCATGGGCAGGCTCGGGGCCGCCCAGCTGAGCCAACTGGTATTCGGCCTCGAAGCCTCCATGTGTCCCTTCGTTTGGGTTGTCGGGGATTCCGACGATGATGCAGAATGGATGTCGCACGGATTCAAGGAACGGGTGAGGGACCGGGGCCTGGTACTGAAGGAGTGGGCACCGCAGACACTGATATTACGCCACACATCGGTCGGGGGCTTCGTCACGCACTGCGGCTAGAACTCGTGTCTGGAGGGGGTTAGCCGGCGTGCCGATGATCACTTGGCCGCTCTTTGGCGAGCAGTTCTTCAACGAGAGGCTCATCGTCGACGTGCTCGGGATCGGCGCACCAGTCGGGGCAACAAAGTTCGCGCGTTTCTCTACAGAAAGGCCCGTGATAGAAGCTGCACTGATTGAGACTGCGATAAAGAAAGTGATGAGCAAAGGTGAGGATGCGGTGGAGATGCGGAAGCACGTGAGAGAGCTAGGAGAGGCCGCGAAGAGGGCAATGGAGCCGGGTGGTTCGTCTTATGCGGATTTGGAAAACCTAATCCAAGAGTTGATGGATCGAAGAGAGGTTATAGCAATTAAGGATTGAGCTAGCAATGTTTAATAAACCAATTATTTGTTGGAAGGCTTGGACTATCTTAAAAGAGCTATATAAAATATTCTAGATAAGAAAGATCAATCTATTTAATAGAACTTGCTACAAATACCATACAACTGGATACATTACAACACAACACATGTTCTCTACATATATAGAACATGAAACAATGCAACTTTTCACGAAAAGAACTAGCACCCTTTTACGAACAAACACACCTCTAAACAAAAGGACGCAACCCTATACAAAGAGATACAACCCTATACGAAGAGATACAACCCTATACGAAAGTAAACAAACTTATAAACTAACATTCCCCCTTAAATTTGTTTATGCATAACTATTATTTTCTTCCACGAGATCTTCATAATCTCGAAGTAGTTTTTCCAACGCTGTCTTGTCTGAAATTAAATTTCTGATTTTGAAGGCCTGAACGTTGATGACGTTCTCCAGAGACTTGTTCTCCATGTTCACCGCCATATTCTCCTTCTCTAACAAAATAATTACTTTCTCTAAATAAATATTTCTTTGATCAAGAGAAACCATACCTGTTGTAGTCATACAGGCAAAATGTGCCACATCTTGTTCCGCCTCCTTCTTAGTCTTTTTCATATCACCCATGTAACATGAATTTCCAAATTTGACAAAAGAATAAAATTTTGGGTCATGAATAGGTCCTTCCTGATAAGTGTGATATTGTGGAAGAAATATCTTCTTCTTTTGACAATATTCTTGAAGTAAATTTTTATAAGAAACTCTCACTATTGCTTTATTCTTCATTTTTTTTTTTCTTCTTCTCTTTTACTTTAACTCTCCACGATGTGTAAACATATATATAGCCATGAAAAAGTGCATGTCTCTTTTCACATCCAAAAGAAAAGACACATCTTTTCATATCAAGAGTTAAAAAGTACTTTTTACTTGTAACCAACTTACAAGTGCAACGGTCCAAAAAATTGCACCGGTCAACTTACACGCAACGGTCAACAACTTCTATGTCCCAGAAAACAATGCACAACAATGCCCACGGGTTAATTCCACCAAAAACTACATTCACATGTAGTTTTAACTTAAACCAATCAACCCAATTTGCACAGGTCAAAATAAAATATTCCATGCCAAAAATATCCTTTTAACTAATTAACACTTCTCGTAATAATTAGTCTTTACTACTTCGAATTCCAAGTTTCTCTTTAAATTTTTGAAAAATTTCAGATTGTAACGGCTTAGTAAAGATATCTGCTATTTGATCCTCAGAGTTACAATGAATTAATCCAACATGCCTTTTCTTTACTTCTTCACGAAAAAAATGATACCTTATGTCGATATGTTTGCTTCTGCCATGATGCACTGGATTCTTAGATAACTCAATTGCTGATTTATTATCAATATATATCGGGGTAGGCGAATTTTGAGTATAACCCAATTCTTGTAATATGTTTCTCAACCAGATCGCTTCACAAACTCCCGATGCCGCAGCAACATATTCTGCCTCGCACGTTGATAAGGCTACAATTTGTTGTTTCTTAGAACTCCATGTGAAAGCTGTAGAACCCATAAAGAAGACATATCCCGTAGTGCTTTTTCTTTCATCTTGATCTCCAGCCCAGTCACTATCTGTATATCCAACTAATTTTAACTCTTTTGATTTTGAGTAGTGTAATCCATGACCAATAGTACCATTTATGTATTTCAAAATCCGTTTTCCAACTTGCCAATGCGATTCCAATGGATTTTCCATATATCGGCTGATTAATCCGACTCCATACATTATATCTGGTCTACTTACTGTTAAATAGCGAAGACTTCCTACTAGACTTTTGAATAGAGTAGAATTAATTTTTCTTCCTGTATCAATTTTACTGAGCTTCGTTCCACGTGCAACGGGTGTGTTGATATCTTTACTATGTTCCATTTTAAATTTCTTCAAAATATTTTCAGCATATCTTTTTTGAGTAATAAAGATTTCACTTTCATCCTGTTTCACTTCAATACCCAAGAAATATGACATAAGTCCTGAATCTGTCATTTCAAACTCTTTTATCATGATACTCTTGAAATCATTAATCATATCTTTGCTAGATCCTGTGATTAGTAGATCGTCCACATACACGCATATTATTAAAATATCTCCTTTTTTATTTTTATTTTTCTTGATATATGTCGCATACTCATAGGGACATTTATAAAATCCAATCTTTTGAAGATGATTATTAAGACGAGTATTCCAAACTCGTGGTGCTTATTTTAAACCATACAAAGCTTTGTTTAAACGATACACTTTATCTTCCGCACCTTTTATTTTATAGCCAGGAAGTTGTTCAATATAAACTTCTTCCTAAAAAAAACCATTTAGAAACGCCGACTTTACATCCATTTGATGTACTTCCCAACCATAAAAAGCAGCTATTGCGAGAATAAGTCGCACTGTATCGAGTCGGCCGGCCAACTGGTGCGAACACTTCTTCATAGTCTATTCCTTTTTCTTGTTTATATCCCTTTGCGACTAGTCTTGCCTTATGTTTTGTTATTTGACCATCAGCATTGTGTTTGATCTTATATATCCATCTTACTCCAATAGCTTTATGTCCAATAGGAAGTGAAGTTAGTTTCCATGTTTTATTTTTCTCTATTGCTTTAATTTCTTCATTCATTGCAGCGCGCCAAACATCCTTTTGTAGAGCCTCTTCGACAGATAATGGTTCTTCGTCGAGATGTAAACAAAATAAGTTCTCACTATCAATTACATCCGTCTCATTGTATATATCTTCAAGTCTTCTTAATCTGAGCGGACTTGAAGAACTTGAAGGAGTGAATGGTGAAGTTGTCGGTGTTCGGGTGTCATTGTTATTTGAAACATTTTCGGTTTCTTCAACTTCATGATCTATTATGTCTTTTCCTTTTTCTTCCGAAGTCCAATTCCATATGGCATTTTTGTTAAAAATAACATCTCAAATAATAATTACTTTCTTGGTAATAGGATTATAGAGTTTATAGGCTTTAGAGTGCTCACTAAAACCAGTAAAGATATATTTTTCTCCTCGATCATCTAACTTTTTTCGTTTCTCCTTAGGAATTTGTGCATAAGCAATACATCCGAATATTTTGAGATGTTTAACTCCAGGTTTATATCCACTTCATCCTTCTACTGGTGTTATATTTCTTAGACTTTTAGTTGGACTCCTATTAATTAAATATACTGTGCATGCAACTGCTTCTGCCCAAAATGA
Source organism: Tillandsia fasciculata (assembly GCA_029168755.2). NCBI lineage: Eukaryota > Viridiplantae > Streptophyta > Magnoliopsida > Poales > Bromeliaceae > Tillandsia > Tillandsia fasciculata. Next base: position 24,044,151 of record CM054940.1, read on the forward strand.
CTTAGGTAAAGCATTCTCTTTGAGCAAACTTCTTGTCATATCCAAAATAGTCCTATTTTTTCGTTCAGCTATACCATTCTGCTGTGGACTATATGTAATACCCGCCTTCCAATTTGTAACTCTATTCTATTTTACTTTATTTTTTTAATTTAGTGGTCCGACGGGGGTTAAAAATTCGATTATTTCTGAGCTGACCGTCGGGGTTTGCGGGTATTTTTAGATGATAGAGCTCGCAGAACGGTGAACGGTGGCGCGATCAGATTCGAATTCCGACCCCGGGATCTCCCAGAATTTAATTTTGAAGTTCGCGATCGGTTCGGACGCGCCAGAATCCGTGCTGGCGATCTGCATGTTTTTCGAGGTAACCTGGACCCCTTGTTTGAATTCTGATGGGTTGGGTTGTGATCCGGGGGACTTAGTTTTTATTTCCGCCTATCTGAGTTTCCTTCGTTGCATTAGGGCAGACGCGGGCGCGATCAAAAAAAGGAAAAAAGGAACCCCAATCTATATTCTCTCTCGTTTCAAGACTTCGGCGTAGGGTTTCAGGCGGTGAGACAGGGAGAGGAAAGGGGACATTCTTGTTTTGCGGGATTGATCGGGCAACGGTAGGACGATCCTCTCCTTCCTCTTCCTCCAGCGGATCGAAGGTGAGTGTCTTCGTTTTTAAGGTTTTCTTGTTTCGCGTTGTCTTGGGTTCATTTTTTTGCGGGGGAAGCCGCCGCTGCCGCCACCGCAATTTTCAGGCTGCCCACAGGCAGGCGCCGCGCGGGCTGGTGCCGCGCGGGCTGCCTGTAGGCAGGGCGCCGCGCGGGGCTGCCCGCAGGTAGCGCGCCGCGCGGGCTGGTGCCGCGCGGGCTGCCTGTAGGCAGGGCGCCGCGCGGGGCTGCCCGCAGGTAGCGCGCCGCGCGGGCTGGTGCCGCGCGGGGCCGCCCGCAGACAGGTCGCGCCGCGCGGGTCGAGGCCGCGCGGGGCCGTCCGCATGAAGGGTGCGCGCCGCACGGGTTGGTGCCGTGCGGGGAACTTCGCCGCGCGGGGTTCTAGGACCGCGTCGGTTTTTCATCTCCAGTTTTGAGTCGACGTTCGGTGTTTTCGTCATCTAGTCTTAGCATATTAGTGTTCCCATGATTATTTGGGAAAAGGTGTAGGTTATAGAAATTGCATGTTTGGGCAAGGAGGAAAATAACGTGATTACCTGTTTATAATGCTAACCCTGTTTAAGCTGTTTATTTATATACTTGGTTATGAGGCTCGTGATTGCTACACGCACACCAGCGGTTTGGCCACCGCAAGGGTGTGCTTTTTCGAAAAAATAGTACATTGACCCGTGTACTCCGCGTGATGGTGACGTAATGGGGGCCCTCGCGGGTGGGGGGTGTGAGCGGTGGTGCCGAGGCAGGTGATCGGCGGGGTGCCGAGGTAAGTGCTCGGCGGGGTTGCCGGGGGAGGTGCCCGATTTGATTGCCGGGAGAGGTGCCCGGTTTAGATTGTACAGGGTTTTTCACTGTCGGTTGCACGTTGAGGAGGGCGGTTGCTCTGGTTTTTACTGTGGTTTGCCTTACTTTTAGCCCTTACTGCTTTTGTATTTTTTTTCTGGTCACTGACTTCCCACTCCGTGACAGGTTCGTCCAGGGGCGAGTGCTAGGGCGTTGGTGAGGCCGCGCGAGTGACCTTCTGGCCCGTCGAGGCTACGGATGTTGACTTTTTGTTCCGTTCCTTGTTCATTTTATTACTCATAGTAGCTTGTTATGTGGATCACGATACCCCCATGAGGTCGACGTGGATGTTGGGCTGTTTTTCATACCTTTCTGGATGGGTGTTTGTTTTCAAATATCTTGATTGGCCGCTTTCAAACTACAAAAATAAGAAAAGAGAAAACGCTGCGAAAACAGTTTTATAAAACCTGGGTGTCGTGTGGGCACCATTTTCAAAACCCTGTGGATTTATGTGATTGCGAAAAGAGTTTTATAAAACCTGAGCGTCGTGTGGGCACCGTTTTCAAACCCTGTGGATTTATGCGATTTCGAAATAGTTTTGTGAAACTTGGGTGTCGTGTGGGCACCGCTTTCAAAACCCTGCGGTTTTATCCTTTCAAAACAGTCGGCCTCTTTATTACTTGTGGAAAATTAGCGATATGTATTTAGAAAATGATTGTATGTGTTTGGCTAGTGATCTAGTGTGGTTAAAGGTATGATGATATGGACTTTGTAGTCAGGACGTCGTGCATATACAAAGGAGACTCTGTCCGTTTGCAGAGTGAATTTGTATATGTGGCGGGTCTGGGCACGCACCGTGGAAGAAAAAAATATATATATGTGAGTTTGGGAGCATCGGTAGCTATCCTTCCGCGCGTTTAAACCCTCGGGGCGTGACACTATATGCCGTTGTGAATTGCTGTTGAATACCTTCTTTAGTGCAGTAATCTTTAAATTCTTTTGAAGTGTATTCTCCTCCTCTGTCAGATCTCAGTATCTTTATTTTCTTTCCACTTTCTCTTTCTACCGTAGCTTTATATGTTATGAAAGTAAAAAATGCGGCAGATTTTTCTTTGATAAAGTACACCCATACTTTTCTAGTACAGTCATCAATAAAAGTAATAAAATACTTATTTTTCCCATGAGACTCAGGAAGTGGACCACAAATATCAGTGTGAACTAAACTTAAAGGTTGTGTTGCAAATTTTATTTTGCTACCAATAAAAGGAAGTCTTGTTTGTTTTCCAATTATGCAACCTTCACATACTCCATTTAAATGTTCAATAACAGAAAGACCATGCACCATTCTTTTAAACTATTGTAATTTAAATGCCCGTACCTTAAATGCCATAGCCTTGATTCCTCTTTAACTTCAGAGTGATAGCACCTTTCAATTTCTGATTTGATGTTTATCGGAAACATTCGATTCTTCGACATGCGCACTTTGGCAATTATCTTGCCATTCTTATCTTCCAAAGTCAGAGTAGAGCCTTCCATTTATACGATATATCCTTTCTCCATTAATTGTCCGATACTTAGTATATTGCTCTTCAATTCTGGCACATAATATACGTGGGAGATGAATTCTTCTTCACCACTCTTTGATTTGAACATGATTTTTTCTCTTCCTTTAACAGGTACTTTTGATGAATCACCAAATTTCACGTTGCCGTCAACAGTCTCGTCTAGTTCAACAAATAGTTCCTTCCTTCCACACATATGATTTGAAGCTTCGGAATCTAGAAACCATACATATTGTGGTTCTTTAACTTCATCTTGGCAAGCAAGTAGTAGTGAAGTTTCTGCAACTTCATCTTCAACTGTACTATCTATGTAATTGTTCACACCTTCAGTATTTTTATACCAGCAATCTTTACTATAGTGGCCAAACTTTTTACAATTGTAACATTGAATGTTCGATCTCGTACCACTGAACGAACCTAGACGATTGTTATTGAGTCTATCTTTTTTAGGACCATATCCACATCGTGTATTACGACTAGCATTGTAGCTTTTCTGTCGATCATTGTTATATCTTTTTTTATTCTTATATTTATTATAATTATTTTCTCCACGATTTTTGCCCTTTCTACTATCTAGTTTCAACTTTGACTTGAGGGCCTGATCAGTCGACTCGGCTTCAGACACTTTTTGTAGTCTTTGCTCATTTACTTGGAGAGATCCAGTTAATTGGTCAATAGAAAGAGTACTTATATCTTTTGACTCTTCTATCGCAACTACAATATGCTCAAATTTTGATGTGAGAGAACGAAGTACCTTTTCAACAACTCGTACATCTTCGAGTTCCTCCCCATTTCGCTTCATTTGGTTGACAATTACCAAAATGCGAGAAACATAGTCCGCAGCACATTCGAACTCTTTCATGTGGATTGCTTCGAATTTCGCTCAAAGTTTCTGAAGACGAATCCTTTTCACTTTGTCATCTCCTTTAAAGACTGTTGCAAGAATATTCCATGCCGCTTTGCTCGAAGTTGCTTTGGCAATTTTCTCGAACGTTGACTCCTCTATTGCTTGGTAAAGATAAAAGAGAGCCTTTTTGTCTCTCTTTCTTGTATCCTTCAACTCGTTTCGTCGAGCTACAGTTAACGCGGCTTCTTCTTGCTCTGTTTGTTCTTGATACCCAATTCTAACTAAATCCCAAAGGTCTTGAGAACCAAGGAGTGCTTTCATTTGAATGCACCAATTCTCGTAATTATCTTTCAATAGTTTTGGGATTTGGGTTTGGAGAAGTTGATTAGCCATTTTTGATAGAGTTTTTTTCTAGAAACTTTTAACCTGTCTCTGATACCAATTGTTGGAAGGCTTGGACTATCTTAAAAGAGCTATATAAAATATTCTAGATAAGAAATATCAATTTATGTAATAGAACTTGTTACAAATACCATACAACTGGATACATTACAACACAACGCATGTTCTATATATATATAGAATATGAAACAATGCAACTTTTCACGAAAAGAACTAGCACCTTTTTACGAACAAATACACCTCTAAACAAAAGGACGCAACCCTATACGAAGAGATACAACCCTATACGAAGAGATACAATCCTATACAAAAGTAAACAAACTTATAAACTAATATTATTGTGGTTTGCATTTTGGTTTACGCTTGCATATAATATAATTGATTATGGAATAGTTGATATTGAAAGATGATTTGATCGATTCCGCACTCTACAATATATATATATATATATATATATATATATATATATATATATATATATATATATATATATATATATATATATATATATATATATATACTAGTTAAACACCCGCGCTTCGCTGCGATAATTAAGAAATAATTAGACATAAGATGTAATTTATTATATTTAGAAGTTAAAAATAGTTAGACATATTACATTTAATTTAAATTAGTTTCTCGAGAAAACACCTAATATTAAAAAAGTAAACTGTATGGAGGAACCGGTAAAGGTTCAATCAATATTTATAGGAATACAAAGAGAATCTAATGGATATCAAAAAAAGAGTAGGTATGATAGCTAGGAGAATCTGACACATTCTTCTATGCAAAATATTTGGGGATTAGTAAAATATGAGATGGAATGACTTAGCAATATACAACATGATAGCAAATCTCCTAATATCACATCACCCTGATAGCAAATCTACTAATATCACATCACTTTCTCTTTAGATTATATATATATATATATATATATATATATATATATATATATATATATATATATATATATATATATATATATACACATCACTTTCAAATTTAATAACATGATAGCAAATCTCCTAATATCACATCACTCTTAAATTTAGTAACTATGATAGCAAATCTACTAATATCACATCACTTTCTCTTTAGATATATAAATAATTTATATATTATATATAAACATCAATAGAATCTTATGAATATCAAAAAAGGAGTAAGTATGATAGCTAGGAGAATCCGGCACATTTTTCTATGCAAAATATTTGGGGATTAGTAAAGTATGAGATGGAATGACTTAGCAATATACAACATGATAGCAAATCTCCTAATATCACATCACCCCCAAATTTAATAACTATGATAGCAAATCTACTAATATCGCATCACTTTCTCTTTATATATATATATATATATATATATATATATATATATATATATATATATATATATATATATATATATATATATATATATATACACATTACTTTCAAAATTAATAACATGATAGCAAATCTCCTAATATCACGTTACTCTCAAATGATAGAAAATCTACTAATATCACATCACTTTCTCTTTAGATATATAAATTGTTTATATATTATATATACACATCACTTTCAAATTTAATAACATGATAACAAATCTCCTAATATCACATCACCCTCAAATTTAGTATCCTACGAAATTTAGAGTAGTGCTATCATAGCTAAACCAAAATCCGAAGATGGTGTGACATTAGATATGTGCTATCATATCTAATATATATATATATATATATATATATATATATATATATATATATATATATATATATATATATATATATAGTATATATATGAAAATTAGTGAACATCACATCAAGGATAAAGAGCAGCTATGATAGCAAATTTGGTAATATATATAGTATATATGTGGAAATTAGAGAACTTAACAACTTAAATTAGAAAGAGTTAATGCCATAGTACACAATCAATGAATATTTATAGAAAAAAAAATATCAAGAAAAGGAGTAGGTATGGTAGGTAAAAGAATCTAGCACATTCTTCAATACAATATGATAGCAAATATCCTAATATCACATCACACTCAAATCTAATAATTATGAATATACAAACATCACTTTCAAATTTAATGGCGTGATAGGAAATCTCCTAATGTCACATCAATCTCAAAGTTAGTAACTATGAGATGGAATGACTTATAAATATACATGATAGCAAATCTACTAATATCACATGACACACAAATTTTATAATTATGATAACAAATCTACTAATATCACATCACTTTTTAATATATATATTATATATAAACATCACTTTCAAATTTAATAGTATGATAGCAAATCTTCTAATATCACATCAAATTTAGTAACTATGATAGCAATATATTGTATATTAATATCACATCACTTTCTATGCAAGATATTTAGGGATTAGTAAAGGATGGGATGGAATGACTTAATGAAATGATAGCAAATCTTATTAGTAGATTTATATCATAATATACCCTCAAATTATAGCAAATCTACTAATATCACATCACCCTCAAATGACAACATGATAGCAAATCTTATGGATATCCTAAAAAAATATACCCTCAAATAATAGCAAACAAATCTACTAATATCACATCACCGATAGCAAATCTTATAGATATCCTAAAAAGATATACCCTCAAATGATAGCAAACAAATCTACTGTGGTGAATAACGATTTGATGAAGAAGCGCGGGTATTTAACTTATCTTCCAAAGATAAGTTTTTCCTGTTCCACCATGCCCGTAAATTTATTATATTACTAATATAATTTAAACTATATTAAGATTAATATTACATTAAGTATTAGACATTAATTAAGTATCAAATCAAATCAGATATTGAAATATTACTCTTACAAAATATGGTATATATAATATCTTTATTTCTCGCATTTATGGAAATCATGGAAATTGGAAAGAGAATAGCTATAATAGCAAATCTTGACAAAATCTAGAAAATCTTAGGCTTCGTTTGGAAGCGGTATAAAGGGGGGATATCCCCCCTTTATACCCAAACGATTTGGGGATATCCCCGTTTGGGGATATCCCAGCCAAACAGGAATATCCCCAAAACCCACCCTGGGATATCCCCAATCCATCCTCCCACCCATGGAATACCACACTCTCTCTCTCCTCCCCCCCTCCGCCCGTGATCCTTCCCCTTTCTCTCCCCCCGAGGCTCCTTCCTCACCATTTCGAATCTTCATCACCTTGTCTCCTTCTCCCCTGCTCCAGATCTGTGTAACCCTCCCCAACCCCCCCCAAGGTTTAAACCACTCCCTCTCCTCCCTCTCTCGTCCCCGGTCGCCGCTCCCGATCAACGTGGGCTCCCCGGTCGCCGCTACCGTTCTTCGTGGGCTCCCCGGTCGCCGCTCCCGATCTTCGTGGCCTCCCGGTGACCGCTCCCGATCTACGTGGGCTCCCCGGCCGCCGCTCCCTTTCTACGTGGGCTCCCCGGCCGCCGCTCCCTTTCTTCGTGGGTCCCCGGTCGCCGCTCCCGATCTTCGTGGGTTCCCCCCTCGCCGGTCCCGATCTTCGTGGGCTCCCCCCTCGCCGCTCCGGATCTTCGTGGGCTCCCCCCTCGCCGCTCCCGATCTTCGTGGCTCCCCCCTCGCCGCTCCCGATCTTCGTGGGCTCCCCCCTCGCCGCTCCCGATCTTCGTGGGCTCCCCCCTCGCCGCTCCCGATCTTCGTGGGCTCCCCCCTCGCCGCTCCCGATTTTCGTGGGCTCCCCGCTCGCCCGTGATCATTGCCCTTTCTCTCCTCCCCCTCCGCCCGTGATCATAGCCCGTTCTCTCCCCCCGAGGCTCCTTCCTCACCATTTCGAATCCTTCATCACCTTGTCTCCTTCTCCCCTGCTCCAGATCTGTGTAACCCTCCCCCCCCCCCCCAAGGTTTAAACCACTCCGTCTCCTCCCTCTCTCGTCCCGGTCACCGCTCCCGATCTACGTGGGCTCCCCGGTCGCCGCTCCCTTTCTTCGTGGGGTCCCCGGTCGCCGCTCCCGATCATCGTGGGCTCCCCGGTCGCCGCTCCCGATCTTCGTGGGTTCCCGGTCGCCGCTCCCGATCTTCGTGGGTACCCCCATCGCCGCCCCCGATCTTCGTGTGTGCTCGGACCTCCCGATCTGTGTGTGCTCCCCGCTCCCCGCTCCCGATCTGTGTGTGTGCTCTCCGCTCCCATTCGATTGTTGTGTGGTGCCGATCTCTGTGAGGCCCCGGTCCCGATCTCTGTGTGCTCCCCGCTCGGACCTCCCGATCTCTGTGTGCTTATACATTGCTCTGTGCTCCCGAGCTCTTGGTGCTCCCCGCACCCTGTTCCCGATCTGTGTGCTTGTGATTGGTGACAACTAGGTGTTGTGTGATCTCCCTGCTCCCGATCTGTCTGTGCATGTGTAAGCAGTGTGCTTGACTGCTTATTCATTCTTGCTCCCTGTGCCAAAGGTTCCCCGAGGTTATCTCTGCACGCTCCTTTTATTCTCGGTTGCTCTGTCCCTCTAACGAGGTATCACTCTCTGCCATCAAAGGTGCATTCCTTACCTTCTTTTTAATATGGTTCAGCTTTTACTGGATAAATTACGTAGATGCCTTTGATGTTAAAATGACTATGCTATGGTATCATTTGGTGATGTGTTTTGATAGCTGCGGCATATATATGTTTCATCGGTTATGAGTTGGTGATGAAAATATAAAATAATGGCGATGATGATGGTGACCATAGGCATTTGATGGATGGCATGGATTTTGAATCCACTGCAACCCAATGCTTGTTGGAAACTAGTTGAGCCCGTGTACATATAAAGGCGATGATGACGGTTGCCAAATGGGTTTGAAGGATGGCATGGATTTAGAATCCACTGCAACCCCACACATATTGGAAACCAAATGAGCCCTTGTACATAATAACCCACAATTTCCATATTTGGGTAAATGACAAACATTTTTGCCGATATTTATCTTTACTTTTATGCGTAAACCGCCAACTTTTTATTCTAAATACTTTTATTATGTATTTCTCTATTTACCTTGCAAATTATGATATTCCATCCCCTTTTATGCAAGTATTAATATGGTCTGCATCACTTGTCTTCCAACTTGAATGTCAATTATATTATTCGTTTTAGGGTAATGCCAAAAAGATTGGAAATATAATGTGTTATGCCAAAATATATAAAGTAGATCATACATTATGTACAGATGCGTCCTTTCAAGAAGGTGGTCAAGGCCGGTTAATCTAGCCGTTCTAACTTGGGCAACATCCAAGACTGTACCTTTCCAAATGAGGGTGCTAGTGGTTCTCGCGCACAAAAGTCGCCCCGAACACCAAACTGGACGGAGGCATTGGATGCATGTTTCTTATCGTTGTTGACTGAGGAACACACTCTCGGCAACAACGTTAATGGATCATTCACTAACCTCGCGTGGGTTAGGGTTGTATCGGAATTAAATACTCGAAATGGTTTAAACCTTACCAAGGAGCAGGTGAAGAATAGGATGAAGGTGTTGAAGCGCACCTTTGCGTTGTACCATTGCTTGGCCAACAAGAGTGGTTGGGGATGGGATTTTATCCGCCACATTCCCACGGCAGGCGATAGTTGTGACTGGGATAGCGTGATCTTGGTAACGTGATATAATTGACCTTTCATTATAATTTTTTCATCTTGATTACCCTTACTAATATAATTAACCTACGTCCAGGAAAATCCAGCGTATGCGAAATGTAGGGATAGGCCATTTCCTATGTATCAGGAGATGGAGTTTCTAACTCAAAAGACTACCGCAACCGGTGCATTTAGCTTTTCTTCACTCCATCCAGCCACTACAACAATAGTTAGCTCCTCCTCATCATCACCTGGTGAGGATGATAGAAACATAGATCCAAGATTTTCAGAATTACATCTCTTACCATTTCAATTTGAAGCAGGGTCCTCAGGGCCAAATATGAATGAATTCATGGAAAGTCCACCACTCGAAAGGTCACCTAGCCCTGGCATTCGAAACAAGACCACTAGTGGGTCGGGGTACAGCTCGGCAGGGAAAAGGCAGCGTTCCCCAGTACCCGAGCCTAGCCAACGGACCAACCGTCCGTCAACTGGCGGTCGTAGGAAAAAAACTGAGGGCATAACTCAATGCGTCGAGCAGATGCTTCAGCTGGGCAAAGAAAAATTAGATTTGGTGAAGCATATGTATGATAAGGATACAGAAGGACGAGCACCCATTCCTCCCATCGACGTTTGTTTGCAGCGCCTATATAAAATGCAGGGGCTCAATGATGACCAGGTCTTGGCTGCCGCTGACGCTTTCAAGGATTTGCAAAATCGTCAAATTTTCATGTCAATGAATGACGATCTTGCTTTCAAGTGGGCACAGCGGCAGATAGCAAAAGATATTCAGATGTACCGACAATTTTTTCCTGGTCCTTAGCGGATATATATAAAATCTGTTTGTAATTTTAGCACTTTAACTACTAGCTTTGTAATAATTGGTATCGAAACTTTCGGCACATTTTAGTATATGTTTTGTAATATATTATCCAGCTTGTGGGTTTTCCTCTTAAATGATTGTTTGAAGCCAACTATACATGTTAACTAATGTCTACTTAGTATGATTATTCGCTAAATTGGTACAATATCGTTGCAGATATAATGGATGATTCGATTTACCACACTGAATGTTGCTCCCGCTTTGTTGCATTGTTGTTGACTATATTAGATGATGATGATGAGTTTTGGGGGGCTTTTCTACTGATGCTCATTCTTGAAGGATACCTCGATGATCTCGACATTTAAATTATGTAGTGTATTATTTTATTATGTATTTGCTTACTGTAATCGGCGAGATGATTGTTTGAGATTAATTTAAATAAGTATTATATCATGTATGCGTACTATCAAAATTTGCTCACTATCATATATGAACGTGCAGTTGTAATGGATGATTCAATTTATCGACGTCTATTTTCCTCGGCATTCCATGCCACTTTGTTCGATATATTGGATGATGATGATGACTACTGGGTCCAACTATTAATTATGCTTATTGACGGAGGATGTATAGATGATACAAGAACTATTAGCAGACAACCATGTCGCACACGTCCATTTACGGGCCATCAATTTATTTGTGATATTCTGAATGGTCATCCAGAACGGGCGTACAATCATTTTAGAATGACGACACCTACATTCATTGCTCTCCGCGATGAGCTTGTTGGGAAGGGCCTTTTAAAAGGTACAAGGAATCTGACTGTTGACGAACAGTTGGGAATTTTCCTATATTGTATAGGACACGGTGTTGCAAATAGGGTGCTTGCTGAAACTTTTCAACATTCGGGGGAAACGATAAGTCGTCATTTTAACAATGTACTTCGGACCATTTTGCAAATAAAAGATGATTATTTAACTATGCCGCCAAGTAATTGTGGAGTGCATTCAAGAATAAGTGGAAATCCAAATTTTCATCCGTTCAAGGTAACAGACAATATTTTTTCCGCACTAAATATGTAAATTTTCATTGCTGCATGGGTAATGTACTATCTTGTGACATTAACATATGTAGAATGCAATTGGGGCGGTGGATGGTACGCATATTCCGGTTATGGTAGAAAAGGATAAACAACCACCATTTCGTTGTCGCAAAGGATATACATCGCAAAATATGATGGCAGCTGTATCCTTTGATCATATGTTTTTTTATGTATGCACCGGTTGGGAAGGCTCTGCATCTGATATGCGGGTACTCAGATGGGCATGTGAAAGTGGAGGTTTTACAGTTCCTGAAGGTAAAATTTAAGGATTATGTTTTTTATTGCTATCTTCATTATTAATTGATTAAATAACTTATTACAAGTTGTATACCGTTCTGATATATATACAGGAAAATATTATCTGGTCGATTCCGGTTACGCGAATACCGATCGATTTCTGGCCCCGTATAGAGGCGAGCGTTACCATCTGAGTCAATTTGACAGTAACACACGTGGTCGTATACATCGTTCGCCGAAGGACTTGTATAATCATCGGCACGCCCAACTCAGAAATGTGGTAGAGAAGACATTTGGAATTTTGAAGAAGAGATTTAAAATATTAACTGTCGCTACACCTTTTCCTTATAGAGTGCAGTGTCAAATAGCAATGGCTTGTTGTGTGATACACAATTTTATTCGACGGCAACAAGGAGATGATAGATATTTTACCGAACCAGTAGAGCCAGAGCCTCCAGAGGTTGAGGTGGAAGCGACCACTACAAATTATAGTACAACTGAGTCACGGCGGGGTGACGACATTCGCACGAGTATTACCAATGAGTTGTGGAATAATAGAAGTTAGATAAATCATTGTAACTGACTAAAAGTTTGTAAATATTAGATGTACTGGTGTGATAGTATGTTAGTCGGCTTGTATTGCTTGTTTTCTTTGTTTATATGTAATGTTAAGTGGACTGTTAATTAAAAACTGTGATTTATCGGGTATGATGTAATTTCAAATATTATTGTGAGTTGGTTAGTGTTTGATGCTAATTTTCCTTTATTTAAAAATTATAATTTCCCTTTAGAATTTTCAATATTAATTAAATTTAATTAATATTTTAATCGTTGAAAAATTATAATTTTTAAATGTTAGAAATTATTTTTACGATAAATTTAAATTAAATAAAGTTTGATATAGTATATTGCAAATTAAATCGGACGTAAATCTAGTTATTAAAAATTAATAATATTTATAATTTATACAATTTTTATTAATTTTTTCCTTATTATAAAAAATATTTTAATTTTTTTAGCATGCCGGTAGAAGGGGCGTTTCCCTTCTTAAATATTATAAAAATATTGAACTTTTAAATTTTAAATATTATTAATTTCAATTCTTTTCTAATTTTATATTTAAAATAATCAGAAAATTTTAAATTTTATTTAAAATAATAATTTTATAATTTATAAAATATTTTAATAATTTTTTGAAATATTATTGTGACCGCGTCATTAAACCAAAAATATTTTTTTCAAATATTTTAATAAAATATTTTAATTAAATATACTATATAAGCTTTTTTATAATTAATTAATTCTAATATATATTTTAATTATCACATCTTTAATTTACATAAAACAAAAGGTCACATCGTCATTAAACCAAAAAGTCAACTTTATACATCTTTTTCTCAATCCCCAATCCAAACACCTATTTTCTTATACCAGGTTTAAACCAGGTTTATCCCTCATTCCCAACCAAACACAATTTAGGTATATCCCAGGTATATCCCTTACTATATTCCTATACCTGGTATATCTCATTCCGGTATATCCCGCTTCCAAACGATACTGACGTAGTGGGGCCCCTTATTAGTTGTGGGGTTTGAGGCGCCGAGGTGCGAGCGGTGCGACCCGTCGGTTTAGTTGTCCGACGTGGTCGGGTATTGCAGGTACGGTACGGCCCGTCGGTTTAGTTGTCCGACGTGGTCGGGTATTGCAGGTACGGTACGGCTCGTCGGTTTAGTTGTCCGACGTGGTCGGGTATTGCAGGTACGGTACGGCTCGTCGGTTTAGTTGTCCGACGTGGTCGGGTATTGCAGGTACGGTACGGCTCGGTTTAGTTGTCCGACGTGGCCAGGTATTACAGGTTACAGGCGTACAGGTTGCCGTTTCCCCTCTTGGGAGGGTGGTTGCTCCGGTTGTCTTCACGGTTTGTTTATTATATTTTTCCCGTTCTGTTATTATTAGTCACTGACTTCCCACTTCGTGACAGGGTTCAGGCGGGGGGAGAGGTAGGCGACGGTGAGGACGGGGCAGGAGCAGCTGGGTCGCTGGGGACCCTGGATTGTATTTTCTCTTTCATCCTTGCATTTCATTTTCATTGTAGTTATGTGTGAGGTTCTCGATACCCTCGTGGGGTCGACGTGGACGTCGGTATGGATTGCATTTTGTTATCCTTTTGTGCATTACTGTTCCTTCCATTTCTGTTGGCCGTTTGAAAAAGAAAAAGAAAACCAAACCAAAGAAAAGATTTCGAAAACCGTTTTTTTAAAATCTAAGTGTCGTGTGGGCACTGGTTTCAAAACCCTGTGGATTTATGGACTGCGAAATGGATTTCAAAACTTGGGTGTCGTGTGGGCATCGTTTCGAAACCTTATGAATTTATGCGGATTGTGAAACTCGTTTTCAAAACATAAGCGCCGGGTGGGTGCTCTTTTAAATCTGTGGATTTATCCTTTTCAAATTGATCGGCCATACGCTTTAACAAACTTGAATGCTAGTTGTATGTTAGTAACCGTTGTGATTGAATGGTTGTGAATGATTGGGAGATGTACTAAATGCTACGCCGTGCACATACAGGGGAGACTCTGTCCGTTTGCAGAGAGATCCTGTATGTGCGGCGGGTCTGGGCACGCGCCGGGGAAGAGAAGTCTTCTTTTGGAAAAAAAAAAAAAAAAAAAAAAAAAAAAAAAAAAACGAACCGTTTCCGCTAAAACAAACCCCTTAGGTAGCGTTTGGAAGCGGGATATACCGGAATGAGATATACCAGGTATAGGAATATAGTAAGGGATATACCTGGGATATACCTAAATTGTGTTTGGTTGGGAATGAGGGATAAACCTGGTTTAAACCTGGTATAAGAAAATAGGTGTTTGGATTGGGGATTGAGAAAAAGATGTATAAAGTTGACTTTTTGGTTTAATGACGATGTGACCTTTTGTTTATGTATATTATAAATTTGATAATTAAAGAATGTATTAGAATATTTTAAGTAGTAGTAAAAATTTTAATTTTTAAATTTATATAAATTTTATAAAAATTATAAAAAATTATATAAATTTTACAATTTTAAAATAATATTATTTTTTAAAATTATAAATTTATAAATATATATAATATAATTAAATATAAATATATTTATAATTTTAATAAAATATAAATATATATAAATTTATAAAATATAAAAAATTAATTTTAAATAATTTATAAATTTATAATTTAAATATTTTTTAAAATTTAAATATTCTAATTAAAAAAATTAAGTAAAATTTAAATATTCTAATTAAAATTTAAATATTTTATGTAGGAGTAAAAATTTTAATTTATAAATGTATATAAATTTAAAAAAATTATAAAAATATTGTATAAATTTTAAAATTAATAATTTTTAAAAATAAAATAAAATTTTTAGATTTATTAAAATATAAAATTAAAAAAATTTGAAATTTATAAAATTTAAAATTTAAATATTTTTTATAATTAAAAAATTTTTATTAAAAAAAAAAAAAAAAAAATCCTGAAGCTAAAAGAAAAAAAAAAAACGAAAAAAAAAAAAAAAAAAAAAAAAAAAAAAAAAAAGGTAAAGTCCCTTCCCAAGGCACTGCCTTGGGAAGGGACCGAGAGAGAGAGAGAGAGAGAGAGAGAGAGAGAGAGAGAGAGAGAGAGAGAGAGAGGGGGGAGAGGGGGAGAGGGAGGAGGAGAGAGAGAGTGGGATATACCTGGTGAGGGAGGGTTGGGGTGGGATATTCCCGGGTGGGTTTGGGGGATATCCCCGTTTGGCTGGGATATCCCCAAACGGGGATATCCCCAAACCGTTTGGGTATAAAGGGGGGATATCCTCCCTTTATACCGTTCCCAAACGGTGCCTTAGAGTAAGAAAAAGAAAGTATTTATAATAGCAAATCTACCATAAATTTATATAATTCATAAAACTTAAAATATAAATTTTAAAATATTGGTATGTTATATTTTTCATATATACATATATATTAATTTAAAATTTAACTTTCCAAATATTGGTATACTAAATTTCAAATTACTGTATCAAATAGAACTAAATAAATAAATAAATCTTAACAGATTTTGTTGATTCTATCTCCAAAGATTCTAACTATTAATTAATCGTACAAAATCTTATATTAATATTTTTATTCCTATAAATCTTAACTGATATATAATAATACAGATAAGATATTTAACTTTTTTTTTAATATTTTCATAACAACAAATATTTATAATTAATGAAAAATTTAAAGAACTAATTTCAAACTGAAACTCACATTTGAATTTAAATTAAAATACAAATTCAGCATCAAATTCAAATATTAACTTATATATATAATTCATAAAACTTAAAATTTAATATTGGTATGTTATATTTCTCATATATACATATATATTAATTTAAAATTTAACTTTTCAAATCTTGGTATACTAAATTTAAATTTACCGCATCGGATAGAATTTGTACCTTGCCGTGGCCACCCCTGTCTTGGCCGCGCTCAGTCTTGCACCCAGCCCGCACCCGACTGTGCCCCGCGCAGCGCGGCCCTACAGCCGCACGCGCCCTGCCCGCGTGCCGCGCGGTTGCCGCTCGCGCGCGAAATACATAATAATTTAAAATAGGTATATTAATAGTAAAATCACTATTAGTGAGTTTTAATCCTAATTAGTAATATAATAAACAAAACTTAATTTATTATGTACGATAATAAATTAGATAATTTATCAACAGTATTTGAGGAAATCTCTTTCACTATACTCAAAAAAATTACTAAATAAATATAAATATTTGATAATTTATTTATTTATTATTAATTAGGATAAATATTTATATTTGATAAATATAAATATTTGATTATTTATTACTTACGATAATAAGTTGCTGCCGCTCGCGGGCGGCGACTCGTGCTTCGCCTTCTTGGGCGCCGCTGCCGCGGGCGCCGGGGCGGGGGTCGGGGCTGCGGTGGGCTTGAAGAGCTCCCGCGGCTGGAGCACCTCGTCGACGGTATAGACGGCGAGGGGGTCGCTGTCGAGGATCGTGGCCGTGACCCGCACGGGGGCACCGCCTTCTTGGGCGCCGCTACCGCGGGTGCCGGGGCGGGGGTCGGGGCTGCGGTGGGCTTGAAGAGCTCCCGCGGCTGGAGCACCTCGTCGACGGTGTAGACGGCGAGGGGGTCGCGGCCGTGACCCGCACGGGGGCACCGGGGGAGGCCATGGGCTGGATGGTGACCTGCTCCCGTCGTTCTGGACGGTGAAGTTGTAGTTCTTGGACGGCGTGGTAGAGGAAGAGGTGCCGGAAGAAAAGGAGGTGCGGCGCTACAGTTAGCAAGAGAGAAAGAGGTGTGACGGTAGGATTAGGATGAGAGGTTCGGCGCTAGGCTCGGAGTGCGGACGAGAGGTTCGGCGCTAGACTCGGAGCGCACAATGCGCGAGAGAATGCCACATCAGCCAAATGCGTGAGAGAACGCCGCGTATGCACTGAGAAACCGACAAATAGGCCGCGTATGCACTGAGAAACCGACAAATAGAGTTTGTATAGATGTTGTAAAAATTGCATGTTTTAATATGCTCCTCTAGCTATTTCCTACACTCCCCTTACGGTTATAGGCTTCACGTATGAATTCAAAAAAAAAAAAAAAAATTTCTCGATGTCATTTGCAAGAAAGAGTAGAGCAGTCTGTAGTTAATCCCCTTTAAATTATCTCGGATTAATTTCAAATTAAATTTTTATCAAAATTAAAAAATAATTAAAATGCCTATTTTGTATCTAACTAAAGGATAAATAAAAAAAATTGATGACAGCAGAAGCATATATTTGGAAAGATAATAATTTTAAATACTTCTATTATTTTTAACTTAAGAATAAATACAAAAAAAAAAGTTAGAGATAATAAAAAAAGATATTTGAAAGAATAAAATAGTAATTTTACAGAGATAAATATTTAAATCTAATTCTAGAGATATATTTTAAATTTTTTTGAACATTAAAAAAGTATTCTTAATATTAGCATTTTAAGAGGGATAAATAAGATAGTTGAAATTTTTTAGGGATATCTATTACTCTGTATTAATTTTTAATGCCTATAGTTAGTTTGGAGCGATTTTTTATTTTTAAAATTTTTTTATTTTTATTATCTAATGTCTTCCTCTACTTTCCTATCTAGCATTTCTTTATCTTCTTTTTTAATAGTTTCTTTTCTTCTTTTAAAAATTATATTTATTCTATTTTTCTAAATGATTCTTTACCTCCTGCTATATTTATTATTATTATTATTATTATTATTATTTTTTTTTTTTCAGTGGCCCTTTACCTAGGGTTCTCAAAAAGTTAGATCGGATAAATGAGAGACCACGAGAGCTCAACAATGCTACCCCATAAGCGGTTAGAACATCTAAGAACTGTGAGAAAGTGTGCCGCGACGTTATCGTTATAAACTTTAAGCCGTGAAACGATTATAATTACTTGAATTATAAACTATTATACAACTATTTCTTTTTTTTTGAGAGAAACAACTATTTCTACTATTGGCTATTTACTAGTACTTATGGGTTAAAAATATATCCAACTTTCGACCTTGTGACAATAGGCTCAATAAGTTGAGTTGGACTATGATCCACAATAGACCTAACAGTAAGAGGTCCAACAATAGACCCAACATTTAGATGGGTTGAGTCCGATCGAGATCCGTGGGCACTGTGTCGGTACGCTTTAAGTGAATTAGTGCATATTTCTAACATCTCGAGCTTTTGAGATTAATTGTTAGCGCCAACGATCTGACAACTACTTTGTTTGTGAATGTATTTTTATCTATTTTCATTGATTTATGCAATAGACGGTGATTATGTGTAGTATTCTTGTTTTTTTTTTTTCTTAATTTTGTGTTCTTCTTATTTTCTTTTATTTTCTAAAGTATTGCTTCTTTTATCTATATTTTAATTTTTTTTATTTAGAAATAATTTTATATTTATTCTTTAGTTAAGAAATTTTTTAACTTTAGCAATATCTATTCGTCGTATCGCGCGGATTATTATACTAGTATAAGTAATTACCCAAATTATTTTAACAATACACTACAAGAAAGTAAATAATTAATTAAGAACACTTGTTTGTATATTTAGTGATATTTTAAAGCGTGTCAATATAGTCTAGCGTCGCATTTGAAAAGCGTCGATTAAAGCGTTGGCAAATAAAGAATCGCCACGATGCTTGTGTAAAGCGTCAGAATATTTTAAAATTCTGACAATTTAGAACGTCGAAAAATTAAAAATAATAATAAAATTTATTATTTAATTAATTAGTTGTTGAGCTCAGAATCGTCGTCACGTGGAGCGCACGATGACCAGGTTAGGAGGCAACATGTGGTACAAACCATAGGCTAAGGGCTTCAGCCGATAGAAAAAATAGCAGATTGTAAGGGAACTCACGTCTTAAACGAGACCAACCTCGACTTAAGGGAAACCGTTGGACCGTCTAAGTTAAAAGATAACAAGGGCTGAAACCAAGGTCGACTATCGTCTGCTCAAGCCGCTAAAAGAACGATTCTGAAAACGAAAGGCACGAGATGTGAGGCGCGAATCACGCAACTAACACAGAAATTACAAGCGGCATCCAGCATCGAAAATCACCGAGGATCGCGCCTCGGCGCATCAATCTTGAGAATAAACGTGGACGGAAAAGAGCTACTATCCAACCAAGAAAGATAAACTCAAAAAGAGGTAGTTGAGAGATACGCGTTGATTCCCTTTAAGTTACGCCGAGCATTCAAAATGGCGACCATAAATTTGATTCGAATAAGTATAAATAATTGAACCATCAAAGAAAAAGAGGTCCTGTAACCTCGTAAGCCAGCGACCACCCATATTTTTCAATACCTTCAATATTTAAATTTATAGCTTTTCTAAACTAAATTTACCGCTTTCCTTATCGTTTTTCTAGATAGATTTTCATATCAGCATCTACTGTTTTTCCTTACAGTTTTTCTATGAGTAGTCTTAATTGTAACTATTATCCTGTAACTCCTTTTCAAGCTGTATAATTTTCAATCGGCTATTCAAGCCGTGTTAATTCTTGTCTCAAAATTTCAATTCGGCTTTTTTAGGCGAACTCTATCGAGTGTTGATTGAGAAGATCCCGACCAAACGGATTTCTCCTCGGCCTAATTGTTTGGCACACGGTGTATCGCACATAGAGGGTCAACTCGGAGGCCGTGTGAGGACCGTACCTGATCAACCGTGCCTCTGAGTGCAGACCGTACCTGGTCAACAGTCAGCGCCACTTTTCGACTCCAACACCGAATTAAGAGGTTTAACTCTATTTAAATATATATATTTGTTATTTTTTATTTTTTTTTTTATGGTTCTTTGTTGAATTGTAATTTCATTCTATAAATATTTTAAGTGTTTTTTATCTTATTAAATCTAATTATATATAGTTATATTTTTTTTATTTTATTTATTTATTTAATATATAAATATTTGCTAAATTATTTTTATTTATTGTATCGTGCAGTCCTACACTACACTAGTGCAAATTAATCTAAAAAATAAAGTTGACGTGGCCATTTTAGAACCTCGTATAATGCATGGATCTCTTCAACACACTACTTCTATTTTTTTTTTTTTTTTTTTTATTATTATTTAAAGGCGATTACATCTATGTAAAATGCTTAAGCCACTCATAAATTTTCACAATTGTTTACATTCACAATTTCTTTTTTAAAATATTAATTTTATAAAATTTAATATATTAGTAGAATTTTTTTTTATATTCTCCTAATAATTAACTTGTAAGTTGTAACACATTCCAACTAAATAATAAATAATATTTTTTAAAAAAATATATATATATACCCTTTATATATTAATTCCTCCGTTATTCAAAAATATCCGTTAAATTATTTTGCATAAAATTCGAATAAAATTTTTATTTAAATTAAAAAAATTAAAAATAGTTATTTTGCACTTAATTTGAGAGTAAATAAAAAAAAAATTCATGACGGATATATTTAAAAAAATAAAAAATTACAATATTTTTATTGTTCTTGATTTAATTAAAGATAAATAAGAAAAAATTATTATGATAGAAGAGTATATTTAAATGAGTAAAATAATAATTTCAATAGTATTTATTAACAAAATTTTACTCTACGAAAATATTGAAAAAAATTTAAAATATTAAAAAATCAGAATTTTTTTAAAGACACGAAAGCGATAGCCCCATATGAAATACCGATAAAATTCATACCAAATTTAAATCCGTAGTTAAAATTATACTTATTTAGTATTACATAAATTAATTTTGTCGGATTCGAAATAAAATTTTAGAAACATATCGGCGACCGTTTACATCCGTACGATTAACCGAGACTCCATTATTAATCACTCCTATATATAGTGATAATGCATAGCACACACTAGAGAGAGGAGGAGTAAAGAGTAGAGAGTAGAGAACCAGAGAGAGAGAGAGAGAGAATATACAAATATGAGCTCGGATTTAGATCGACGTTCCCTGCACATCGTGTTCTTCCCTTTCATGGCTACGGGGCACATGGCTCCCATGGTGGACATGGCCAACCTCTTCGCCTCCCGCCGCGGCGTCACCGCCACCATCATCGCCACCCCGGCCAACGCCCCCCTCGTCGTCTCCCGCTGCCTCCCCGGCGCCACCGTCGGCCTCCGTATCCTCCCCTTCCCCTCCCCCTCCCTCACCGGCCTTCCCCCTGGTGTTGAGAACGCCGCCCACCTCTCCGACCTGAATTATGTGAACAGGTTAATTTAAATTAACTACTTTACATGGTATTAGCGCGAGCGAAATTAAAAAAAAAAAAAAAAAAAAAAAAAACTGGCATCATGTCTTTTTTTTTTTATGAAGCTTTATGGTCGCTACGGCCGGCCTCCGTGAGCCGTTCCGCCGCCTCCTCCGCGAGCTCCACCCCGTCGATGCCGTCGTCACCGACTATTTCTTCCCCTGGACGGTCGCCGACGCCGAGGAGCTCGGCATCCCCCGCCTTGTCTTCCACGGCACCGGCTTCTTCTCCCTCTGCGCCACTTCTGCCGCCGCCGCCGCCGCCGCCGCCCCCGTCGACGGCGGCGACACCGTCGTCCTCGGCGGCCTCCCTCACCGCGTGGAGATGCTCCGCTCCCAGATGCCCGACCTCAGTCAGGTGCCCCCACGGTTCAGGGAATTGCTCGAGGAGATCGCGGCGACGGAGGGGCGGAGCTACGGCACCGTGGTGAACAGCTTCTACGAGCTCGAACCCGACTACGTCCGCCACTTTCGAGAGGCAACGGGACACCGCGCATGGCACGTGGGCCCCATCGCGCTCTATAATCAGAAAGAAGAAGAAGATGAAGAAGAACAAGGACAAGAAAAAGCACCTGAACCAACCGTGCCCAGTAGTTCTTATCTATTAGAATGGCTCGACCGGAACCAGCCCGGTTCGGTTCTCTACGTGTGTTTCGGTAGCATGGGCCGAATCGGGCCGGCTCAGTTGGGTCAACTGGCAGACGGCCTCGAAGCCGCCGGGTGTCCTTTCATTTGGGCCGTCAGGGATTCTGCCGACGATGCCGAATGGATGCCGCACGGATTCAAGGAGCGGGTGAAGGACAGGGGCCTAGTACTGAAGGGTTGGGTCCCGCAGACACTGATATTAGGCCACGCATCGGTCGGGGGTTTCGTCACGCACTGCGGCTGGAACTCGTGTCTCGAGGGGGTCGGCGCCGGGGTGCCGATGGTCACGTGGCCGCTCTATGCCGAGCAGTTCTTCAACGAGAGGCTCATCGTCGACGTGCTCGGGATCGGCGCGCCAGTCGGGGCAACAAAATACGTGCTTTTTCCTGAGAAAAGGCCGGTGATAGAAGCTGCACTGATTGAAACTGCGATAAGAAAGGTGATGGACGGCGGAGATGCGGCGGCGGAGATGCGGAGGCGCGTGAGAGAGCTCGGAGAGTCCGCGAAGAGGGCAACGGAGCCGGGCGGCTCTTCTTATGTGGATCTAGAAAACCTAATCCAAGAATTAATGGACTCGAAGTCGGCAAGTAATTAAGGATTGAGCGATACAAAAACCATTTAATATAAAAGACACTTTTTAGAAGATGTTTATAAGAAGTGTCTCTAAATATTTTTATAATAGAAGCAATTCATCATATAAAATCTGTATTATGTTAAATTAATTAATTAAATAATAATTTTTATTATTATTGTTAATTTTGCGATGTTCTAAAGTGTAAGGATTTAAAAAAATTCACGCTTTAAAGTGTTTTGCATAAAAGTTGACGATTCTTTATTTGCTAACGTTTTAATTAATACTTTATATTAAGATATTTTTAAATATTATTAAGTATATAAATAAATATTTTTAAAAAATAATTTTTTTTTATAGTGGTTTAACTATTTTATGATTTAAATTTTAGTATAGGCACGAAATTTAATCAAATAATTATGTCATAGTCAAATTATTATCTGTATGAATTACTGATATGCTGACATGTATAATATAAAAATTTTGAGCTGTATTCCACATGGTCACTTTTTTTGTTTTGCTTGTCACTCTCCGGATTGCAGTATTTTATTTGAAGACGGAACTTCTGATATTGATAATATTACATATATATTTTAAAATATAATGTATGATGTATATTTTATTCATTCAAAAATAAAATTTTTTTTACTGATTATTTTGATATGACCAATAAAATTTATCTCATTCTTAAATAAGTGGGGATGTAAAATGTATATCCTTTTAAAAGTGTACAAAAAGCATTTTCCGTTCTGATACTTGGAGCATTAGACTTTTTGCACAAAGATCCCAATCCAACGACCACGATGACAACTACCATTATGATATTAAAATAATAATAATAATAATAATAATAGCAACTAGGCAAAGGACCAGAGAAAGAAATAAAAAAAATAGAAGTAAATTTTTTAAAATAAAATTTATACTTTTATTTTGATTTATCCTTATTGATTTTAAAAAAAAAATAAATATTTTTAAATTCTTTGGGTGTACTTATGAAATTTGATACTTAGAAAAATATTTTGATAATTTTATAATAAATTTAAAAATTTTAAATAATAGTCCGAGATAAATAAGTACCAGCCTTTTTTTTTTTTAAGTATTTTGCAAATTAACCTAAAAAAAAAATAACGTCGCCATTTTAGAACCCGCATATAATTAATGTAGGGGTATAGCACCTACCCATACATTAATTATATAGGGATAGGTGCTATACCCCTACATTAATAGAGAGAGAGAGAGCCCGGAATATTAAAAGGTAATTAGGTATGTAAGTTTATTTTTTATTTATAGTTGAATTCAAGCACGTCAAATCAAACAGTAAATTTGAATCTGTATGTATTAATGATCTCAGTACAATTACAATTATATGCAACAAAACAATCTCATTGGTGAGTAAAAATATCAACAGGTAAATAAATTTTTAAAAATTAAAATAAAAATTTTATTTTTAAATTTGAAATTTGAATTTTAATTTAAATATGATAAATTTTAAAAATTTATATCTAAATGTGAATTCAATCAAAAATTTAAAATCAAAATTTAAATCTATAATAATTATTTATCTTTATCATATTTTAATATATATATATATATATATATATATATTATATATATATATATATATATATATATATATATATATATATATATAGAGTTGGCTGGAATGCTATTGATAGCACCAGCCCAACTTTGCCACCTATTTTATGCCCTTTGGATGCATTGAGATTTGTGAAAGCTACTTAATGAAAAAAAAGAAAAAAAAAAGTAAAAAGAAAAAGTAAAAATTAAATAGCTTTCACAAATCTCAACGCAATCCAAAGGATATAAAATGGGTGGCAAAGTAGGGCTGGTGCTATCAATAGCATTCCAGCCCAACTCTATATATATATATATATAAAAAATTATATTTATTTATTGCTAACCATTAAATTACTATTGGTTAGCGAGATTATATAATTATTACGCACTCCTATCATAATAGTGGATAACACATGATCAAGGGAGAGTAGAGAGTAAAGAATAGAGAGAGAACACTACATAGAAGAAACGTGAGCATGATGAGCTCGGATTTAGATCGACGTCCCCTGCACGTCGTGTTCTTCCCTTTCTTGGCTACGGGGCACATGCCTCCCATGGTGGACATGGCCAACCTCTTCGCCGCCCGCCGCGGCGTCACCGCCACCGTTGTCACCACCCCTGCCAACGGCCCCCTCGTCGACTCCCGCCGCATCCCCGGCGCCACCGTCGGCCTCCGCATTATCCCCTTCCCCTCCCCCGCCCTCACCGGCCTCCCTCCCGGTGTCGAGAACATCGCTGACATCTCCGACCACGACTCCATGAACAGGTTGTTAGAGATAATGCTAATTAGTTAGAATTAGATTATCTAAGATATTTGGTTGGTTAAATTTTGATAAAGATAAATCTAATTAGATGGGATATCTAATTGGAATAGGATTTTATATAATAATCTATAAATAGATAGGTCGGGCTATTATGATTGTTAATGAAGCCGGTGTCGCATTAATTAATTAGTGAGGCCAAAGAAAGGACGTGTGGGCATGAAGTTATTTTTTCAATAAAGACAAGTTTAGTTTGCTTCCACCAAAACGTACCAGATTCTTTATTATTTTTTCTCTTCTCTTTTCATTCTATTTTTGTGGAGATTCCTATATACCATAACAAGTATATAGAAAATATTTGGAGGCCCATCACCGTAACAAGTGGTATCGGAGCCTTGTTTTCAAGAGAAGAAGATACATATGGCATTTAACAGTGCCAATGGAGTGCACAAGGATTCCCAATATTCAAAGGAGACAATTATGATTTTTGGTGCGTGAAGATGCGGACGTTGCTGCGATCCCAAGATCTATGGGATTTTGTTGAAAAAGGATGTACGGAAGCAACTGGAGAGAATCTGAAAAAAGATGCGAAGACGCTTTTCTTTATTCAACAATCTATTGACGACTCAATATTTTTCCACATTGCCGGCGCTACCCGATCGAAAGAAGCATGGAATATATTACAAAAGGAATACCAAGGTAACGAAAAGGTACTCAGAATTAAAATTCAAACTTTAAAAAGAAAATTTGAGACTTCATTTATGGAAGAAAAAGAAAATATTCATACCTTTTATTCTAGAGTTATGGAATTAGTTATCTTGATGCGTACCTATGGTGAAGAAATTTCTGATCAAACAGTAGTTGAAAAAATTTTAAGAAGTTTGACGAAAAAATTCGGTGACGTAGTTTCTGCTATAGAAGAAGCAAAAGATTTATCTAAATTGTCTTGTAGCGAACTTCTTGGTTCTCTCTTAGCACATGAGGAACGAAAAGATAGAACAGAAAATTTTTCTGAGCATGCTTTTCAAAGCGAATCGAAAGGCAATGAAAAAGATAAAGCAGATACTTCTAATCGCCAAGCTTCAGCATCTGGAGACCATGGTAGAGGTCGTGGTCGTGGTCGTGGTCGTGGCCGTGGTAGAGGTTGTAAAGTACCGGATTTTCGACATATAAATAAATGTAAATAAAGACGGAATGAAATACTATTGTTATGAAAGTTGGGGAAGTAAAGAATATTTGGAAGCGAGTTGGGCCCAAATCGGGATTAAAATGAGAGTTCTGAAATTTTATTCGAGAAAGGGGGCCCAGATATTTAGTGGAAAATTCACAGTGTCGGAAAATTCCGAAAAAATTACGGGAGCCCCGTAAATATGTTTTAAGGCCACAGAAAAAGTTTCGCGTTGATCGGAGGCCGGATAGTAGGAACGGGCTCCGCCAACAGTGTCGAAAAATTCTGAGAAAATTACAGGAGCTGTGTAATTATGTTTTAAGGTCACGGTAAAAATTTCGTCTTGATCGGATACCCGGATTGCGAGAACGGGGTCCGCCAATGATTCTGGATACAGCGGGGCTTTTGGTGGCCCAGAAATGGCCCAAAGTGAAAATTTAAATTTTTCTGTGATAAATTAAGCTAAAACGAAACGCCTGTCAAATTTGGGCGCAAACGGGTAAGAAACGGACAAAAAACGGGGCGAAAACGAATAAAAAGAAAAGCGCGCGCGGCCGATGGGGCGCCACGTGGCAATGCCCACAGGCTGCTGCGGGTCCAGCGTGCCCGCGTGGCGCAGGAGGCGCGCGCCTGGTGGGGGGGAATTTTGAATTTCAAATTCAAATACCGCCACGTGTCGGCTCTCCATTGGGGGGTTTTGTGGACCAGGTCCAATTAACCTCCTTTCTCTTTTTTTATTTTCTTCCTCTCCCGCGCACCACCATCTCCTCCTCCCTTTTCTTCTTCCTCCCGAGCATGAGAGAGAGAGAGATAGAGAGAGAGAGAGTGAGAGAGAGAGAGAGAGAGATGGGGAATTTCGAGGGGTGCTGCGGCGCGTCGTGGATCTCGTGGAACGCGCAAAGGGTTTCAAAAAGTCGGATGGGCGGCGCGGTATTGCCGAGGTAAGTCCCGCGTGTTATTTTTGCGGTATTTTTGGCACAGTTTTGAAGTTTTCTTTTGAATTTTGGATTTGATCCCATACCCACGTGCGTGTTAGGAATCGTGTATATTGTGCCATTTTGCTGCTAGAACTGTCGGGAGCGTTTTGGTGCGTCTCGTTTTGCGTGCAAGTTGTAAGAAATGCACCGTTTTGCATGCGGATTCGGCAAAAATGCACAGTTTTGGGCGCAAACTCGGAAAACGTACACCGTTTTGCGTGCAACGTTGAAAAAAAAAAGTGCACCATTTTGCGTGCCAAATCGAGGTATGTGCTCCGTTTCGCGTGCAACTTATATTATCGCGCACAGTTTTGCGTGTAGTTTATAATATTATACATCGTCTTTTGTGCAGGGATAGAAAAATATGCACCGTTTTGCGTGCAACTTTACAGTTAAGCGTGCACCGTTTTGCGTGCAGATAATTTTATCGCGCACAGTTTTACGTGCAGTTTATAATATTATACATCGTTTTTCGTGCAGAGATAGAAAAATATGCACCGTTTTGCGTGCAACCTTACAGTTAAACTTGCACCGTTTTGCGTGCAGATTATTTTATCACGCACCGTTTTGTGTGCAGTTTATAATATTATACATCGTTTTTCGTGCAGGGATAGAAAAATATACACCGTTTTGCGTGCAACTTTACAGTTAAGCGTGCACCGTTTTGCGTGCAGATCGTTTTATCGCGCACCGTTTTACGTGCAAGTCTAATATTTTGCATCGATTTGCGTGCAGGACAAGAAAAATGTGCACCGTTTTGCGTGCAACCCGACAGCGAGGCGTGCACCGTTTTGGGTGCAGATTTGAGGTACGTGCATCGTTTTGCGTGCCGGTTGTGTTGTCGCGCATCGTTTTGCGTGCACTCTCTAATATTATACATCGTTTTTCATACAGGGTTAGAAAAACGTGCACCGTTTTACGTGCAACCCTACAGTAGACCGTGCACTGTTTTGCGTGCAGATTCGAGGTACGTGCACCGTTTTGCGTGCCGGTTGATTTAACGCGCACCGTTTTGCGTGCAGACTAAAATGACGCACACCGTTTTGCGTGTGGATTTTTAGTGACGTGTATCGTATTGCGTGCAGGCTTGGTGGACGTGCACCGTTTTGCGTGCAGACTCGAGAGAAGTGCATCATTTTGCGTGCAAGCTCGAGGAGACAAGTGGAATCGCGCGGAGACCAATTGCAAGTGTCTACAAGCAATTGGGTACACTACAAGGTGGGGGATTCTGCCGAAATTGGGTGACCTCTCCCCTTGCTCCCTTGCTTTTTGATCTAGAAGCATGATAGTAGCCTGTTAGAGGCGTTAGGTAATTATGATTAAGATTGCATGTTTAGAGGATCACAGATGAAAAGTGCAACTGTTGGTTGCCCATAACAGATGATATATATGCATGTGTAGAGAAATTTAGAGAAAAAGCGACATTTATGATTTATCCACAATAGGGGATAAACTTGTATGTGTAGATGGACACAGATAAAAAAATGCAACTGTCGGTTGCCAAAAAGGAGATAATTCATTTTCATGTGCAAAAGGACTTAGAGGTTAAATATTATTTTATGATGGATAAGAAATAATTGCATGTATAGAAATGGATAATTATGTGATGACTGTGATCATGTAGGGCACAACCCTAGGAATCATGTGACATAAGGGAACAGAACTTGTTGGTAGTAAGACTAGGAGAAAACCTAGTTTAGGGGTTTGACGAGTGACATCAAACATAGGAGCTATCCTAGGAATTAACGAGTGGCATTGTCTTAGGAGATAACCTAAGGACATTGGATAGAGTGATCAACATAGAGTCAGGGAACTCTAGGACATATGTGACATGGAACTTAGGTGAAGGAAACCTAAGGAGAGCTAGTGATCAACATAGAGTCAAGGAACTCTAGGATGAGTATGACATGGAACTTAGGTAAAGGGAACCTAAGGTGATCCAGAGGAGTTTAAACTCACAGACAGGAAATTAGAGTCAGTGTAACTCTAAGATAAAAGTGGAACAGGAGATTAGAGTCAGTGTAACTCTAAGATAAAAGTGGAACAGGAGATTAGAGTCAGTGTAACTCTAAGTTAAAGGTGGAACAGAAAAATAGAGTTAAGTTAACTCTAAGATTCAGTAAGGAATCACAAAGATGGAAAAGGTGGATCAAGTATGGAGACATGAAAGGGAAAACAGGAAATTAGAGTCAGTGTAACTCTAAGTTAAAAGTGAAATTTGGAAAATAGAGTTAAGTTAACTCTAGGATTCAGTGAGGAATCATAAAAGGGGGATGAGATCCCAAGGTTAAAGAATTAAACAAATACAACCCTAGAAAGTCATAGGGTGTCTGGGCAAATGGATAATAACTTTAACTTCAATTTGAGTTAAAGAAATAAAAGAGAAATTTTTAAGAGTCCAGGAGACTCTCTAGTTATCCTTATGGCGAGACCTAGGATAAGAGGTAAAAAGTTGTAAAAAGGCAAAGTTAAAAGCAAGCTAAAAGTGGCTAAAAAGTATAAAGAAAATGTAAATGGCGCCTTCGAATTTGAGACTCGTCAAGTGGAGCAGGGCTCCCTGGGCAGTGACCCGTCGGACGAGGTACTTTCGAAAGGCTTAAAGTGAAAGCAAAGAGCTAAACGCTCAAAGGAAAAAGAAAGAGATTTGCCAGTGGCAAAAGGGAGCTACAAGCTCGAATAAGAAAGAAAAGCAAGTGTTCAAAGGCAAAGAGGCTAAGAACTAAAGCAAAAAGAGAAAGAAAAAGAAAAGAAAAGAAAGAAAATATAAAGATAAAACGAGCGTACCTTCGGGGGTAAAAAGTAGCCTTGTCGGAGCTAAGGGCAGTGTCCCTCTCCCGGGCAGTGACCCGTAGGACAAGTTCCCCGTTGGGCGGGGTAGCACTTGCGGGTGCTATCGGCAACCTTAGAAATCTTATCTTATGGTAGCAGGACTACCGGGCTGGGGCCCGTTGGATAAGAATTTCTGAGGGTTAACTTGAACTAAAGCACCAGAATTTAAAGAATAAAGAGAAATTAGAGTGGCCAAGGTGGCCGGGTTAGTTTGACCCTATATACAGCGGCATAGTGGCCGAGTTGGTGCTTAGCAGCCTAGTGTGGCTAGACAAGAGTAGTGATGGTTGGTGATTAGACACAGATAGTATAGTGCAGTGATATATTATATTGCATAGCAGCATTTTGATATTGAGGATTTTAGTTTCCTAGCACTATTATTATTGCTTCCATTGGACCAAGTGGTGTAGGACACTTTTTCTCGGTGGTTGAACCCACTGGGAACTCTGTCGGAGTTCTCACACCCCTTGGGTGACCCCCCACAGGTTCGGGTGTGGATGCAGCGGTCGAGACGGTTCAGATGCAGACGGCGAGGCATACGACAGGGGCAAGGGCCCAGCAGCATAGAGACCTAGAGGGTCTAGCAGAGGTATCCCTTTTATATATTTCTTGAGTGAACCTTGTATGGTGAGGAATTTATGTAAAGGAATTGTAATAAATTTATTTGCAAGTTCAGAGATGTAAAGTGTAATAAATTTAATTTATGGTTCACTCTTGTATGCTTTCATTTCGCTTAAACTGTTTGTTTATAAAATGAAAGTTTAAATTTATAGTGATTTTTAGTACTCTGATATTGAGCTTCCGCATACACTTGTTGTGTTATTATGGATGTTACCGTTCCTTTCGGGTAGAAAAAGGTTTTACCCGATTGGCGGGTCTGTTGGCGTGCCCGAACCGTACAAATTGGCGGACTCGGGGCGTGACAGATTAGAGTGGTATCAGAGCCTAGGAATAGTCCTAGGTGGTTAGCAACCTTAGGGAGACCCTAGGGATTAGCACGAGAGAGTGCGTGGGCGGTGGCGAAAGTACTTGATTGGGTTTTGTTGTTCCCAAAAAGGATGTTGGGACTGATCGAGGGCAACGAGCTTTCATTCTTCGGATATTACGTTGGCGGCCGACAACGTAATGTTGGAGATGAAAATGAGTACCCTCTTATACTTTCGCATGATTGGGTCGACGAGCCTTTTTGTCGGTATATAGACCGCGTGTTGCTCAAATGGCTAAGTTTGGGCTGGTTGTTTCGTTGTGGTGTGCATAGTAGCGATGACACCACATGGGGAAACGCACCTGTTTTGACTCGAGTCACGAGAGGGCTCGGGGTCAAACGTGGTATACGAGTTGCGATAGCAGGTGACCGCACTTGTTGGAGTGGTCCAACAGTAGGTCAGACTTCTTGCCATCGGCGGAAATTTTCCGCCGACAGGAAGACAGGTTTCGACGCCTGAGAGTAGCGTCAGCATGACAGCTGGAGCAGATAGATAGGCTCCAGTGGTGATAGCGCAGCAAGCTGAGGCTGCACAAACAACGTATGAGTATACGGCGTCGCCGCCTGTAGGGGCGACAGTAAAGAGAATGGCAGTGGCCGCCGAACTCTTGTCGGCGCAGCCAACACCCTCAGCATAGGGTGTTTTAAGCTTGTGTCGGCTAGTTTGCTGGCAAAGTGTGGATAAAAGGTCCAGTGAGAGACCGACTCACAGAGCGTTGGTGATCGCTATGTGCGAGAACCAAGTTAATGTGCCCTGAGGGTTAGGGCAAGAAAGATTTGCGGGCCAGGCGGCGTGAGTTCGCCCCTGATGACGGTAGTAACCGTGTGGTGTGTTAATTGTGGCTAGGTTGCCACGTAGTA
Organism: Tillandsia fasciculata; assembly: GCA_029168755.2. Taxonomy (NCBI): domain Eukaryota; kingdom Viridiplantae; phylum Streptophyta; class Magnoliopsida; order Poales; family Bromeliaceae; genus Tillandsia; species Tillandsia fasciculata. The sequence goes on from CM054940.1 coordinate 24,076,315, forward strand.
GTGTTGGTGAGGCCTAGAGTAGGCTTCAGGGTGCGAGGATCTCTCGAAGAGCGAGAGTTTTGTGGCGCTATTCTGATGGATCAAAGTAATGGCAAGAGTTGCCACCGTAGTCTTTGCGAGTTGGTCACCAGAGTTGGTGGACAGTTATTTTTGGTGCCTCAACCCAGTTGGGAGAGGTGTACAGGAGTCATGCGCGTGTTTAAGCAAGTTGCTTAACACACTGGATTATTGCGAGTTAGCGTGGGGGGCGTTGGACGCCCAACTGTTTCGGTGCTCATGGAGCACAAGTATAGTTTAGCCCGAGAGAGCTGATTAGTTGGCGCATCAGCCTTTGCCCAGTGTGGCCAGAGTCGAGACAGAGTTCGGATCGTGGATTGACGACTAGTTAGTTGGTTTTTGCTCAGTGGAGCATAGTGGTCGCGTGGCGACGATTTGCGGGTTCGCGTTAGGACGATCCGTGCCTGGACCATGTTTGTGGACTGTGGGCCTGTAGCCCAGTGGGCAGGCGCAGTCAGCTGTGAGAGACAGCGGCCCGAGACCTGATGGCGGGGCATGATAGAGATTTGGTCAGGACGGTAGTCCGAGCGATGACCCGGGGACGTGGAATGCCACGTGTGAGCCTTGAGGCTGTTAGTACACTGAGAGTGTGATGTGATTAGGCAGTAGTGCTAGTGATGATTGAGGTGCTGTAGCTCCTAGTGGGAGTGTTGGTGTAGCAATCCTAAGTGAGGATCTACCCGTTTGATGATTGGGTCTGTGTGCTAGTGAGAGCCATTATACAGAGTTGGACTGGTTGGGCTATAGGCCCCTATTAGACCGTGGTCTGTGGACCTATTAGTAGTCTGAGATATCGGGTTAGCTGATAATCCGTGGACTTAGAGCGCTAGTAGCGTGTGAGATGGTTGAGGACTGGTGGATTGGCCTTTGCCCTCCACATTAGGCAGCGGAGTGACCGGAAAATGCGGTAAATGTAATTAGTTGCAAATGCAACCTCCTTGTGAAAGATAAAATGATCGCGAAATTAAAGTGAAGATTTCGCGAGAAGGGACTTCGCCATTTGTGGCAATTGAGAGAGAACAAGTGCTCAACTGTGTCTTTCACCTACCTGGTGAAAGTGGTCAGACAACGGGTCTGAGTTTGTCCATGGGTTGAGATAGGGACTCATGGATGAGTTGCTCATATGGTTCGGCGAGCGGGCAATTTGAGGCCCAGTAACGACATACAGTGAGCCCACTAGTGAGGGCAAGATTCCTCCCTCTCGATCAAGTAGGAGTCGAGATGTGATTCAAGTTTCGAGGACGAAACTTATTTTAAGGGGGGTAGAATGTAAAGTACCGGATTTTCGACATATAAATAAATGTAAATAAAGACGGAATGAAATACTATTGTTATGAAAGTTGGGGAAGTAAAGAATATTTGGAAGCGAGTTGGGCCCAAATCGGGATTAAAATGAGAGTTCTGAAATTTTATTCGAGAAAGGGGGCCCAGATATTTAGTGGAAAATTCACAGTGTCGGAAAATTCCGAAAAAATTACGGGAGCCCCGTAAATATGTTTTAAGGCCACAGAAAAAGTTTCGCGTTGATCGGAGGCCGGATAGTAGGAACGGGCTCCGCCAACAGTGTCGAAAAATTCTGAGAAAATTACAGGAGCTGTGTAATTATGTTTTAAGGTCACGGTAAAAATTTCGTCTTGATCGGATACCCGGATTGCGAGAACGGGGTCCGCCAATGATTCTGGATACAGCGGGGCTTTTGGTGGCCCAGAAATGGCCCAAAGTGAAAATTTAAATTTTTCTGTGATAAATTAAGCTAAAACGAAACCGCCTGTCAAATTTGGGCGCAAACGGGTAAGAAACGGACAAAAAACGGGGCGAAAACGAATAAAAAGAAAAGCGCGCGCGGCCGGTGGGGCGCCACGTGGCAATGCCCCACAGGCTGCTGCGGGTCCAGCGTGCCCGCGTGGCGCAGGAGGCGCGCGCCTGGTGGGGGGAATTTTGAATTTCAAATTCAAATACCGCCACGTGTCGGCTCTCCATTGGGGGGGTTTTGTGGACCAGGTCCAATTAACCTCCTTTCTCTTTTTTTATTTTCTTCCTCTCCCGCGCACCACCATCTCCTCCTCCCTTTTCTTCTTCCTCCCGAGCATGAGAGAGAGAGAGATAGAGAGAGAGAGAGTGAGAGAGAGAGAGAGAGAGATGGGGAATTTCGAGGGGTGCTGCGGCGCGTCGTGGATCTCGTGGAACGCGCAAAGGGTTTCAAAAAGTCGGATGGGCGGCGCGGTATTGCCGAGGTAAGTCCCGCGTGTTATTTTTGCGGTATTTTTGGCACAGTTTTGAAGTTTTCTTTTGAATTTTGGATTTGATCCCATACCCACGTGCGTGTTAGGAATCGTGTATATTGTGCCATTTTGCTGCTAGAACTGTCGGGAGCGTTTTGGTGCGTCTCGTTTTGCGTGCAAGTTGTAAGAAATGCACCGTTTTGCATGCGGATTCGGCAAAAATGCACAGTTTTGGGCGCAAACTCGGAAAACGTACACCGTTTTGCGTGCAACGTTGAAAAAAAAAAGTGCACCATTTTGCGTGCCAAATCGAGGTATGTGCTCCGTTTCGCGTGCAACTTATATTATCGCGCACAGTTTTGCGTGTAGTTTATAATATTATACATCGTCTTTTGTGCAGGGATAGAAAAATATGCACCGTTTTGCGTGCAACTTTACAGTTAAGCGTGCACCGTTTTGCGTGCAGATAATTTTATCGCGCACAGTTTTACGTGCAGTTTATAATATTATACATCGTTTTTCGTGCAGAGATAGAAAAATATGCACCGTTTTGCGTGCAACCTTACAGTTAAACTTGCACCGTTTTGCGTGCAGATTATTTTATCACGCACCGTTTTGTGTGCAGTTTATAATATTATACATCGTTTTTCGTGCAGGGATAGAAAAATATACACCGTTTTGCGTGCAACTTTACAGTTAAGCGTGCACCGTTTTGCGTGCAGATCGTTTTATCGCGCACCGTTTTACGTGCAAGTCTAATATTTTGCATCGATTTGCGTGCAGGACAAGAAAAATGTGCACCGTTTTGCGTGCAACCCGACAGCGAGGCGTGCACCGTTTTGGGTGCAGATTTGAGGTACGTGCATCGTTTTGCGTGCCGGTTGTGTTGTCGCGCATCGTTTTGCGTGCACTCTCTAATATTATACATCGTTTTTCATACAGGGTTAGAAAAACGTGCACCGTTTTACGTGCAACCCTACAGTAGACCGTGCACTGTTTTGCGTGCAGATTCGAGGTACGTGCACCGTTTTGCGTGCCGGTTGATTTAACGCGCACCGTTTTGCGTGCAGACTAAAATGACGCACACCGTTTTGCGTGTGGATTTTTAGTGACGTGTATCGTTTTGCGTGCAGGCTTGGTGGACGTGCACCGTTTTGCGTGCAGACTCGAGAGAAGTGCATCGTTTTGCGTGCAAGCTCGAGGAGACAAGTGGAATCGCGCGGAGACCAATTGCAAGTGTCTACAAGCAATTGGGTACACTACAAGGTGGGGGATTCTGCCGAAATTGGGTGACCTCTCCCCTTGCTCCCTTGCTTTTTGATCTAGAAGCATGATAGTAGCCTGTTAGAGGCGTTAGGTAATTATGATTAAGATTGCATGTTTAGAGGATCACAGATGAAAAGTGCAACTGTTGGTTGCCCATAACAGATGATATATATGCATGTGTAGAGAAATTTAGAGAAAAAGCGACATTTATGATTTATCCACAATAGGGGATAAACTTGTATGTGTAGATGGACACAGATAAAAAAATGCAACTGTCGGTTGCCAAAAAGGAGATAATTCATTTTCATGTGCAAAAGGACTTAGAGGTTAAATATTATTTTATGATGGATAAGAAATAATTGCATGTATAGAAATGGATAATTATGTGATGACTGTGATCATGTTAGGGTACAACCCTAGGAATCATGTGACATAAGGGAACAGAACTTGTTGGTAGTAAGACTAGGAGAAAACCTAGTTTAGGGGTTTGACGAGTGACATCAAACATAGGAGCTATCCTAGGAATTAACGAGTGGCATTGTCTTAGGAGATAACCTAAGGACATTGGATAGAGTGATCAACATAGAGTCAGGGAACTCTAGGACATATGTGACATGGAACTTAGGTGAAGGAAACCTAAGGAGAGCTAGTGATCAACATAGAGTCAAGGAACTCTAGGATGAGTATGACATGGAACTTAGGTAAAGGGAACCTAAGGTGATCCAGAGGAGTTTAAACTCACAGACAGGAAATTAGAGTCAGTGTAACTCTAAGATAAAAGTGGAACAGGAGATTAGAGTCAGTGTAACTCTAAGATAAAAGTGGAACAGGAGATTAGAGTCAGTGTAACTCTAAGTTAAAGGTGGAACAGAAAAATAGAGTTAAGTTAACTCTAAGATTCAGTAAGGAATCACAAAGATGGAAAAGGTGGATCAAGTATGGAGACATGAAAGGGAAAACAGGAAATTAGAGTCAGTGTAACTCTAAGTTAAAAGTGAAATTTGGAAAATAGAGTTAAGTTAACTCTAGGATTCAGTGAGGAATCATAAAAGGGGATGAGATCCCAAGGTTAAAGAATTAAACAAATACAACCCTAGAAAGTCATAGGGTGTCTGGGCAAATGGATAATAACTTTAACTTCAATTTGAGTTAAAGAAATAAAAGAGAAATTTTTAAGAGTCCAGGAGACTCTCTAGTTATCCTTATGGCGAGACCTAGGATAAGAGGTAAAAAGTTGTAAAAAGGCAAAGTTAAAAGCAAGCTAAAAGTGGCTAAAAAGTATAAAGAAAATGTAAATGGCGCCTTCGAATTTGAGACTCGTCAAGTGGAGCAGGGCTCCCTGGGCAGTGACCCGTCGGACGAGGTACTTTCGAAAGGCTTAAAGTGAAAGCAAAGAGCTAAATGCTCAAAGAAAAAGAAAGAGATTTGCCAGTGGCAAAAGGGAGCTATAAGCTCGAATAAGAAAGAAAAGCAAGTGTTCAAAGGCAAAGAGGCTAAGAACTAAAGCAAAAAGAGAAAGAAAAAGAAAAGAAAAGAAAGAAAATATAAAGATAAAACGAGCGTACCTTCGGGGGTAAAAAGTAGCCTTGTCGGAGCTAAGGGCAGTGTCCCTCTCCCGGGCAGTGACCCGTAGGACAAGTTCCCCGTTGGGCGGGGTAGCACTTGCGGGTGCTATCGGCAACCTTAGAAATCTTATCTTATGGTAGCAGGACTACCGGGCTGGGGCCCGTTGGATAAGAATTTCTGAGGGTTAACTTGAACTAAAGCACCAGAATTTAAAGAATAAAGAGAAATTAGAGTGGCCAAGGTGGCCGGGTTAGTTTGACCCTATATACAGCGGCATAGTGGCCGAGTTGGTGCTTAGCAGCCTAGTGTGGCTAGACAAGAGTAGTGATGGTTGGTGATTAGACACAGATAGTATAGTGCAGTGATATATTATATTGCATAGCAGCATTTTGATATTGAGGATTTTAGTTTCCTAGCACTATTATTATTGCTTCCATTGGACCAAGTGGTGTAGGACACTTTTTCTCGGTGGTTGAACCCACTGGGAACTCTGTCGGAGTTCTCACACCCCTTGGGTGACCCCCCACAGGTTCGGGTGTGGATACAGCGGACGAGACGGTTCAGATGCAGACGGCGAGGCATACGACAGGGGCAAGGGCCCAGCAGCATAGAGACCTAGAGGGTCTAGCAGAGGTATCCCTTTTATATATTTCTTGAGTGAACATTGTATGGTGAGGAATTTATGTAAAGGAATTGTAATAAATTTATTTGCAAGTTCAGAGATGTAAAGTGTAATAAATTTAAGTTATGGTTCACTCTTGTATGCTTTCATTATCGCTTAAACTGTTTGTTTATAAAATGAAAGTTCAAATTTATAGTAATTTTTAGTACTCTGATATTGAGTTTCCGCATATACTTGTTGTATGATTATGGATATTACCGTTCCTTTCGGGTAGTGAAAGGTCATACCCGATTGGCGGGTCTGTTGGCGTGCCCGAACCGTACAAATTGGCGGACTCGGGGCGTGACAGAGGTCGCGGTGGTAGATCGGGTGGATACAATAACAGAAACGGTGAAGGATCAAGTAATCAAAATCAGAGAACCTACAGAGGTAATGATCAGCCCCATAATTATAAAAATATTCAATGTTATTATTGTAAGAAATTTGGCCATATCGAGCGATTTTGTCGATTGAAACAACAAAACGCTAATTTTGCTCAAGGAAATAATGAAAACGATAATTTACTTTTTACATGTCGTTCATCAGAAAAAGCTGCTAACAGTATTTGGTATGTCGATAGTGGTTGTAGCAGTCACATGACAGGAAAAGAAGAGAACTTTATTAATTTGGATAAATCTGTTAAAGGCCGAGTGACGATGGGTGATGGCTATGTTCAGGACGTGCATGGAAGAGGTACAATTGAGGCAAATATTTCAGGAATTCAAAAAATAAATAATGTTTTATATGTTCCTGGTTTGAATTCCAATCTTTTTAGTGTGGGCCAATTTTTGAAAGAAGGTTATTCGCTTATTTTTGAAGATTCTAAGTGCACTATTTATAAAGATAAATATAAAAGGGATTTATTTTTTGAAGTTCCGATGACAGAAAATAAAGTTTTTCCTGTTCATGTTGCAATGAAAGTAGTGCTAGATGATGATTGGTTATGGCACTATAGATATGGTCACTTGAGTTTTAAGGGGCTTGATTTATTACATAAAAAGAATATGGTTGATGGTTTGCCTTTGGTGCATAATAATGGTTCTGTATGTGAAAGTTGTGTGTTAGGAAAGCATCACAGAGACTCTTTTCCAAGAAACAGCAATTGGAGAGCCAAAAAACCACTAGAATTGATACATGCTGATGTTTGTGGGCCGATGCAGACACCGTCGCTCAGCAGCAATTATTATTTTGTGGTTTTCGTGGATGACTACAGTCGGATGACTTGGATTTATTTTATTAAAAATAAATCCGAAGCCTTTGATGTTTTTCGAAAATTTAAAAACTTGGTTGAAAACGAATCCGGTTATTATATTAGAACTCTCCGTACAGATCGAGGGGGAGAATTTATTTCTAATAAATTTGAAAATTTTTGTGAATCAAATGGTATCCGCAGGCAGTTGACAACCAGTTACACGCCTCAACAGAATGGCGTTGCTGAGCGCAAAAATCGAAGTTTAGTAGAGATGGCAAAAAGTATGTTGAAAGCGAAAGGACTTCCAAATAAATTCTGGGCAGAAGCGGTATCTACTGCAGCATACATTCTTAATAGAAGCCCAACTTTGGCGCTGGATAATATTACACCTTATGAAGCATGGACAGGTTGGAAACCGAAGGTAAAACATTTAAAAATTTTTGGATCGATTTCTTTTGTTCATATTCCATCACAAAATAGGCAAAAATTGGATAATAATAGTAGCAAGTGTATTTTTGTGGGCTATAGCGAAAGAAGTAAAGCCTATCGATTTTATAATCCTGTTACTAACTCCTTAATTATAAGTCGTGATGCTATATTTGATGAACAAAAAGGTTGGGATTGGAGTGCAAAAGTAAAGGATAATCCACTTCCGATGTTAGGAGATGAAGCTACTATTGAGAATGAGAACAATGGTGAAAATACTATAAGTACTGAAACAACACCACATGCTTCACCACGAATTTCTCCAGGAACTTCGCCTGAGACAACACCGAGAAAGGTAAAATTGCTTAGTGAAATATATGAGCAGTGCATGTACACACAATGTGGAGAACCACAAACTTTCGAGGAAGCGGCAAAATCTGATGATTGGTGTAAAGCTATGAATGAAGAAATTGCAGCGCTAGAGAAAAATAATACATGGGAGCTTGTTGAACCATCCACAGAAAAAGAAGTTATCGGGCTGAAATGGATATACAAGACAAAATATAAACCAGATGGATCGATCCAGAAATTAAAAGCACGTTTAGTTGCAAAAGGTTACTTACAGCAAGCAGGTATTGATTTTAATGAAACCTTTGCACCCGTAGCTAGATTTGATACTATCCGAACTGTTTTGGCTTTGTCTGCACAAAATAAATGGAAAGTTTTTCAATTTGATGTTAAATCAGCTTTTCTTAATGGATTTTTGGATGAAGAAGTTTTTGTTGAGCAGCCGCAGGGCTACAAAATTAAAGGACAAGAAGATAAAGTCTACAGACTACGAAAGGCGTTATATGGATTAAAACAGGCACCAAGAGCCTGGTATAGTCGGATCGATTCGCACTTTATTCAAAACGAATTTTCTAGAAGTGAAAGTGAACCCACACTTTATATCAAATCTCGAGGTATGGAGATTTTGATTGTTTGCCTTTATGTTGATGACTTGATTTACACTGGAAACAGTACAGATTTGATCAATGATTTTAAGAAAAATATGATGATTGAATTTGAGATGACTGATCTTGGCCCCATGAGTTATTTTTTGGGTTTAGAGGTAAAACAAGAAGATAATGGAATTTTTATCTGTCAGAAAAAATATCTTGATGATTTACTTGAGAAGTTTAATATGAAAAATTGCAATCCTGTGCAAAATCCAATGGGTACGAATATGAAGCTATCATTGGATGATGGAGAAGAAAAAATTGATTCGAGTTTGTACAGAAGTCTGATTGGGAGTTTACTCTATATTGGTAACAGTAGACCGGATATTATATATGCGACATCTTTGTTATCAAGATTTATGCAAAGCCCAAGTAAAATTCATTGGGGAGCGGCGAAAAGGATATTGAGATACTTGAAAGGAACAAGAGACCACGGACTGTGGTATACTAACGCTAACGATTTTTATTTTTTTGGTTGTTCTGATAGTGATTGGGCAGGTTCGGTAGATGATCGACGAAGCACGAGCGGGTTCGTCTTCAATTTTGGTGCAGGAGCAATATGTTGGTCTTCCAAAAAACAGCAGTCGACGGCTCTATCATCTTCAGAAGCCGAATACATAGCGGTTACGACTGCTACATGTCAGGCAATCTGGATGCGGCGAATCTTAACAGATTTGAAGTACGAGCAAAAAGATCCAACTGTAATTTATTGCGATAATCAATCGACTATTGCAATGGCGAAAAATCCAGTTCATCACAGCCGAACCAAACACATCGAACTGCGACATCATTTTATTCGTGAACAGATCGCTAACGGTCAAGTCGAGTTGATACACTGCTCTACCGAAGAACAGATGGCCGATATTTTTACAAAGCCGCTACCATTGGAAAAATTCATATTTTGTCGAGAGAAGATCGGTGTGAAGAACATTAGCATTATGGGGGAGTGTTAGAGATAATGCTAATTAGTTAGAATTAGATTATCTAAGATATTTGGTTGGTTAAATTTTGATAAAGATAAATCTAATTAGATGGGATATCTAATTGGAATAGGATTTTATATAATAATCTATAAATAGATAGGTCGGGCTATTATGATTGTTAATGAAGCCGGTGTCGCATTAATTAATTAGTGAGGCCAAAGAAAGACGTGTGGGCATGAAGTTATTTTTTCAATAAAGACAAGTTTAGTTTGCTTCCACCAAAACGTACCAGATTCTTTATTATTTTTTCTCTTCTCTTTTCATTCTATTTTTGTGGAGATTCCTATATACCATAACAAGTATATAGAAAATATTTGGAGGCCCATCACCGTAACACAGGTTAAGTTATGCAAAGTTATGCAGCTTAAATTTTTTCAATATGATATTAGAGCGAGCAAAATTAAAAAAAAAATAAAAATTTTGATATTTTTATAAAGGTTCTTAGCGGCTGTGCTCGGCCTCCGCGAGCCTTTCCGCCGCCTCCTCCGTGAGATACTCCCAGTCGATGCTGTCGTCACCGACTATTTCTTCCCCTGGTCGATCGCCTATGCCGAGGAGCTCGGCATCCCCCGCCTCGTCTTCCATGGCACAGGCTTCTTCGCCCTCTGCGCCACTTCGGCCGCCGCCGCCGCCATTGCAACCGCCGAGGGTGGCGACACCGTCGTCCTCAGCGGCCTCCCTCACCGCGTGGAGATGCTCCGCTCCCAGACGTCCGACGTCAGTCCGAGGTCCCCGCTGTTCAGAGAATTGCTCGACGAGATCGCGGCGACGGAGGGGCGGAGCTACGGCACGGTGGTGAACAGCTTCTACGACCTCGAACCCGACTACGTCCGCCACTTTCGAGAGGCAACGGGGCACCGCACTTGGCATGTGGGCCCCGTCGCACTCCATAACCAGGACGGAGCTCTCCACAAGAGAAAAAAAAGATGAAGAAGTACAAGGACAAGAAAAAGCACCTGGACCAACCGGATCCAGTTCTTACGTATTAGAATGGCTCGATCGGAACCAACCCGGTTCGGTTCTCTACGTGTGTTTCGGGAGCATGGGCCGGGTTGGTCCGGTTCAGTTGGGTCAACTGGCATTGGGCCTCGAAGCCGCAGGTTGTCCTTTCATTTGGGCTGTCAGGGATTCCGACGACGAAAACGATGCCGAATGGATGCCTCACGGATTCAAGGAGCGGGTGAAGGACAGAGGCCTAGTACTGAAGGGTTGGGCTCCGCAGACACTGATATTAGGCCACGCATCGGTCGGAAGTTTCGTCACGCACTGCGGCTGGAACTCGTGTCTCGAGGGGGTCGGCGCCGGCGTGCCGATGGTCACGTGGCCGCTCTCTGCCGACCAATTCTTCAACGAGAGGCTCATCGTCGACGTGCTCGGGATCGGCGTACCCGTCGGGGCAACAACGTTCGGGTATTATCCCGAGGAAAGGCCGGTGATAGCAGCCACACCGATTGAGATTGCGATAAGAAAGGCGATGGACGGTGGAGAGGAGGCGGCGGAGATGCGGAGGCGCGTGAGAGAGCTAGGAGAGTCCGCGAAGAGGGCAACAAAGCCTGGTGGCTCGTCTTATGTTGATCTAGAAAACCTAATCCAAGAATTGATGGATCGAAAAGTTGGCAGTTAAAAGAACTGATGATCATCAGCAGTGTTTAACTATATTATGATTTGAATTTTGATCAACACACGCAATTTAATCAATTATGCCATAATTAGTAGTTGCATTGCATACTCCCTTAATTGTTGCTCCCCATTCTACATTATCTGTAAAAATCACAAATTATTATTTGGCATTTCTAATATAAAATTTTAATTTTACTAACTATTTGTTGACCGCATTGGACTTTGTCCACAAAAATCCCAATCTGGAACAGGACAAGAGAAAAAAAAAAACAATAAAAAAAGAAAAAAGAGCTGGTAAGCAACTATGGAAAGGACAAGAGAAAGAAATGTTAAAAAATGAAGTAAACAAGCATTATTATTATTATATTATGAACAGTTAGGTAGCGTTTGGGTCGGGGATTAGAAAAATTTTGTTATACCGGGGATAGGTACAGATTCTGGTATTAGCAGGAATTGGTGTAAATTTGCGTTTGGTTCGTTTTATGAGTTATACCGGAATTAAGGTAAATTGTGTTTGGTAAATTATATAGGAATAAGGAGAATAGGAAGAATTGGTAAAAATTGTGTTTGGTTGAGTATAGAGGAATAAGAAGAATTGATAAGTGATAAATTTGTGTATTGACTATTTTGCCCTTTATAAATAAAAATAATTTATTATATAAATAAAATAATTTATTATATTAATCAACCGAAAATAATTTAAAATATTATTTAAAATTGTAAAAAATAATTAAAAATATATAATAAATAAATAAAAATACTAAAAAATTATAGAAAATTACATATTAAAATATTTAAAATGTAAATATTTTGAATCTCCTTCTTCTCCCGTAGGGGCGCGGAGGGCCGCAGAGAGACGCAGAGGGGCGCGGAGATGGCCGGAGAGGGGCGCGGAGAGGGGCGCGGAGAGGGGCGCAGAGGGGAGATGGGAGAAGAAGGAGATCGGAGGAGATGGAGGGGGCAAGATTGGGAAGCAAGGGGCGCGATGGGGAAGAAGGAAGAAATGCCTCGATCCCTGTGCCGATTTCCAATTCCAGCCAATTCCACCTATAACCCAGAACCCAAATCCCCCTATCCATACCTGCTAATCCCCATCACCCAGAACCCGGATTCCCGAAAAATCCATACCCGTTTGGGTATGGATTTGGGGATAAGGGGGGTATTCCCCCCTTATCCCCCTATCCAAACGAGCCCTTAATGTATGAATCAATGAATTAACAACGACATCTTGGATTGTATGAATCAGCAATAGTACTAGATTACTTGTAATTTTTAACAAATCAATTTACATATATTTTAGAGACAATACTCTTAAAAAATTTATATATTTTTTTTTAAAAAAATTTCATCCAGTTTGAAAAGTTAATATTAAAAATACTCTTCTAATATCTTAAATTATTTTAAATATATTTGAGAATTAGATTCTGGTATTAGTATTGCTATAAATTTATTATTTTATCCTTTCAAATATATTCTTTTATTATTATTAATTTTTTTTATTTGCACTCAGATAAGGGACAAAACAGACACTTTAATTATTTTTAACTCTAGTATAAATTTAACATGAATTTAATTCAAAATGGTATTAACAGTAAAGTTATTCTTTAATAACGAAAAAATATATAAAAAATATATTTGAAATAAAAAAAAAAATATGAATAAATAAAATGCTTCGAAAGTATTAAAAGGTATATAAGCAATTATCCCTATATTCTAATACTAACAACTTATTAAGCTCAAATCATCGGTCCAAATTATTATTTAAGCTCAAATTATTAATACTAGAGTGCTCTATTAGAGTGTCACAGTAGGACTTATATGTGATTAAAAATTTAATTAATAACAAACATATGGTTGGATGTAGTTACAAAAATAGTGTAGCTAAAATAAGTGCAATTACAAATATTATAATCATAACTACATCCAATATGTTTGGTTCTTTAGTTATATTTTTTCTATTTGGTAGGTCAAAATTAATATGTGTTAAATATCGCATCAATTAATATATATATATATATAGAGAGAGAGAGAGAGAGAGTCCGGCTATTATGTTTATAAAAGTACTAAATACTTGGTGCTAGTAAGTTTTTCACCCTTAGATCTAACTCTTTGACTAATTCCACATTTTAGATCATGCTATTCCACCCACCACCCACTAAATCCGAAAGGCTCACTATCATTCTAACCATATATCTTTTCATCTAATAGTTGAAAACTTACGAGCACTAATAATTTAGTACTTTTAAAGTATAAAAACTCAAATATATATATATATATATATATATATATATATATATATATATATATATATATATATATATATATATATATATATATAAAGAAAGAGAGAACTTATATACTTTTAAAAGTATTAGCCTAACTATACTTGTAATTTTTTTACCATTAAATTTGTTGAAATTTGTGTTACTGTATTTTCTCTTTCTCTCTCTTTAGTTGACTTTACAATAACACAAATTTTAATATAAATTCAACGATAAAAAATTGACAAGTATGATTGAATTTGTACTTTTAAAAATATATAAGCTCTACTCTCTATATATATATATAGTAGAGTTTATATAATTTCAAAATTACAAATCTAACTATGCTTATCAAATTTTTACCATTGGATTTGCATTGAGAATTGTACTATTATAAAGTCAACTAAAAAGAAAAAAAGAAAAAATAAATAATACAAATCTCAATACAAATTCAATGATAAAAAATTTACAAATATATAAAGCCTACTCTCTCTCTCTCCTCTCTCTCTCTCTCTCTCTCTCTCTCTATATATATATATATATATATATATGATAAAATAACATCCATAATCATAAATATAATTAAAAAATATTTTAGCGGGTGAGCCAATTTCAGTCGAACTGCAGCAGTTGAACCAAACTATACCAAACTAAATAAAAATTTTTAGTACAGTTAAAAATACATACAATCAAACAGTCCCTGCATGGAATATAGTCTGTTTATTTGTATTTTTATTTTAATTTATTTATTTATTTCCTCTGGATATGATGTTTTCATTTTTCTTACTGTAAGAGGTTACATGCTGAGCAAAGCCAAATAAATAAATAATAATAAATAAAATAAAGCAAGATTTTTTCCAACCGAGAAGACCTTCTCTAAGCCTACTTGATATGTCTTCGGAGTACGTGGATAAATAACCCTCAGAAAATTAAATGCGGCACAAATGCACTGCTTCCTTTATGATCTGGGGTGAAGCGATCTCTAAAAAATATCTCAGAAAATTAAATGTGGCACAAATGCAAAAAAATATATCAGAAAATTAAATGTGGCACAAATGCACTGCTTCCTGGTTGTTCACAAGTGACATCCCTTGTGGTTCACAAGTCACATCCAACGTTTCATATCCCTTTCCTCTTACGTGTACACTCCTAAAAAGATGTCCATCTGATACCTCAGGTTGAGGTCCTTAAGAAATATCTCCATTCTTAAATAGGTGGGGATGTAAAATGCACACCCTTTGGGATGCACATATAACTTTTTCCTTTCAAATATATATATATATATATATATATATATATATATATATGCTGGAATACTATTGACAGCACCAAGTCATTGGTGCTGTCAAATTTTTAATCCTTAGATTAAAAGATATGCGTTTAGAATGATAGTGGTCGTCTAAAGTTTAGCAGATGGTTGGTTAAATAGTAAAAATTTTAGGAGACCACTATAATTCCAACCACACATAATTTCATCTAAGAGTTAAAAATTTGATAGCACTAATTACTTGGTGCTATTGATAGTATTCTAGCTAGACTATATATATATATATATATATATATATATATATATATATATATATATATATATATATATATATATATATAAACTTTTATGATTTTAAAAATATTAAATTATTATTATTTATAAATTTTTAGCACTTAAATTAAAATATATATGGTTAGAATGATAGTAGACCTCTTGGATAAGTGAGTGGTTTGTGAAATAGAATGATGTAAGAAATAAAATTAGTCAAAAGAGTAGATCTAACGGTAGAAAATTTATAAACACCAATTATTTGGTACATATACAAGCATAGTAGCCAGACTCTCTCTCTCTTTATATTATATATATATATATATATATAAAGAGAGCTAGGCTGGAATACTATTGATAGCACCAAGTTATTAGTGCTACTAATTTTTTAACCATTCATTTAACAGATGTGCGGTTAGAATGATAGTGGTCTCCTAGGATAGTATACATATACTATCGACAGCACCAAGCAATTGGTGCTACCAAGTTTTCAGTCCTTGGATGAAAGAATGTGCGGTTGAAATTATAATAGTCCCCTAAAATTTTTATTATCCAACCAACAACTCACTAAATCCTAGGAAACCACTATCATCCTAACCGCACAATATTTAAACAAAAGATTAAAAAATTAGTAGCACCAATGACTTAGACTATCAATAGTATTCCAACCTAATTCTCTCTCTCTCTCTCTCTCTCTCTCTATATATATATATAGAGAGAGAGAGAGAGAGAGAGAGTCCGGCTACTATACTATTGATAGTATCAAATATTAGATACTATCAAATTTTCTACCCTTAGATTAATCTCTTTGATCATTTTCATCCGTTAGATTTTACTATTTTTCCAACCTCCTATTAAATCTAAAGGGCCCACTATTATCTCAACCACACATCTTTTAATTCAAGAGTTAAAAATAGCACTAATGACTTGGTACTATTAATAGTATTCCACCATAGCGCTTATATATATATATATATAGAGTCAGATTATTGTAATTTTAAAAGCATCTAACATTAAATGCTTATAAGTTTTATATCGTTATATCTATTATTTTAATCAATTTCAGCTCTTAAATTATATTATTTCACCAACAATCCATTAACACTAAAGAACCACTATTATCCTAACCCAATAAATCTTCGTACAAAAATCAAAAACTCACCGGCACTAATAATTTGGTATTTTTAAATTTACAATCTTTGGATGAACATTTGTAAGATTCGTATAATACTCGACTTTAAAAATTGAGTAAGTAATTAATAGAATAGTATGACCTAAGATATAACATTGGTCAGAGGGACGTATCTAACAACGAAAAATCTAAGAGAAATGTGCGATTAAAATAATAATAATCTTTTAAAATTTAATAAATTATTGATAAAATAATATAAATTTTAGGAGACCACTATAATCCTACCTACACATCCTTATATCCAAAGACCGAAAAATTAATAGTATGAAATACTTGGTATTATTAATAATATAAAATAACCAAACTATATATATATATATATATATATATATATAGAGAGAGAGAGAGAGAGAGAGAGAGAGAGAGAGAGTCTGACTGTTATACTATTAATGGTATCAAGTTATTAGTGCTAACAAATTTTCTACTCTTAGATCAACCCTTTTGATCATTTTCATCCGTTAAATTTTACTATTTTTTCAACTATCTATTAAATCCAAAAGGCCCACTATCATCTCAACCACACATCTTTTAATTCAAAAATTAAAAACTTAATAGTACCAATAACTTGATACTATTAATAATATTTCAGTCTAGCTATATATATATATATATATATATATATATATATATATATATATATATATATATATATATATATGGATGCAAATGAACCTTGATTGGTATGGCTCCTGTTCGGATCCATCCTCAAATGAAAAAAGAAATCACCCAACTCGAATCCGCCCCAAATTCGTTAAAAAAAAATGGAGTAAAAGATGAAAGATCTCTTCTTTCCTTGGGCAAAATCCTACTTCCGCCTTGAGACCGCAAAAATTAGAACAAAAATTAACCCGCCCCGAATCCGCCCCCGACACACATTTCGCAAATTCTACCAGAAGAATGACCATTGACCAGCAATCATCATGATATAACACAAAGATTCAGTAATTTAAGCAGCACAATGAACTGTCTCAAATAAAACAAGAGCATATCATGAGTAATAATAATATCATTAAACATAAAGGCAAAACATAAAAAAAAAAACAGGTTGTATACCAAATCAATTGAGATGAGAGAAGCTAATATTGTAATCAAGCTGTATACCAAAGCCTGCAAAGAATTACCTTTTCTTTCTTTTCCCCGAAAACAAACAGGCTCAGAACATTTACGCCGAAGCCAAAAGCCCACACCAGAAGATTAAGAGGAATTGCAGTTGTAGCAGGAAATACACAGGGCTAAGAGAGTAGTGTTAGTACTGTTCTTAATCTTTGCCGAAATCTGCGCTGTAGTGGGCACTCGATTCTAGCTTCTTCGCTTCGTTCAATTTTCTCACGGCCTAAAGTATTCAATAGTGGCACGGATTAAACAAAGAGAAAATAAATTCTCCAGGTTCAGTTTTCATTTTGGACCAATTTATACGAGGCTTACTGTAAGAACCGAAAAAGATTTTATAAAAGATTTAAAAGCTTACTGTAAGAAAAATGAAAGATGAGGTAGCAGGAAGAGAAAGTTTTGTCAACGGAAGTACCTTCATGAAGTCCTCGTGAATGACGTAGTCACGCTCCGCGCGAATTGCTGCCATCCCAGCTTCTGTGCAGACATTTCGGAGATCCGCGCCATTAAAACCCTAAGACCAGGAAAGGTTAGTGAAATCTACGGAAACCAAGGTTAAAAAAATAAAAAATAATGACCACGAAGCTCACTTCGGCAAGTTTAACAACTGCTTCGTAATCTATCTCGCCGTGCTTGGCGATTCCAGCAGCATGAATTTTGAGAATTTCCATCCTCGATTGTTCATTTGGTAGCGGGATCTCTATCTTCCTGTCTAATCGGCCAGGTCGCAGGAGCGCAGGGTCCAGAACATCAGGCCGGTTCGTCGCCATAATCATCTTAACCTAATAAGCAATAGCAGCGAAGATGATCATTATTCATGATTAAGGAAACCATATGTTTGCAGCAAGTGTGTAACAATAAAGAACTCATTGTGGAGGAAAATTTCTCATAGTAACCAATTTCGGTCAAAATTTTCAGGAGTTCCAGCTAACTGGCATCTACGAAGTAGATATCAAGGAAGTTAAACAAACTGCCGATACGATTCACGGCATGCATGTTAAGTTGTTAAACATTATTCATTCGTTTATATCTCACAATCTTGTCAGCGAGCCAGTTGTCATATATTAAAACAATTGTCAGAATCGAGCATGTAATTACATGCACAGTTGTGAATTTCCTGTTAGTTCTACATACAGCTCTTCAACAGTCTCAACTAAGCTTTCAACTATACTGCTAGTTCAGCCTTTGTGACAATAATTCATCCCGCAATCAGAATGCAAAATTTCATACACGTATGGCAAAGTTGGTCAATCAAATTTTCAGGTCAAGATGGTTGACAAACAAAGAGAAAAATGTTTCAAAGAAAAAAAAAAGATCTAGAGAAGTTTAGAATCACAAACAGACCAACATTAATTCAACTTTTGAGAGAGAGAGGGGGGGAGAGAGAGAGAGAGTATAAAAGATTATATTAATTTCTTAAACATCAAATTTAACATACAGGATGAAGAAATATGCATACCTTCCCAAGCGTATCAAATCCATCCAATTGATTAAGCAGCTCCATTAATGTCCTTTGGATCTCACGGTCAGCACTGGTTCCTTCGCTAAATCGACGTCCTCCAATAGCATCAATTTCATCCATGAATATGATGCACGGCTTGATAAAGAACAAGAAAACATTAGTGATGCCTCCCCTCAAAAAACTCATGAGAATCTAAAAATTTCATAGCAACTGCGATGAATGTACTGTCACAGAAACTACCAAAGGAATACAGCTGGGTACGTACTTGGTGATCACGCGCATAATTAAACATCTCTCTTATCAAGCGAGCACTTTCACCAATGTATTTGTCTATAATAGCACTTGATACAACCTGCATAATTTATATTTAACAAAACAAAGAGCTTGAAATTGACTGAAGTTTTAAAACTTTAAATAGAAGAAAGTAAAACCTTCAGAAAGTTGGCGTCGATATTGCTAGCAATGGCTCTGGCCAACAATGTCTTCCCAGTTCCAGGAGGACCGTAGAGAAGAACTCCCTAAAATGACCGTGAAAATCGAAGCAAAAAGATGTATTAATTTGCAAGGCATAAATCCATCACCTTTGAAATAAGCAAAAAAACTATGAGTGCTACAGTCATATCACAACAAAAAAAAATTAGCATGCGTTCTATGGCCAGAAAAAAAAAAAATCAGCAGTTTTACCTTTGGGGGTTTGATACCAACTCTAATAAAGAGTTCAGGATTCATAAGCGGCAGCTCAATGGATTCCCTGAGTTCCCGAATCTGATCAGATAACCCACCTACAGCAGCGTAGCTAACATTACCAGGATCTTCGTGAAGCATGTTGTACACAACAGGATCAACCTGAATAGAAATACAAGAGTAAAATACTTTTGTCTACATGTAGTAGGTACTTGACAAATTCATAAAATGGAAAATAGACCCTAAAGGCCAAAGTAAATCTATTACATACACCAAGAAAGTTGCAAAATAATCATGGTGAATAAATTGTACCTCACGTGGAAGAGCTCGCATGATAGTGAGAGTAGTCATGTCAAGCACAACACGGGTTCCAGCAGTCAACTTCTCCTTGTCCACTTTGCTTCGACAACCAACAACATATCTCGGGCCACTACTAGCCTTAACAATTACTAGAAAGCAGATGAAGCTAATCAATTAAAAAGTCAACTCACTTGCAAGTTGCAATCAACATTCTCGATGTCCTTGTAATTAATCAAATTATTAGTATTAACAAGCACGCAGTAGGCACAAATTAAAACAAACACGAAGTGAACATGCAGGAAGATAGCAACCCATCTCAATAGTATGGTAATATTGTCTACCAGTTGGAGCTGGCCATGGTAAGTTCCATAAGAAAGGCATCACTGCAAAAGGTGCATCGGTAGTAGCACCAAATTTCAGAAATATCTTACTAGTCAACTTGATGCCTATAGAAATTAGACATGGAAGTTGGAAGGAGAACTAGTTCATGTTCCAAAAGACAAGTGGCTGGCAACTTCCTATAAATCCTTACGGACTGTTTTCTTTCACCTGAGTTAATGAGTAACATTGTTCCAATTGGTTTCGTACCACACGAGATACAAGAGGTCAATAATCAAACTTTGGAGAGCTCAAGCAGTTCATACTGCCACAAAAATCAAATTGAAACAAACCGCGGAGGTATATAATTAAATTCAAATAACAAATTAAACTAAGAACAGCAACAAGCCGTTAGTACAGATAATTACTGAAGTTGTCTATGAAAATCCCACTCTTCCATTCAAATCTATTTTTGGCATATTTCTTTGTCAAACCAATAAAACTAAAAATCACATCACTATAATTCTATAATAATTAGCACCATATTTAATCCCCGACATAAAGCAATATACCTATACAATATCAGAAAAAGAACAAGGGAACCATGCATACTCCACTTTAGTAGAGTTATTGTTGGGCCAATTTCTACCATATAGACTATTATATTCCATCATGTTTTCTTCAAAATGGAAGGCATAAATTTGATTTGAAAGAGTGTGATAATCACGAGTAAAGATTAAATAGAAAACATCGACCAGAATGTTGATTTTTTGCTGTGAAATAGTAAGCATCTTTACAAACACATCAGATTTTAACAGAACAGAATATGTCTACATCAGGGAAGAGTTAAAAAAAATTCTAAACAAATGTATGTGTTTACACTTTACAGTGACATATATGGAGGCAGAAATTGCTTCTTCACTTACAGCGTTCATTGTCAAGAGGCCGAAGAACCTCCCCAATAATCTGACCGACACTCTGAAGGGACTTCAAATCATCTTCAGTTTTGCCAAACTCTTTCTTTGCAGCTCTCAAGTTTTCCTTTGCTGTGTTTCCAATGCCCAGTGCATAAATTACAAACTCAAATAATTATACCAACTAAACTAGATGAAAAAAGCGGAAAAGGAAAAAGAAAATGTATGGCAATAAATACAGAAAAAAAAAAAAAAAAAAAAAAAAAAAAAAGAAAAGAAGGGAACATAAAGGATACAGAATAGACAACACAATTATATGCTCATTACATGTAATTTTGTAAGAATACCTACCCGGAAAAGTTTCAAGTACTATTACCATTCCAGAAAGCAACATCAAAAGGAAAGAGACCAACTAAATGGATTCTCTGATAAAGCCACAATAATAGGATAAGATCTTCATGCATGATCTCTAATCTCTATACCGGCAGTTATACTTTGCATGGATCTTCGTAACTAAGATCGTCCCCGACGGCCATCTTAGATCAAGCTTCCTGAACTGCTCTTCAAGATGATGGAAATAGTGCCAGGAGAGAGCAAAACTATTCTTGTAATAGCATTATAAAATTGGAGATGGTGGACATAGTGCCCTAAATCAGGCAATTACCATTAACTAATCTACAATAAGTAGGCTCCAAAGTTGAGACTAAACTGTAGTGAAATCCCACAATTAGAACTAACTTTATAATGACATTGCTGCAATTATAGTATATCCATGATCACAGAGATTAACCAAAAACAGTGAAAAAAAATAATAATTAGCCTCGGCCAAAATCAAATGAGAAGTATCTATCTATAAACTTTGTTTAGCGCAACAACAAGAACAAACAGGAAAACCATTTCTCACAATGAGTGATAATGACCAAACAAATTAAACACCACTCACAAACCTTCAAGTGCCCAAAACCCTAATCATGATATGAAAACAAACTACTTAGCTGATTCTTCGAAGTTTTAAAGCTATCCACAGTATTATTTGAAACTCGATCTAAAAATTTCAACAAATCAAACCCTAACAGCGGATTCCACTACCAAATCGAAACCACAGAGAGAGAGAGAGAGAGAGAGAGAGAGAGAGAGAGAGAGAGAGATGATTACCGGTGCGAACCCTAGATTCGAGTTCCTTGTAGTTGAGGAGCTTCTTGCGGTACTCATTCACAGCGCTTCGGCGCCGCGCGGCTTCGTCCCCCTCGCTCATATCCGATCTCCGCGTCTAGGGTTTCGATCCGAAACTACCACAACGATCTCTAAATTCCCAGGATCTGGGGGTGTGGGAATGGCGATTAGGGTTTTGAGAAACGAGGCGGGGGAGATCGAGGTTCCGATGGGGACGATGATCCCTCTCTCACGCAAAGCATTTTAGATGGATGATGATGGAAACCCGATAACCAGATAACCCGATAAGCCGATAAGATAATTACACCCGTTAAGCACTAAACTTATTCTACTGCGTCATATAGTCTCATGTACGTGTGAAAAGGGATCAGACATTACCCGAATCCAAATACGAATATTGGATTCGGATTCGGATAGGGATTCCACTGTTTGACTCAGATTCGAGTTCACTTTTCTCCTCCGAATCCGGATAACACTTTTGGTACGATTTCACCAAACATTGTCGGATCTAATCCGGATCCAAAAATTTTCAAAGGAAAATTTCCTGTTCGGCTCGAATTCGGATGTGTATCCATTATTATTTTCTACCGTTTGTTTCCGTATATGTGGAAATAAAATTTCTATAATATTACTATTTATTTAACAAGAAATAAATAAAATAAAATAATAAAATTTTCTATAATTAATATTTCTTTTTATCATAAAAATTAATTAGAGTATTTTAAAGAATTAAGTTCCCGTTAAAGATAAAGTTACGTTGAATTAAATAACATAAGTAAAAATTTATCAAAAATACGTTCTAATTTTTTAAGGAGTTATCCATCGTAAAACTAATCTAGTTCCACCACGCATTTTTTTAATCTTTTGAATCTATTTATCACCTAAAATATTATAGCTAAATTAAATAATTTAATATTATTATATTATATATGTAAAACTATTTCAAATTATTTTGAGGGTCTCTCATCTCATATTTTCGACTGATGCTTCAATTTTTCTGAATATCACTCATCCACTTTAAAATTACTTTAACTCTAACACATTTAACCCTTTTAACTTTTTAAATCTAGTCACCATCCAAAATATTATAACTGGATTAAAAATTTTATCATATTATATCTTATATATATATAAGTATTCTAAATCTTAAAATGTTACAAATAACAACTATAATAATAATAATAATAAAGCTACAATATAATTTTTTTTTATCCGCTATTTTATTTTTCCTTCTCTAACTTTTTAAAAAACTATATTTTATCCCTTAAACTTTTAAGTTAATGCACTAAGCCTTAATGTTCCATTTATTTTATATAATTTATACTAAAAAAAAAATATTTTTTAAAATAATGAAATACACTTTTTTTTTCTCTAAATAATAATTGATCATTTTATATTCTTCATTAACGTTTTAACTCTCTAAAAAAATATTTTTAAAATTTTGAAGGGACAAAATATAAATTTTTAAAAGGCAGTCAGAAAAGATAAAAAAATGAATACTTATACAGAAAATTTTATATATTTTATTAAAAAAAAAAACAAAGAGAAGAAAAAGAAAAAAAAAAAGTCCTATTTGGATTAATCCAAATATAGAGGAGAATACAATCATTTATTACTGTTTCATCAATTTTATATAATTTATACAAAATAAAATGACCCTTAAAACAAAAAATATATATTATTTTTTTTCTCTATAACAACACATGTGGTTTATACTATATATATTATAAATTATTTCGATATAATTAAATATTTCAAAATTTTGAGTTAAATTATTATTAATCTTACATTACTGCATTTTATTTAGTATAATAATATAATGTTGAATTACAGTGTATATAGAAATATATTATGTTTGATTTATTTTATAAAATTTAGTAATTCACACAATAAAATATAGTCTATTTCAAAATTATTCTTTATTGTCAAATTTAATATATATATTTTACTAAACTATAATTTTAATATAAATTGCACTTAAATTTAAAATTTAAATATAAATAAAATATAAAATTTAATACTTTAATTTAAAATATAAATTTTAATTTTTAAAAAATTTAAAATTTTTAATTTCCATATAAGTATAAATTTAAAATTTTAAATGTAAAATCTAAATTTAAAATTTTAAATCTATATTTGATTTTTGAAATTTAAAATTTGAAATTAAAAGCTAAATTGAAAATTAAAAATTTAAAAATTAAAATATAAATTTGAATATTTAAATTTAAAATTTAATAATTCAAATTTTTAAATTAAAATCTAAAAAATAATGTATTGAAGGGATTTAGGGCGGGTTGAATGAGTAAACTTATAATAATTTTATATAACATACAAAATAATTCGTCATCAATAATATGAGATACACACTCTCGCGCTTAATAATATTTTTTTAATAATTCTATATTATTTGTAATGCTATATTACCAACTAAATTATAGACTGAATTAACTAAACTTAGTAATTTTGATATAATTTTTTATAATCCGCCATTCAAAATTGTACTGGGCAAATTACTTCTAAAAATTTATTTTCATATTATTATTATTATTATTATTATTTTTTATAAATTGTGAGGATTTTTGTAATGCTGTTATCATTTTTATGATTAAAATTATATTGATAAGTACAATTTTATGTGGTTGTTAAGATTATATATGAGAAATAAAATTATTTTATCCAATAAAATTTTTATAGGATTATTTAAAAGGTTAAAATAAAAAAAAAAGTTCGTACTATTCAGATTAGGGATGTCAACTGGTCAGATGCGGGGTGAATTTTTAAAAACTTAAGCTCCACTACCAAATTCAAAATTCGAATATGAATCCGAAGGATTTTAAAAATTTATATCCAAATTCGAATTCAATAAAAAATTTTAAATTCGAATCTGAAAATCCAAACGCGAAACAATTATTTATCTATTTCTCTTTATAATATTTCAAAACATACATTAAATCTAAAATTTTAAAATATAAATTTAAATATAATATGAAATATTTATATACATATATATTATATAATGTAAAATCAATTCGGGTTCGGATCGAGTTCGGATTGAATACAGTTAAAATTTATGTCTGAATTTAAATTTATTAATTTTTTTTTTATATTTATTTAATATCGGATAAATTCATTTAGTTGAAATTTGTCTTTGGATAAAAATCCGGATATTTATATTCATTAATATTCCTAATTCGGATTAGGAGTTTATAAATGGGCCGAGTCCCAATTCAATTCGATCCGAAAAAAAAAAAACCCTAAACCAATCACCAAATTTCTCTTTTCGCTCTTCTCTCCTCGCTTCTATTACTCCCACTCGTTGCCCTGTTCTCCTCGCGCGCGTATAGATCGAGCCTACGCTTTACGTTCGATCATTAACTGCTCCACTCTTCGATCTCCACAATTTCCCCCCCTTTTTCGGTAATTTTCCCCACATAATCACGTATTTTTTCCTTTTATTTTTGGAGTAATTTATTCGATATAATCACTTATTTTCCCTTTTTTTTTTTCGAATTTTTTTGTTTCAATTGCTCTAGAGGAAAAGAGTTGTTGTTGTTTTGTTTTTGTTTTTTTTTTTTTTTTTTGTTTTTTTTCTGAGTTTTGTGTAATCGAAACAGGTTTAGTTTTGGGAGTCGCAAATTGTAAGGATTGTGTTGAAATATTGGATACATTTTATTTTTATCTTGTTTACGTATATTTTTGTTGTCATTTAGGTTTAAATTCGGTTTAAATTTGTGGGAAAATGTGAAAAGTTTGGGGTTTGGTGAAAATTCAAAGAGTTTGGAAAATAATTGATGAAAAAACTATAATTAAGAACCTCTAAAAGTGTATAAAAGTATCAAATTCTTGTGTAAAAATACTGAGGTAAAGTAAAAAGTTAGAAATATTATTTATGATTCATTTGCTTGTGAATGTTGTATAAAGCACTTGCAATTAGAGATTGATTTGTGGGTTATTCATAGTTTGCTATGTTTATTGGTTTGTATTTCACAAATATATTCGGATAAGAAAAAATTTTGAAAATTTTTGTGAACTATTCACGAATTTTTCGAAAACTTGGAGAATATTGCGACAGTTGTTGCGGCTAAGGGCGGAAATTTCGGGGATTTGAGCATTAGAGTGACAAGTTTTAAGGACTAAGTTGAAATAACTGGTGTAGTTGTCGTATTATTAATGTATTATTAATGTGCGATCATCGGCTGTAGTTCTCGGGCTTTTGAGGAGTAGGTAATATTGTCAAATTCGTACGAAAAGCTCCGTTGTGGGGAACAATTGTAACATATCTATCTTTTAGCCTTGTTGAGATATTAATTTCTCTGCATAAGAGTTATCATCTTCTGGTGCCGATGTATTTAGAAGCGAAACCACCAGTTATTGTGTAGAGAAAATTGATTAGTGGTTTTATGTATTTATCACCGTACGAATAATAGAGAGGTTCATAACTCCCGAGCAATTTGCTCAAACTTGCAGTTTATGGCATGCCTTTTGTACTAAAAGTTGATGTCATAATTAATAGGGGAAGAGTATTCTTGATTCTACCTTATTAAATAATGTTCGAACTTTGAACCACGCAGTGATCAGAGTTTAACGATTGCTGAAGAAGGAGAGTAATTCTAGATTGAGGAGGTGAAATATATGGTCTCATCTTCCGGGAGATGAATTCAATTTCTCATGAAAATAATATTTTCTTTAACAACTGAGTGATTTTATTATTATTATTATTATTGTTGTTGTTGTTGTTGTTATTATGTTTTGACTAAAGAGATATGATTGGCTTGCCTCTATTTGCTTCACAGGGTTATCCCGCGCGCTGCTCAACTTATTGATGGCACAAGATAGCTCTAATGCTGAATCGCCCCGACGAAAGCCGGGTCTCTTAAGAGATCAGGTCCAGTTGGTGAAGAGAAAGGACTGCGACAACCGTTACGAAATCGTCCCGATTCAAGATCCGCTGTCTTTCGAGAAAGGCTTCTTTATAGTCATTCGTGCTTGCCAGTTACTGGCGCAACAAAACGATGGGATGATTGTGGTCGGGGTCGCAGGTCCCTCTGGGGCCGGAAAGACTGTGTTTACTGAGAAGGTGCTCAACTTCATGCCTAGCATTGCCCTCATATCGATGGACAATTACAATGACGCCAGTCGAATTATTGATGGAAACTTTGATGGTAACTCCCTTTATTACCTACCATTTCCTATTGGCTTTGTAAACTATGTCATATTTTCTTATGGCCATTGGCAAAAGCTGTTGTGTTAGAAAGGATTAGTTCCTACTGGAGAATCTAATTTTGGTATTGTGCAATTTCTCAACAGACCCACGCCTGACTGATTATGACACTTTATTGGAAAATATTCATGGCCTAAAAGAAGGGAAGTCAGTTGAGGTGCCAATTTATGACTACAAGTCGAGCTGCCGCACTGGATACAGGTGAGATTTTCCTTTCCATATAACAAATTGGATGCCAGCATACACTTTAAGACCAGTCTGGATGCACGAACATCTTGTTCAGCACATCTTTATTGTTTAATTAAGAAGCTTGAAGCATTTGGTAAATGAGGAGTGTGATCAAATGCATAGGAAGCCAAACCATATCTGGCCTTTAAGTCATTTTCTCAGAGTTAAGTAAATCACTTAGCTAGTGAAACGTCCTATCTTAACTATAGTTAGTTAATTCGGATTCGGCAAAAATTCGGTACGGGTATAATACAAATAAAATTCGTCTCATAATTTTTAAATTTGGTTAAAAAACAAGTTCGTGAATTATTCGGATACGCGATTTATTCGGGAATTATACGTTCACCAATTAAAAATTCGTGATAAAAAAATCGGCTATTAAATTAATTTTTTTCTCTGGATTTATACTATTAGCATAAACAATTATAATTTTTAAGAATAATTTAATCAACCTATTTTAGAAATAAAGAAAATACCCATTCAGGAAAAAGAGGAAAAAAAATAAAAATAAAACACAATTCTAAGAGACTCCTTACAAAGAACAAAAAAATTGGCCAATGGTTGAAAGATTAGTAAGAAACTAGTTGGTAGATAAAAGAGAAAAATTAGATTAATTGAGAGCAAATATTAATTTCACTCACAAGTCACCAAAACTATGAATTAATACACAAATTTACAAAATCACAAGTTCCGATCCGATGGCAACTTGGCGAGCGCACGCGGTGACGTGGTCTGGGGGGGTTCCAAACTTTCGATCCGATGGCGAACGCACACGGCACGAGGGATTCCGACTTCCGATCCGATGGTGGCGAGCACGTGCTGCTTGGTGGGCGGGGTGGGAGGAGGCGGGCGCTAGAGGGCGTAAGAAGTGAGAACAGAGAAGAGAAGGTGAGGTGGGGTGGGGTGGGGTGAGCCTGTGAGGGAATTTTTTTTTTTCTTTGAAAGAGGAAAGTGTTTTTCTTTAGGGCAAGGACCAAGGAGGGGCTGAGGTTCAGCTCGTACTTTTGGTTTTGAAATCCAAAGGACCAAAAGGTAAAAGGTAAGTGCCGAATTTTCTCCCCAAAAATTTGGTATTCGCGAATAATACTTTTTGGCTAAAAAAAATCGCGAATTATTCTGAATTTTTGGAAAAAATTCGTATACGGCACGTTTAATTTGGAATCTCAATAATTTGCGAATAATTCGCGAATTAACTAAGATCTTGACAAGGCCTGGATATCAAGACTTCCGAAGAGCTAAAATCAAACTCCAAGCTTGCAATCACACAAGAAAATCCTTGTAGTGCATAAGTTATCATTCGATAACTTATTCTAATATCCAAACTAGACCAAAGTGCCTATTTTGCCCGGCTTCTGGACAACTCCTCTACTTAAAATCTGTGGCTAGGTGTATGGAATAAGATGCCTTTTTTTTTTTCCCCTGTTCTGCTGTAGGAAGCTGAATGATCTTTTGAAATCCAAAATCAGAAGCTCCAATTTGAGGCGTTAAACTGTTGGTAAGGATGTAAATGAGAAAGCTGTAGTGCTTTTTGAACATCTATACTTAACGGCACTTTTGCAGAACCTCTAGTCACTCTGAACAGGCCCCAAGATGAATTTCTTCAATTCTGATTTCATAGGCCTTCAGTCCTTTAGACAACAAATTCTTAACTTCTCACTTATATTCTAACTACTTTTATAATACCAACAGAACAGTAGATGTCCCTAGCTCTCGAATATTAATTATTGAAGGAATCTATGCTTTGAGCGAGAGGTTGCGGCCTTTACTTGACCTGCGTGTTTCTGTGACGGGCGGCGTGCATTTTGACCTGGTGAAGAGGGTTTTAAGGGACATACAACGTGCTGGCCAAGAACCTGAAGAAATAATTCATCAAATCTCTGAAACGGTTATTTTCCTTCTCTGCCCTACATTTATGTATCTGTTTCCTAATGCTCATAAGAAAAAAGAAGGCAATATAAACATTACTTTTGACCTAGGGCCTGTTTGGCCCAATTGAAGACTCTGTAGAAGTGCTATTTGAATAAAAAAGCACTAGAAACTTTTTCAAGAAACTTCTTATAGCTTACCGCTGCAGCATAAGCAGAATCTCTAGTTAGAGCTTCTAGTTTTGAGGCTTGGAATCTCATTTTTGTTTCTCGCAAAAGCTTCGGACTAGATGAACCAAACGCTTGCTTGCTGCTTTTGGAACAAAGTTCCGAAAGCCACACCAATCAGGCAGTTACATCAATCAGCTAAATGCTCGACGTTCCTAGTCACTGGTCATTTCTGTGATACTTGAGTTCTATAATACAAACCGAAGAGGATGGCCATATGTAATGAATTTTTGGATGATATCCTGCAGGTTTATCCAATGTACAAAGCCTTCATTGAGCCAGATCTCGAAACAGCACATATAAAAATCATCAACAAGTTCAATCCATTCTCCGGCTTCCAGAATCCCACATACATTCTGAAGGTTGCTCCTTAATTCTATTTTGCTGTTTGTAATTTTGGTTAAATGTATGAACGGTCCATGTACTTTCCTGCTATTGTGTTTTGGTCCCTAAACTTTTTTACTTAAAACACTTTAGTCACTCAACTTTCTCACATACTGTGATTCCATCAACAGTAGTCAAAGAAGCATACTGTCTTCTCCTAGAAAATCACCTTTTTTACTTGTTTCAAGTAAACTAAAATAAGGAAGTCATCTAGGAGCAGGGGTAAATGGTCATTTTACAAGAAAATTAACATTTTTTTTTTCTTTTTTTGATGGTCAGGGATGGATTTTCGGTATATGAGAAGGTTTAGGAACTAAAGTTTTTAAGTGAAAAGTTTAAGGATTCAGTCGCAATGTCGGATAGTGCAGAATCTATCTGTATGTTTTATTTTTTAAAATAGGCGGGACTGGCAGATGGTTCCTTTTATTGGTTTTATATTCTTCTGATAGTGTCTTGCAATTTGTGCCATTTGTTGCAGTCACCAAGGCCCGTTACACCTGATCAAATCAGGGCTGCTATATCTTCAGAACATACAGAAAGCACAGAGGATACTTACGATATATATCTACTTCCGCCAGGTGAAGATCCAGAGGCATGCCAATCATATTTGAGGATGCGAAACAGAGATGGAAAGTACAATCTTATGTTTGAGGTTTGTGCTATTTTAACTTTTGTTTCTCATTGATATGATTCGTATGTGTCCAATGTGAAGCTTGGAGTCGAAAGCTCTCCTTTTATATACAGTTTTTTTTTTTTTCATAACCAAATCGACCTGGATGGGATAATAGTTATTTCTTGTCCCTTGGCATGATAACTTCAGTGAATATGTTTCCGTCTGTAGTTAGTAATGGATAAAATATACCCCATTTTTACCTTCCGTACTCAATAACTTCCACTTTTATTTTATTTTAACTTCGGAAAATAGCTGAGTGGAATAATTGTCTTTCTTTAGCTATCATGTCTTTAGTTAGTATGCTACTGAACCTCAGAACAAAAATGTTTTGTAGTTGTAATTCGTAAGTACTTCATTCCTTGCGGTTGTCATGATAAAACGGAGAAACAAGCCCTTCAAAGTTGCATCAGCAAAATTAGTCATTTTTTGATGAGATAAAAAGGAGATTACATGGTTTTTTTACGCATTAAAGAAATCCTATTTTTAGCCACCGTAAATTTGTTTGTGAATTTTTCAGGAATGGGTGACGGACAATCCCTTCATCATATCGCCGAGAATTACTTTTGAAGTTACTGTCCGGCTTCTTGGTGGGCTGATGGCCTTGGGGTACACCATAGCTTCTATTCTTAAAAGAAACAGCCACATATTTGCTGATAGCAGGGTAATTGTTAAAATTGACAAGTTAGAACAACTTAACCGTTGCTACATCCAGGTAAATTTCTCCTCGTAGAAATTTATTTTAACTGTCTCTATATTCTTGCTGATGGCAGCTTGATTGTTGAGGTTGATAAGCTGCTTTCCTTTTGATTTAGGTGCAAGGAAGAGACCGCCTTTATGTCAAGTATGTCGCAGAACTGTTGGGCTTGGAAGGGTCTTATATTCCTCGCACATACATCGAGCAAATTCAACTGGAAAAACTTGTAAATGACGTGCTGGTATGAAACTATATCGATACCTTACCTTCTTGTTGCTGTTCTACCCTGTGGTAGTGCATTTCTCACTAAATGTTATGCAGGCATTGCCAGATGATTTGAAGACGAGTCTCAGCATAGACGATGATTTGGCTTCCAGTCCGAAGGAGGCACTTTCGCGGGTCTCTGCTGATAGGGTCGCCATGAGGAATAAGCTTCTTAAAAGGTCCGCTTTTGCAATCTTATTGTTCTCGGTGCTGAAAATAAATCTGCATTTGTTCTTACTTTTTTGTGTCGTCTTTTACTTTATGTCTGATAATTGCATAGACATTGAAGTCACGTTTTTTATTTTGGCGTTACGTTTGTTTATTGTGATTTAATTTTAAGTTTCTAATGTGGATATCCTGCAGTGGCATGTCTCATTCCTTTTCAACACATGGGGATAAGAATCTTGTGAAGTTATCGAGACTCACCGAAAACAATAGAAGATTTGGTAGACCAACCCCTGAATCTCTTTCAATCAATCAGGTGACCTTGTCGAGCAATTTTGATCTCGAGAGTTCTATTAGAATAACAGGAGATGTTTACTTCTATATCCCTTGCAAAACCTGAATTTTTGTTATGTGGTCTTCAGAAACTTGATTTCTCAGTTATTTGTATTGTTTATCATTAAAAAAATGCCCCTAATACAACTACAACTTTCCCCCATGGATCGGACGACGCCCAAACTCAATTTTAGACCCTTTTTTTTGGAATGAAAAGGTTTCAGATCTTACAGGGGTACACGTGCGAATAGATGATTTTGCTGGGACAATTTATGTTACGTAAAAGCCCATATCAATAAAGTGTACAATTCGCAAATCAATCCTATATGTTGCCCATCGCCTTATTTTCCATTATCTTCTCTAGGGGGCGATCACCCAACTGTCGGAACAAATTTCAACGCTGAATGAAAGGATGGATGAGTTCACTTCCCAAATCGAGGAACTGGGTTCCAAGTTCAGTACGAAGAAGCTGCCTATGAGTCAACAGAACTTGCCTCTCCAGGCAGAAGCTTGCAATGGCTCTGCGCCGACCTCTTTGTTCGTGTCGAATTTGGGGAACGGCACTTTGCTGCCCACTTCTTTATCTTCCAACCAATTGATCAAGGAATCTCCAGTAATGGAAGAGGTAAGCAAGAATCTAACCACCTTTTTAACTGTCCCAGTATTTTAGCTTTTATCTTGTGTTTATTTGATATGTTATGTATCATAACTTATCTTCTTTCTTTTTTTCTTTTTTTTTTATTTGAGTCGGGGAACGGTACTCTGACTTTTAAATTTACGCTAATTACTTATTTTAATGGATTCGTAGTTGCAAGAATTACATGAAGTATACTAACTAGACCTGTTTATCTAGTCTGAGTACCGTCGACTGTCTCAATTCAAACAAATTAAAAGATTGGATAATAAATTCAAAATTTTGAAATATTGGGTAGCCAATTCAAAATGGTCTATAGTTTGCACTCAAATGTGTGAATTGAATTGCTAGTTGTTAGTCCTCAATATTTCCGCTACCTAAGAATCTAGTCATTTAGTTTACCATCTGAGGAAAAAGATGCCACACCCGCATCGTCAGTAGAGCTCGATCGAATCCAGCGACTTAATCTCGTATCAGCCCTAATTTGTTCTAGTGATATCTGGATTCTACAGTGCTATCCTTTTCTGATTTTAAGCTTTTGCTGTCATACCCAGCTCATGCTGATATCGCGAGGGCAGCGCCAAATGATGCATCAGCTGGACAATCTTGTCAACTTGCTCCACGACCACTTGGCTGAGACGAACCGTCAGAAGAGAA
The DNA here is from genome assembly GCA_029168755.2 of Tillandsia fasciculata. Classification (NCBI taxonomy): domain Eukaryota; kingdom Viridiplantae; phylum Streptophyta; class Magnoliopsida; order Poales; family Bromeliaceae; genus Tillandsia; species Tillandsia fasciculata. Next base: position 24,109,603 of record CM054940.1, read on the forward strand.
GTGACTACAGAAACGGGTCGCTCGTCGTCGACACACTCTCGAATCCGATCGTGCTCGTGCTTGCGGTTGGCGTGGTCGGGATCTTCGCCTACAGGGGCTTGTCTCGGAATTGAAACCAACTGAAGCGAATCGACCTCGACTTCTTGAAGGAGCTGATCCTCTCAAGGACGGAGTCGCGTTCTGCAACAGCGCTGGCAGATCCGATCTGATCTGCGGTTATTCGACGATGACGGCACACTGACTTTTGGATTCATCATAGGAGTACTATATAGGCAAAGCCTTTAGGAAATATTCTTAATTATATTTCTTTCTTCATAAGTGCCATACTCTCTATATAATTGAGTGTAAATATTGGTGAAAATTTTCGAAATAATCGCTTCTTCGTAGCAGTCCAGGTAAATTTTGCTCCAACTACATTAGGTTTATTTATTTATTTATTTATTTATTTATTTATTTTTAACAGTAGTCAAATTTCTTCTCAAAGTGATATGTTATGAGTCAGGTATTTCTTTCTCTTAAATAATGAATTTTTCAGTTGATTTCCACATTACTGCAGATGTTTTTGGACACTACTACTATTTTTATTTTTTTGAGAGATCAGAATTTTTATGTTTGCTTTGTGTTGCAGATTTTGTGTTTATTATGAGACCCATTGTTTTCAACCTAAAAAAAGAAAAACATAATTTTTTAATTTTAAGATGATTTTAGTGGATTTAATTATTAGCTGGTGATATTTAATAGAGCCATTAATTAACTTAAATAAAATTTTTATTCAATTTTAAAAAAACAACTTAAATATAAAATCTAATGTAATATATAGTTTTTTTTTTTTTTTTTATTTTTTTTAAACACTAATACTATATAATTTAATATATAACTTCACAAAAAAAAAAAAAGTTGCTTTTAAATTCAGACAAAATAAAATGCAAATTCAAATTTTTACTTAAAATCAATTAAATAAAAAAAGAGTCATTTTTTTGAGAAATAAATTTATTAACCCCATATAATACCACAAAATTATTTATTAGTTTAAAATTCTTAACTAATATGAGGGATGCGTTTTTGGATCTAATTTATTAATTATAGTAGCAAAAAATAATTCTGCCAATTTTGAAGGGTAAAAATTGTATAAAACCTACCTCAACTATTACCCTATTAGATTTGGCTACGTAATATTTTAAAATTTAAAATTTTCTACCTAATCTTTTAATTTATTTGATTTGATCCAATAAATAATTTTTTAACTTCAAAATTTGAATACCTAAGTTTATTTTTACAAATTTAATTATTATATTTTTATATAATTTACGTAATTATTAATTTATTTAAATAAATAATTATTTTAAATTTATTTAAATTAAATAAATTAAAAAATTAGTTAGTCGAATCAAAATCAAAATACTACATATAATTCAGGTAGGATTTATACATTTTTGTCTATTTTCTTATTGGATCCTATTCGGGCCACAATTTCGAAACCCTATTGGATATCGGGTCCAACTCGAGTCTCCATCTACAATATCGAAACCCTATCGGGTCCGACCCGAGTCTCCATCCACAATTTTCCGACCCGAGTAGAAAGCCTATAAATACCCTCCCTTGTCTCCGAGATTCGTCATCGTGACTCCTCTCTCTCTTCCATCTCTCTCTCTCTCTGTTTTTGATCTCCAATTCTCCCTCTAGGGTTTCGAGGGGCGATCAATGGCGACGCTCGACACGGACATCAACATGGTACCCGCGGGCGAGGGATCGAGCTCAGCAGCGCCCTCCTCCTCCTCCTCCTCCGGGGCCGGGGCCGGGGCCGCCGCGAAGAAGCTGAAGCGCTTTGAGATCAAGAAGTGGAACGCCGTCGCCCTCTGGGCCTGGGGTACGCCGATCTCTCCCCCTTCTCTCTCAATCCCTACAAAACCCTAGGGTTTCCTCGGATCTAGGGTTGGGGTTTCGTTTTTTTGAGCTCTGCATCTGCTCCGGTCGATCGAATCGATTGTCTCATTCGGGTTGTGTTCGTGCAGATATCGTCGTGGACAACTGCGCCATATGCCGGAACCACATCATGGATCTCTGTAAGCGATCTTCCCTGTTTCTTTGTTCCATCCGTTACAATTGGGGCGAGGATTAGGGTTTACGATTTGCTCTATCCCTGTTTCTTTTGTGGTTCACAATTGGTGATTATGCGTAATTTGTTGCTCTGATTGCAGGTATTGAGTGCCAGGCTAATCAAGCTAGTGCGACGAGTGAGGAGTGCACGGTTGCTTGGGGTATGCAACGTTATATTAATTAGAAGCTCAATTTTTAGGGTTTTTTAAAATTTCTGCTGCATTAGATTAGGTTATGATATTCTCATTCTCATATATTTATGCTTCTTTCTTTTGTTAGTCGTAAAAGTAATTGAAAATAAGCAGCTAAGATTAGCTCATAGTTTCCAGATTATAATCTCAGCTAGATTAGCTTTTTGAATCAGGAGAAAATGGATGATAAGGAACCCTCTATTTAATCTATTGCTATACTTTAGAATGAACTGATGCATAGACGTAAGATATCTATCTGCTGCATATCCCATGCTTGTTAATGGTTATGTTAAAGAATCTCGAGATATAGTCAGTTTATTTTGTGTTTTAATTGCAATATATTTTGTCCTTTTTCGAGGGAAAGAATTATCTTTAGATCATTGTGATTTTACAAGGTGAATGCATTCGCTGTGGTTGCTCCGTCTGAGTTTTTAGTTTGAATAATAACATATTGATTAAAAACTCATGATATTGCTGAATTTTTGAGAAAAATACAACAATAAATGCAGTTGTTGTAGTTGACCAATCTGAACTTGTAGATCCGAGATAGACTGAATGAGTCATCATTGGATATCTTTTACCGACATCCAAACTAGACCCCTAGTGATTCTACCTAGTAATTGTTTATCTGGTGCGTTTTGACGAGGCTTGTATATCCTTAGCAACTATCATGAACAAGTTGATGAGCCGATCTTAAATTATGTCACTATATTATATAGATCGAGAGTTAGGAACAATTGTATTGGACCCCTATGAGTTTTCAACCATAATACGAAGTATTTGATGTTACTGTCGCCATGCACCATTAAGAATTGAATTTTAAATTGGGAAAATATTCAAACAGTATGTTGCTTGAGGCTTCATTTTTTCTAAAAAAAATTTGAACGGTTAGAAAATTCTCTCACGCTTAATAGGATTATATATATATATATATATATATATATATATATATATATATATCTGTTTTGGATGGAATTTATTTGGGCTCATTTTGGATGGAATATTTTAATCGTCTACGGAGGGATTGCTTCTGTTTCTTGTTTGATGATATTTCTCTACTGATCCTGATAAAGATTGACGGAATTGTTGTGACCTTTGCAATGTCATACTGAAAAACAGGTGTGTGCAATCACGCATTCCACTTCCACTGCATCAGCCGGTGGCTCAAAACTCGCCAAGTTTGCCCGCTGGGTTAGCTATCCTTGTTCCTGCTGTTCCTCCAAATATATTTATCTATATAGAGTTCACCTAGACTAGTATTGATAGAAAATAAATAGTTTTTACTATCTATTTTTTAGCCCTTGGATCATTACTATTCCACCTAACCCCCCACTAAATCAACCCTAGGCATCCAAGGGATTGAAAGTTGATAGTAGTCTAGGTGAACTCTCTCTCTCTCTCTCTCTCTCTCTCTCTCTCTCTCTCTCTCTCTCTATATATATATATATATATATATGGTTTATTTTTGGTAAAAAATATCCAGACCTTACCTGATCTATAGCATAGTATTTTGAAGTTGGCACTTCAAATATTTTGATTTTACTACCCGAATGCACAATTTTACCGAAATAGTTCACTGATCTTTGAAAATTTTGATTTTAACGACCCAGCAAACAGTAATCATAACGTTTTGGTGGAATACTATGTAATCTAACAGAAGATTGTCGTAAATCGTACAAATAATCTAAGGTTAGGTAGTAGATCCTCTGAACTTTCGAAAGTTCAGAGGGTCTACTACCGAAGCACTTCATTGGGTTGGTCAGCAGCAGAGAATTTGAATTTTTCTAACTTGCTGCACTGATTTCAAAATATGTGCTGTAGGTCCGGTGTAAGGCCCATCCATCCATGCAATTCTATTATTATTTGCATTCATCTGACTCTCTTAGTCTTCTTGTGTTCTTACGCAGACAACAGCGAGTGGGAGTTCCAGAAATACGGGCACTAAGATTTCCGCCGTCGTCGAAAACGTGCTCTCGCGAGGTTACTGCTTCCTCGGCGCAGCTTCTTTGCGTTATTATGTTTATTCAGAACAGTTTCGTTAAAGAAAAGCTGTTATTATTCACTTCCGTAGTTTTAACTCTTCGAGATTTGTTTCCGTTAAAAGCGTGGATGTTCGATCGCCCAATTGTACCGCGCTCGTATGATATGCTTTTATATTTTTGCCCCTGAATGATGATGCTGTAAACATTTCCACTTCAGTTGTTCGGAAATTGCTCTGTGTGGTTGTATTATCTGCAGAGATAACGAGTGCTCTATATATATGACTTGCTATTGCCTGTTTGTTTTTAATGCAGTTTTGAAAGTAGTGATTATAATTATAATTATTGTAATCAGAACATCAGGTTGAAGTGCACACCAGATCTCAGTCTGCATGCTTTAGACGGGGTGCGCTGTCGCATCCTCGGATAGAATCCAGCGGCCGGCGGGGCAGATTCGCAAGGTATTGTTTCTTTTCGCTACCTTTTTTTTATATATATATATCTTACGGTCTGATCGGAGCGGGAACAGATTTTTGAGGTGAATCAAAGACGAATGAGGAGAAAGATCAGCTTTTGTAGCTGGTCCTGCTGAATTATTTCTGGTTCTTCCTACCTGCTGCCCTATTTGTGTTAGTATTTGCATTGCTAGATACAATCTGGATAGATTGCATGCATTACAAGGTGCGGTGTGGTGTGCGCGATCGCCAATGCCACACATGAAAATGTCATATATTATACGTATCATCATCCAAAATATTCTGGTAGAGGTATTCGTGAAAGCAATTAAGATATATTCAAAAGCTTTAGATTGTGCCCGCATGCAGTTTTCACATTTTAACTAAACAAGAAGCTTTTCGCCCCCAACTTTATAAACAACAAGGAACCTACTCACCAGGCTGTACAAATAAATCTACTTTTGACTTACAAACAAAACAAACACAGAAGCATCTCCGCAAACACAAGCATTCAAAATTGGGTTGTAACCAATTTTACAATGGTATTACACGGACGGATGAGGATCCAAACATTGCCAGAGCTGCTGAATAAACAGAGCCAGATTAGCCGAACAAACACTCACCAGGATCCGTCACGAGCATCCGGTGCGCCGTGTGTCTTCTACGGGATCATGTTTTCATTCCTGTGCTGCTTATTTATCTCCGCCGTGCCCTATCCTCTTTGCTGATCAAAGAATTGATCTGCCGTTCTAGCTGTAACACAAGAAATAGATTAATATTTTTCAATTTAGATACAGAGAATGGGCGCAGAGCAGCAGTACACACGCACACATTTACGAACAACCCAAGGTAAACATGTACTCTCGAACATATCAATCATTATTGACCGGCATCAACTACGGTACGAAATATAGAGATCTAAATGATTTATCATAGCAGGGAAAACTACTGTAGTTGTTTAAGTCCTAGTAATATCACAAATACTGCAATTTTGGAGCAGCTGTCCATCTCTCGCTAGTAGGAAATAAATGTGCGCCAGTTATCTGTTCGTGAATACGAGCTTTTCTCGTAAAATGTCCACCAAATGGCTAATGAAAAATACCGGGATTGCTGAATCTCATAATATGCCCTTCTGTTGTTTAGCACGTTTGCCGTTCACTAACCTGTGGCTTCATTCGCTGCACTTACCTATCAATCATATGGTCGCTAACGGTACCATAAAATGGCAAAGAAGGGCCACGGCTCTTATTTTGTCGGTTTGTGGCACGACATGCGAATTTTAAACTACCATTAATGGGAGGTCCATACAGCGAACAAAATAGCAACCACAGAAGAGTTAAAAAGTGTGATAAATGAAGCCACAGGGTAATGAAGTGAAAATGCACTCAACAACCAAGGGGTTACACGGAATTTTTCATTTAAATTAACCCTCGATTATAACTTTCTCTAGAGCAAAAACTATGGAAAAAGTGCAAAAAAAAAAAAAGGCAGAAAATATAGCATAAAAGTTACCTGAGTGTTCTTCAATTTTAGCTTCTGCACCTCTTGGGCAAGTTCCATAATGCTGAAATTGTGACAAATTTTAGTCCCCTGTGTAATTAAAACAAAAAAAGGAGAAAATATATGGACAGTCTGTGCTATCCTGATATTGCAATTTGGCCCGTGCACTCGAACAAATTAGTTCCTAAACTTTCACATGCATTGCACTTCAATTCCTGGCCGTCAAAAGATATCTTTTTCTTATAAAATGGTCATTTCATTCTTTCTGTAAATAACACACTTATTGCGATGCACTTCAAACAGGATTTAAAAGGTCATCTTACAACAACAGTCTAGATTTTTAACAGCCAAGGACTAAAGCACAATATATGTGACAATTTGGGATTGCAATGCTTGACTACAGGAACCAATAGCAATATCTACATTTTACTTTAGAAAAGAACAAAAATGATACTATGCATTTGGAAAGACGCTGTACCCTTGCTGCAAATGAGCCACATAAGCCTGCAGTTCCTTTTCCCTTGAAGGTGCTGGATACAACTGCGAACAATATCGAGGCTATTAGACCCAAAATTGCAACATTTCAACTGAATCAGTCTAAAGAACCGAGTATAAATAAACGATTCCTAGTTTTCTAATATCTGCTCCTTGAGAGTCTTTTAAATAAACAGGTAATAGAGAAGTACAATACAAAAGAGAGAACAAAACTTATTTACCACATCCACAAGATGGCTACCACTGAACTCAGAAAAGAAAAGTGGTTCGTCAAGATTTGGTTTCACATTTTAAAGGATAGCAAGTCACGAAACAAAAAGCTCGAAAATTTTATTTACATGATTAAAAGATGATATGACAGAAGTTTATCCATGTGATCAAAGCCCAGCAAAAATGAATTGAATTTATAGTGACGTCTACCCTGTTATTTTCTCTGGTTAGCATGTTACAATAAACCCATAAGCAGGGTCAGATCCAGTAGTTTTATTTCCATGGGGACCAATATGCAATTATAAAGTTCGTGCATTACAATATCATTAGACAGTAATGGAAAGTTAAAAAAACCTATTTCACAATTACTAAAAGAATTGCTAGTAATTTTCTCCCACTTGTTTGTAGATAAAGGGCACATTGACACATTTTGTTACCCCACCCCAACCCCCACCCCCCAAATGGGAGGGGGGTGAGATTTAGGGGATAAAAGATTGCACGAATCCAGCAAGGGCATGTGCCAGCACATGCCCACGCTCGGATCCTCTCGTCCTGCTGCTCACAAGGATACTACTAAGGAAGATAATAAAAATGTTTGCACTAGCTGCTTAAAGTTCATTTTCCACATCTGCTACTTGCGAAAGAGCATTTAGAACATTATACAAAAGCCTATGGGCATATAAGACAAAACCTCCATACTTAGAAGAACATAACCTTTTTTTTTAACTGTAAATTGATTTATCAACCATAGATTTCAAATGCTTAATAAACTTGAAAACAAACGAGAGATCAGAGCTTAATTAGGACAAAGAAGAGCATTGAAAATATCAACAAGGTTTCAACTTCTACATTGAATTCACTGCAAATATTTTAAGTGTATAACTGCTCATCTTGCTAGCAAAAACACGGGAAAGTACTCAATTGTATATACCTGTGATGAATCACTAGTTCCCGCATCGGAAACTTCTGAATGGAAGCCTGTTTCAATCCAATATTTCAAATTAGAATATCAAGCAACTGATACAAGGCGGTGTTGAATAACAACAAGGAATTTTGTGTACCAGATGTTAGCTCGACACATGCCATCAATTTAAGAAGTTGTTCCTGCCAACAACATAAGAAAATTGTGAAATGAAAAGGTAACAAGACGTTCATTGAAAAGAAAAACATTCAAGCATACCCTTTGCATAGCATTTTGCTGCAATAAAAATTGCAACGACGGAAGAAGAGCAGCACCGTTTAGTGTACGTCTTGTTGGTGTCCCATTGAATGGGTCCCCCTTGTTGTTTGCTGATGAAGCTACCTAGGAGATCGGATAACAGATGCAGAGAAAAAGAAACAAAGATGTAAGTTTCTAATCTTCAGTAATTCACTTTCTTGAATTTGACTATTCATTAAATTTCTGTGCGACTTTAAATGTCAAAAAGAAATAAGTCTCAAGAGGAACAGAAATGCTTGAATAAAGCAACCTAATTGACAAATAGCATTGTCGGTCTTTAGGTTTCTTTTTGATAAATAATTATTATGTTTCTTGTTTCTTTTTGACTGAAAATTTTATTATGTAATAAATCTGCGGGAAAATCTCCAATATGAGCGTCCTTTCTGAAGATCCAAAAACATTTAATTTAAAATCTTAAGGCCACTTCTGAATCTTCAGTAATTTCAGAAAGCTATAATTATGACCATTAGTTTCAGAAAGCTATAATTATGACCATTAGATTTGAAGAAAGAACACAAAAGCTTAATAAAGCGACTAGCATATTGCAGGTCTGGAAGGAGCAATTCACTAGTTTAAAATGTGCAATTTTATCCTTCTATAGAGCTGTATTTTTCATGTGATATAAATGCCTCCTACATTTCTAGCTCTAACCAAAATTTTCTTTAACATTGTGATTTTTATGTCTGAACAAGCTGTTCACTTTTACTGTCTGTATGTGCAACTTAGTCTGGCTGCAAGAGAGAAGAGAAAAGACATTTTGTGCCCTAATTATTGCGCTATTTATCCACTTGTTTTTGGTTCAGCACACGTATTGAAGTACCTTCGGAGTAACATCAGTTGACGTGACCTTGAACCTCCCCCTACGTTGAACAACTTTCTCTTCTGATGGTTCCTGTTGTGCTGATATCATCATGCCATAGCAGTATTAGTAAGCTAAGAATGAATAGAATAATGCTTCCAGGTACCTCAGAATGTACTCTAAAATGCTATTGATTTGTCGGCTTTAGACACGTAGCAGCTATTGAGTAGTTTACCATTTTCCAGTATTGATGATGTCCTGCCAGATGTCATGTTTGGAATTTGAAACACTAAACTAATTACTGACTGCAATATATATAAAGCCAACACATCAACAATATTGTGGGGCACATTATGAGGAGAACATACTATCACTCTTTAAGAATATCGATTATTAAAATTAAATAAGCACAAAAAATATTTGGGGCTGTGGGGTGGTTGGTGGCAGTGTATGATACCTTGTGCATCTCTCATTTGACGGAATGATAGAGGGCCACTATGATTCCTTCCATTTTGGTGTTTCCGAAGCAAATCATCCCTTCAAAAGATAACAAAAAGGCATATGAATTTAATCCTCAATCTTATAAAATTTGTATATATATTGCAGTCTTTGAAACTAGCAAGAATTTCATCAATATAAGTACAAAAGATCTTGATAAAGACACATCTAAGAACAAGGAGAACTGATTGTTGCCAAAATGTGCCGGCACAAATTTATGGTGCGAGTGGCATGAAGTGTGTGCTGCCATGTGGGCACAGGACCGTACTTGTGCCAAACAATGGCAAACATGAATCTAGGTCCAGGCACTAGAAACTTAACAGCAATTAACAAACATAACAGCTTATTAACATTTAAAAACAAGTGAAAGATCTTGCAAATTACAGTACTACCTCTCAGTATCCCCAGAAGTTCTCCTGTAAGGAGAAAGAACATGCTCTGGGAGAAGAGAACCGCTAGAGAATTTCTGGCATCCAAGAACATTGATATTCGAGGGCACGAAAATACTCCTTTCCAAGTTATCACCATTACACTTGGCGGCACTCAAATTCCCCCGCTGGGATGATTGTTCCGAAGGAAACTGGGATTCTGAGTTTAATTGTGCTTTTAAGATAGAACTGTTAGCATCGGTCTCATCATCACAAACGTCGAAACAAGATCTGCATCGTAAAAATAAGTGGTAATTACTAGTTGCTCCGAACAACTACCTTCCGTCATAAAAAACTGCTGGGTTAAAGCATACAGACCTTATTTGAAGTTCTGAACTATAGCGGATTTCAAAATTAGTATCTGAACTTACAAATTTTGATTGCACTACCTGACATTTCACCACTTTCAATTTCAGAAAATTCTGTTCTAAACTTAACGATTTCCGTAAAAAAATAGTAGAATATTCAGTCAAATTGCAAATACTATGAGATTAGGTAATAAAATGGAAGCATTATGAAGTTCAGATAACTATTTCAGAAATACTTCAAGGTTAAGTAGAAAATTAAAAATTTAAGGTTAAGTTACTGGTTTCAAAATATGCTACAATCTAGTTAAGGCCTACGTTTTTGCCAATACAAACTGTTATAAAATCGACCTGACCTCACAAAAGACTGACTTGTGGCTACAATGAAGAGACACAAATGGGGTGGAAAGTTTTCATGATAGCTACCTTTGACTTCCAACAAGGATAAAAAAGAGTTAGTCTAATCATGTGCAGGCACAGTCACTTATTTTTGACATGTCAAACCTCAATAGTCTCACATTCAATTTAATAGCATAATGCATTTGATTTTTGAAATGACTATGATACTAGTATTAGTATTTTGAGCTAAAGCTTTTCAGGACACGTGGTTAATAGCCGTTTCAACTTTCAAGTTACTAATACTAGCGTGGGATAATTGGGTTTCTTTCCTATAGTATCAAAGCAGCTGAGCATGAAATCGTCAGCCTCTAATTAAAAGTCTCAAGGCCAAACGTGAGAGCAAGGGTTGAGAGTGAAAAATTAAAGCATCATTCTCTAACAGCAACACGCTTATAGAGAAATCAGCAGTTCCCTGAACATCTAGCCACCTTACAATTCAAAGACGAAGAGAAGTTCTGCAATTTTAGAGCCTAATTTCTTCCTTGTTTTTGGTTCAATTCCAGTTAGTCTCTAACAAGGGGAATTTCAATCGAGGATGTTTTAGCATGAAGAAAATCTGCTAATACTAATACTGATCTGTTGTAAAGAAACCATACTTGAGTGCCTCAAGAGGACGACTTGCAAATGCAGAGGCGAACGGACCCTCCAAAACTTGAATATCTTGTAGGTCCACCTGCGAGAATCAGAAGAATAATAACATCCAGAAAAAGGCTTCTATGTAGGAATGTCCCAGAAAAGCAGCTATTTACATATAACCTCCTGTAAAATCTAGATGGCCATATATATACCCCTTGAGAGTACAGTTTCTTACAAGAATTCCTTTATCATACTGTTTATGTACTACAAAAAAATAAAATAAAATAAAGAACAGTACTTCCATAATAAGGATATGCTTGTCAGAAATAATGTTTTCAAAAGGCATATAATAAAATGAAGTTTTTGCACGGACATTTATTGTAATTGATAATGTTGCAGGAGTACATAAGTAAATATTTCACAAATAATAATCGAGTGAGATCTACACTACTGAATAGCAAGAACTGGAAAAATTGAAGGTTCAGAGTAATAGCATTACAGGAATTCAATACCTCAGGAGAAGTTGCAGAGCTAGAATTGTTAACACTTTCTGACGAACGAATTTGCTGCTGAATATCAGCTTCATCAAAGGCATCCTTGGTGTTAGAAATATTATTATCTACCCCTTCAGAAGGGAGGGCACCATCTGAAGTTTCTAGCTGAAAAAGTTCATGTCAAAAGAAAAACAGTAAATTGTCGTGTTCCTCCAACAGATCATTTTTCTTAAAAGGCATGTTCAGCTTAGCTCAAGCTTCGGGAGATACTGTTTGGGTAGAGCTTTGTGAAGAAGCACTATAAGCTTTTTCATTCAGATCCACTCAACAGCTTGTTTGGGCAAAAGAATAAGCTACAAATTGAAGTTTCTGCCTTTGATGCTCATATGTAGCTCTCAGCCAGATAAAAACCTTAAGGTTCCGTTTGGAACCAGGTATAAAGGGGGGATAAGGGGGTTATACCCCCCTTTATACCCAAATAAAAAATAAGCCCTCGGGAACAGCTGTTCCACCCTATCTCGGGATAACCCGGGATTAGGGGGGAACAGCTGTTCCAAGCAGCAGGTGGAACAACTTAGCTTTTTTTTTTTCCTGCAGCTTTTTTTTTTTTTAAATTAATTTTTTTTTAATTATAAGATATTTAAATTTATAAAATTAAATTTTTTTTTTATTTTATAAATTTTAAAATTTTTAACTTACATTTTAATAAATCTAAAATTTTATTTTATTTTATTTTATTTTAATTTATTAAATTTAAAATTTATACAATATTTTTATAATTTTTTTTTAAATTTATAAAAATTTAAAAATTAAAAATTTTGCTATCTCTTTTGTAATTTTTTGAGACAATTAAAATTAAAATTTTTAACATTTATAAATTTTTAATTTAGAAAATTTTTAAATTTTATAGTTTTTATAGTTTTTAAATATAATTTTTAATAAATTTACAAATTTATAAAATTTAAAAATTAATTAATTTTAAAATTTATACAAATTTTTAAATTTTTAATTTAAATTTTTAATAAATTTATTCCAAATTTTTAAAATTTTAAAATTTATACTAATTTTTATATACAAAATTTTTGAATTTTTAAAAATTTATAAAGTTTCAGAAACCAAAATTTTTTTAATAATTTTTTTATATATAAGTAAAATATAAATTTTAATATTTTTTTTTAATAAATATATTAAATTAAATATTTAAAATTATATTAGTAAAATTTTTATCTTCAATTAAAATTTTAATCCTCTCTAATCTTCTTATTCCTCTTTAATTTACCAAACATAATTTTTCTTATCCCCGGTACAACTCTTATATTCAACTAAATACAAAATTACTTTAATTCCTGCTTGTACCTGAATTTATACCTATCCCAGGAATAACCAATTTTCGCTTATACCCGAACCAAATGCAGCCTAAGATTTTTTGTTTGCCTAACGACTGAGGGCAACTTTTCAAAGTACAGAAACTATTCCAAAAGCTAAACCAAATGCACACTAAGCATTGAATCTTTTGCACTCGGGTAAAACTAATGCGAAAATGGATTTCCTTACACGGGCAGCCTGAGCTTTCAAGTCCTCTAGGTTGAAATTCCAACCACTTATTCCCCGTATATACTCTCGCTGCAAAGAAAATCTGTGATTTAATCAAAAATAACAAATACAAAATGTTGCCGCTAGCTGCAGTCACAAACAATCAGAAATTCGACAGGCAAAAATCCTATCAAAACTCGCATTTCCCGTAGTAAAAATCCCCCAGAACATTTCTCTGTTTGTAATAACATTACATCAATTTACTACTGCATTCTTTATGGTTGGTTTGAGAAAGGTAAGGCACATTAGTAACTAAGCAATTTTTTTTCCAAAACAAGTAAAAAATCAGAATCATGTGAAAACAACAAAATTACATTGACAAAAGAAAAGTTAAGATAATACTATAATAGCAACCTTCAAGTAATATACCTGAGATAACTGTTCCTTGTCTCCGGGTAAACCATTGTTATGTAACAGGAAATCAGCCTCCTTACTCTGTAAATGGAAGTTATCAGACTACAAAAACCAATTATCCCAAGATCTTCTCACTAGAGGAAAAGGGATTGTAGTTAAAACCTTTAATATCCTAAAACGTTCACCGAGCGGAGAAAGGTTGTCAAGAATATTCTTTTCTAGATATTCATTCGAACGAGCATGCTTAAAGAAAGCATGCTTCAACAACTTTTCTGAAGATGGTCGCTTCTTTGGATCCTTTACTAAGCATGTAGCAACCAGATCCTTGAAAGACTGCATTAAAATGTTACTTCACAATAAGCACCAAGGAGTTGTTTCTATAGTAAACATTTAAGGGGACTTTCACATATATATATCCCCAGCCCCTGCAAAATCAACTATTTACATGTACAGCCCTGTAAAAAATTCTTCACGTATACCCCCCTCAAATATGGAGCTTGTTACCAAAGCACCCTCATTTTAAGTTGGAGGATCATCCAATCCATGGGATATGTTGGTTTTGCATTTTTTAGAAAGCCATTTCTCAAAAACATTTGTGTAAGCACAAGACGTAAATGATATATGTAAAAAAAAAAAAATAGGTCTTTGAAGGCATATATTTGAAGTCCAGATTTCGCAGCAGTTTATGTAAATAGATTTTGCTAGGAGCGTAAATAAATTGCTCAATTTAATAAAAAAAAACTAACTAAAGAAAATTAACCTTTGAGAATCTCTTGTCCCTTTCATAGTCCAGACCAGGCGGCGCATTTTGTAATGTCATAAGCAAGACCTAAAATGACAAATCATCATGTCTATTGCTGTTACCAGAAAAGGAGATATAACATGACAAATGTGCTTTTGGTGGTCATTTCTTGAAACACACCTTCATTGGGGGATACTTAGAAAATGGAGCATGACCATGGGCGAGCTCTAATGCAGTTATGCCAAATGACCAAATGTCTGCTCTGTTTATAATACACAAAGAAAAGGAGAGGGGAAAAAAGGTGAAAAATTTTATTGTCAAACAGATATTGAACATGTTGTTGTTCAATAAACTCATGATGTCACAATTAGATAGTCACCCACTCACTTAAAGTCATAACCATGTAATTGCTGCATAACTTCAGGAGCCATCCTGCAAACAAAATTGTCATAACGATCAACAAAAATGCAGTACGGACAGCAATACAGATTGGAAATAGAAAGAAAACGGTCAATAACAAATTTTAGTCCCTGAAATCTGTTATGCAATACAATTAATTCCTTCTGTAAGTACTGCCTGAAAATGCACCACGTAGGCAGCACGATTAGACTTTCCTTGGTCAAAATAGAAACTTTGGGGGCTTGATAAAAATTGGGTTCAAACTTCAGCAACTAAATTGTTAAAATTGAAACTCTGTAGATGAAATCAACATGGGAGTCAAACTTTGCGAAGGAAACTGAAATTTGAATTGCACCTCAGTGACTAAATCTGTAATTAATTAAAAGATATGCAAATTTTAAGTTGCAGCAATCACCAGCAGGGAGTTCCAACAAATGTATTTCGGGAACGCTGCCTATCACCAGTATCAAACATGCAAGCTGAGACTCCAAAGTCTGCTAGTTTAACAGCTCCATTGCCATCAATCAGTATATTCCCAGCCTGGAAAGTTCAGAAATTCGGAAGTTCCTGTTAGCATATAAGGCAAAGCAGGAATACATGTATGCATGCTCTAACATCTACAAAACATAAATAAACAGTCAAAACTAGATTAAAGCAACTATAATAATCTTTAATAATCTTTAATAATCCTAGAAAAAATCTTCCCTACATAAATTCTCTGCACAAATGGCTTAATAACATGAAACAATGAAAGAAAACATAAATATGCTAGAGATTCTTGTACATTTGAGATAGATTGAGTATGTCCGACAGCGGATAAGCATAAAAATATCTGAGGTGCCCAAAAGGCTACCAACACTTTGGTAGGATATAGGCATATAGCCCAAAATTTTGAAGAAAGAGAGAACAGGAAAATTCCGTTTACAACCCAAAAGTTAAACTAGACTCTAGAGAAAAGTTTTCAACAGTATATTAAGGTGACAACTTTAAATTCATTGCAAATAAATAGCTTCACACTTACTATACACTACCTCAATTCCCATGTGAAGGATGCAAGAGGCCGTAAAAATAGCCATGCATCAAATACACAAAAGAATTAAAAAGATATTAAATTATATAATAAAAAAGATAATGCACGGATATTTGATTTTGACGCATGTAGGATGAGCAGACAAAAGAACAATTGAGATTTAGATCTTGAACTCAGTATGAACTGGCATTTGATAATTTACTGTTCTGTCTGAACTAGGTTTATATAGCCAACAGTACACTATATTGAAATTCTATCTATAGGAGGAGTGGACTAACTTGAAATTCTATTGGCAATAGTAAGTAAACAGTTTCAACTAGATTGCCAATAAACCTGCACCACTTGTGACATTCTAGTGAATCATGAAAAGAAAGGTGTACATATTTCAGAAAACGGCTTGAGACGTGGCACAATTTGAAAAGTTAAGCCACTTCCTTGGCTTCACATATAATATGGTAGATGTGTATGATATGATATTAAAATTGTTGTTACCATTATAGACATGTTAAACTGCTGCTCTCGAGAGATTATACAAAATACAAACATCACCTTAACATCTCTGTGGATATGCCCATGGGAATGGAGATATACAAGAGCTTTAAGGACCTCACGCAAAAGAGTTGCAATAACCGGCTCCTCCAAACCTTCTGGGTAAGCAAATTTCATAATGTGAAGGGCCGATCCCCCTGCCATGTAAGGCATCACAACCCAAAGGTCGTGGCCAGATGTGAAAGAGCAATGTGCTCGAAGAACATTCGGATGATCGATCAAGATCATTGTTTGAACCTCCCTTCTTATCCCATCCTATAAAATAAAAAATTAACAAAAAAGTATTACAAAGACATGGAGATGCAACACATTAGTGATGTATCTGAAAGATACAATTCCATAGAAAGAATGATGAATTTCAGGACCATTAATTTAAATGAATTTGTAGATATTTTGTTGGGAGAAAAATGTACTAGTAGTCTTTGTATTATTCTGTGATGATGGGATGGGATGGGATGTGGTCCCTAACCTTTTTAGTTAAACCTCTTAGTCCCTGAAATTCCTCATAGGACACAACAAAATTCTGACTATCTGTGACTTTTCCAATAACTTTCCTGTTTAACCATGCTCCAAGTATGCTTAAATAAAAATTCATTTTATAGGAGAAAAAGTAAACTGATTTTACAATAAAATTTTAGATTTTTTTTTTGACAGCTAGGGATGGAATTGCACATATGAGAAAGTTCAAGGACTAAATTGTGTAAGTCAGAAGTTCAGGGACTAAGTTGCAATCCTAGAATAGTACATGGACCAACAGGACCTTTTAGCTCGGCATCTAAAGAACACAACTTCTGCATTATGCATGCATAAAAATGAATAAACACAGAGAAAGCTTGCCTTCCATAAGTAAATAATCATAAACAACAAATCAGCTGATAGCATTCTGAGGATGAAGCAATCTACTGTATCATACTATCATCTTCTCAATCAGAAAAAAATCTCTGGCTTTGAAAGTGTACTATTTAAAACAGAATTTGCAAAGCAACCAACTCCAGAGCAAGTATCGCCTTGATTGTGAAAAACTTACAATTTTATCAAAGAAATATTATTGTGGAAAACATATCAAGCAACAAATCTCATGAATAGTAATATTAAAGAACACAACAAAATGGAACAATTTATTAGAGCATGAAACTTAAACTATCATAATGTAGAGAAGTAAAAAGACCAACTTACTAGATCATTATTGCACTTCTCAAGGTCAAGTATTTTAATCGCGACAATTTCATTGAGTGGAATGCAGAGAGCCCTGCGAACTGTAGCACTAACGCCCTCTCCGATTTCTTCATACAATTCGTAATCTTTAGGACAGACAGGAAATCTCTTCTCAGATTCATGTTCCATTGTTCTCTCTCAAAGGACATCATTAACAACCTTCACACTCCTAAAATTTCCAGGATGCATAAATAAGTTGAAAAGCTGATGAGGTAATACTCCAATTTGATATTCTTTCTTTCCCCTCCAAAAAGATATTCCAAAATGAATTTGGCAAATCCATGGAGGTGAGTTGAGGTCCAAATGTTAGACTCACTTGTAAAGAAGCCACATAAATGACTTCAAATGATATAACTGCTTATCACGAGAAACGTAAAGTGCAAACAGCTTCTGTTCACTCCTCCACAGTTGGCTAAGCTAAAACTGAGGGAAAATGGACATCTATCTCATGGAAGTATCAAAAACCTCTTGCGACGCAAAACTTGTAATAAATCTGACCAAAATTTATCGGTGCCAAGGACTAGTAAGCTGGGAGGATAGAAGAATCTGATCAAACAAAAGATAGATTACCCAACAATCAGTAATGAATAAAGCATAAACTTAGCATCAACAAACAACAATATATGAAATACTAAATTCAACAAACATTGTTCATAACCAATATGACAAGTTGTTCTGTTGTAGGCACGCAAAACACCACCACTACTATATAAATTGATCTTTTTGGAATAAAACTCGAGGAAGTTGAGCCCAACACGAGCTCAGTCCATTAGCTTACAGATTGAAATTCTGGCTTAAATTCAGCTATTTTGATAAATGAAGCAGCTCAAGCTTATTAGTTAAAAAAGAGCTGAACTTGAGAGACCAGCGAGACAATAAACTTTTTGATACCTTAAATCTGTTGCAAGGCAATTGCTTAATAAACATTTAGAAAAATGCAAAAAATGTCTCATGTGTAAACAGAAAAGTTGCATTCCGCAACTTCGTTTGTGTTGTAGCCTTTTTAGCTAATGGATGAATGATCATAGCTGGAATAACAGCAACTCATTTTCTAAAAGTATCAAAAGCCAAAATTTGACTGAATGCCTGCATCCAAGAATCTACTTTAGCTTCATCTCCATAAGAAATATTCAGAGTAAGACAGTACGCTAAACCCACCCAACTCCCCTGCTGGCCGCTATAATTTAGATGGAACTATAAACGGGAACCGCAATCACATGAGCAACTTAAAAAAAAGTGATCTCTGACGATTCCCTGCTCAATTATTGTGGCTTAAAACAACAAATCCTCATCTTACTAGTTAGTTATGCTGCTCTTTTTTCTCCGTCTTTTTCCTTTTTCCTTCTATTGCAGTGCTTCACTTTAACCTTTTGCTGGCACAAGTTCTGCTTATTATTCTTTTCTCAGCCTATATTTACATGTATCATATACTGTTTCTTTCCTCGAACATTACACTGCAAAATTCTTATCCTTTGAAGAACAATTACAATAAGCCAATTACTCATAAGTCTTGCTGTTATGAGAATTTGTCTCGACATAATCGATTTCCTTCTCTTCTGTTATTAAATGTCTCGACTCAGTTCTCTCCTTCAGATCAAATTATAGGAATAAATGTACTACTGCATATTCTGTATATTCCGTATATTAATCACTCGTAGTTTCAAACCATTTAATTCGAGCAGCTAAATACACAGGAATTAACTTCTATGAACACCCAAAACTAAAATCTAGCTAAATTTTTCCTTGCTCCAATTCCCAAATACACCAAACTTAACACTACAGAATCAAATTATCACTACAAAGTACTCTTTCTAAGGTTAATTAGCACTTAGGAATTAAATTTTTTTAAAAAATAATAGTAATGTAAATCTCATCCAAACACGACCATTCGACAAGAAACCTTAAGCAACAAATTATCCGAATTCAACTGCACCCTAGATTCCAATTTGGATGAATCATCAACAGCGAAAAAGGAACCCTACTAGAATCAACACAAATTTGCACAAAAACATGACCGAAACATCAATCGCGATCGCGAGAGCACCTGGAAAACAAGAGCGGCGCCGCTCGATTCTAGGGTTTTCGAATCCAATCCCCTCCCCCCCCCCCCCCCCGCCCCCCCCGCCCGCGCCGCTCCCCAACCCCACCCAGCAACCGAAACCGACACCGATACTACGAAGATGCGATCGATCAGGGCCCACAGAGGAGATTATCGGAGGAGTCGGAATCGGAGAAGCGAAACCCCTCCCCTCTCTCTCTCTCTCTCTCTCTCTCTCTCTCTCTCTCTCTTCGCCTAGATCGCGCCTCCTCTCGCCATGATCGTGTAGATCCCCCCCCCCTCTCTCTCTCTCTCTCTACTTTCTCTCTCTCTACTTTCTCTCTCTTCGTGGGCGAATGGCGATCGAGGAGGGGGGGGAGGGGAACGAAAAAGGTGAGCGTAATTTCGTGGGAACCCGTTTCGCCTAATTTTATTTTAATTTCTTTTTTATTTATTGGATTAATTTTATAACTCTCCGTGTATCGTATGAAATAGAAAATACATGTCTACAAAAATTAATTTTTTATATTTATTTTTAAAAAAATATTAAATTATTTATATCTTAATAAAATATAAGTAAAATATTAATTTATCTTTATAAATATGTTTTCTAAAATTTTTAAAATTAAGAATAATATTTGAAAGAATAAAAAAATAAATTTATTCCACTCACTAATTAATATTAAGTATTTAATTTATAATTAATTATATTTTTTTAACATTGACGATAGAAATATATATGAAAAGTTTAAAATATTTTAAAAAATAAATATAAAAAAAATAAATTTTATAAAGCTATATCTACTTTTCATATATAATCACATGAAATTAACTTTATCTTATATATTCTTCAATACTTTAGATTTTATTATTATTATTATTTGTTACAAATATACCTTTATATAATTTTTGTTATTCAAAAATATCTATACTCTTAGTATCCGTTAAGATATTTCAAATTAAATCTAAATTAAATTTGTATTCGAGTTAAAAATAATTAATATACCTACTTTATCCTTAAGGGTAAAAAATAAAAAAAATAAAATAAAATATTTTTATTGCTGCTAATTTAAGATCAAATAAAAAAAATAATTATAATAAAAAAATATATTTAAAAGGACAAAATAATAATTTTATAGAGAAAATGATGTTTGACTATCGAAATTTTTAATATTAGTTTTCTAAAAGAAGTGAATTAAAAAAAAAAAAAAACGAAAATGATATTATTTATTTTTTTATTTAATTTTTATAAAAACATTTTTTTGCGTGGACCAGTTACACCACGTAATCTATGGACTAAGCGCGCCGCGTGGACCTTGGTGAGGTGAGAGAAGAGATGCACGATTTTTTTCGTGGACCATGTGCGCCGCGTAAGCTATGGACCGGTTAGCTTAATTTTTTTTTTTTTTTGGTTGATAAATTAAGATAAATACGTCCTGAATCTATTTTGATCTGCTAAGAAATAAAGCGGGAGGCGAGACATTTTTTCTTTCTTTGATCCATTTTGATTCGTCAAAACTTTGATCTCTTTATGATCCGCTCTAAATAATGTAATAAATAAGCATAAAAAATAAAATAAAATTCAACTCATTCTGAATCCGTTCTAACGAACCAAGCAAACTACAAAAGAGGTGGGAACCCCTCCCGCCTCCAGATCTGCCATGTTTGCATCTTTAGATAAAAGTCATTACGGACCCACGAAATGCCTCGATGCATGGCAGTGACCGAATAGATGCGATCACTGATCACTGCTAGTGTTGTAAATCTATTTAGAAAAAAAAAAAAATTAAAAAATAAAAATATGACACCCAATAGTCTCATATCAAATAAAAATGAAATTATGATTGGATATATAAGAGATATAAACACTTAATAATAAAAACTAGGTTTAAGTATTTTGGGTTATAATTTGGACTTAACGAGTTATTATTATTAGTGGGTCATATCGTTACATTTGGTATCAGAGCTAATCACTAGCCGGAAGTGTGTGGCGAGTCTTGACTGAGTTAGGGTATGAAGGATAAGGTGACAATATATGTCGGGATTGAATGATGAGACTAGCGAAACAAGTCTCACACCTCCAACAGAGAGAGTCTGTGACACTCTAATAGTCCCACATCGAATGAAAATAAAATTGTGATTGGTATATAAGAGATATGGACACTAACACTATAAATTGGGATTAAATATTTTACTATGATTTGGACCTGAGTCCTATTTTTATTTACTATTATACACAAAAAAAAAAAAAAAAAGAGTTTAAGATTTCTTATAAAATTTTATACTAATTTTTTTAAAAGAAATCTTAAGACGAGAGATTGTAAAATTTATATCCTCACTATGTGTAATATAAAAATTGCATTGAACTACCATTAACTCCATTGAATCAACAATGAATCCAAAATAATTTTGTTAATACTTGGGACCATTAATTGTGTCCATTTGAGTGTTAAACAAAAGACAAAGCCTTTTCTTTTATTTTTAAAAATTGAGATAAAAAAAAAGAGTGAGAGAGAGAGAGAGAGAGTGAGTGAAAGAGTTTGTATTTTTCACATAATGAATTATTTATTATGCATTATGCATGTAAACTATGCCCTAAAATATTGGGCATAAGATATAATTTTTTTTTAATTAGTTATTAACTTTTAATTAAATATTTTTTTATAAGATGATTATATTATTTTGACTTTTTTTTTCTACCAAAAGGAAGTAGCTTTCTATTTTTGACAATATGCTAACAAAGTAATAACATAATTAACAATTTCACTATCTCCATAATGAACCATATCAATTGTGTTTTTTTTTTCTAATAAATGTGGCTAATAATTCACCATTTATTTATGATCTACTTAAAATATTTTTTCCTTCTATTTACCTTTGGAACATGGGGAATATATATATATATATATATATATATATATATATATATATATATATATATATATATATATATATATATATATATATATATATATGCATGGTTCATTATTTTCTTTAAAACTTTCCAAATATAATTTTATTTTTTTTGAAAAAAAATATATATAAATAAGATTCAAATTAAGAGAGTTTAGCAAATAAACAACTTTTATAGGGTAAAATAAAAAGGAAAAAAAAATCCTCCATTGATCCTTAAAAATCTATGCACCTTCCATGAATTTACTATGTGCCATCTCAGGTATCTGAACTCTAAAAAACAAAAAAATTTAGTAGATTATATATTAATAATTCATGAACTATTAGCCAAATAATATATTATTTTAGTAAATATAAAAAATATAAAAATATTAATTTTTACGGGCTTAATTAGTTTGTAAAGAATAATAATTATTTCATATAATTTAATATAGTATAGAAAATTCTGAGTTCGAATCATGCATAAAAATATATATAAAAAAAATTTCTTTATTTTTCTCTCCATAAATTTGTGGTTTCAATACATTAGCATAACTATTGCAGTATTATTAAGATTATTCCTATGGGTTTTTTAAGAATCTTTAGGTTTAAACTTTGCTCAATTCAAAAAGTTTTAAATTTAAATTCTCATATTTATCGTTAAATATATGATTATTATTATTATTATTATTCACATTATTTATTATTAATTATAAGCATAAATCTCAGGACATATACTCATATTTTATGAACATTATTATTATTTTATATGCCCATATAGTTTATATGTGAATATTTTATATTGAGTAGGACTTATATGCTTTTAAAAGTATAAGCTTAATTAATTTTGTAATTTTTTTATCATTAAATTTGTATTGAGATCTGTACAATTATAAAGTAAACTAAAAAGAGAGAAAGAGAAAGTACAATAGTACGGATCTCAATGTAAATCCAATAATAAAAAAATTATAAGTATAATTAGGCTTATACTTTTGAAAGCAGATAAGCTTTACTTTTTTGCATACACAACCGAAATTTTACGAGCTTATATGCTTTCAAAAGTATAAATCCAATCATACTTGTAAATTTTTTATTATTAAATTTGCATTGAGATTTGTGCAATTATACTATCTCTTTCTCTCTCTTTAGTTGACTTTATAATTGTACAAATCTCAATACAAATTTAATGATAAAAAATTTACAAGTATAATTTAGTTTGTGCTTTTAAAAATATATAAGCGGCTGTTCTCAATAATAGCTTAAGATTTTTACACTCATCAGTTGCTAGTTCAGTTGGTGTGTAAATTAGAACAAAATCCCCGAGGGTGTGCGTATTTGTAAAGATTTAAGCCGTGATCATTTTTAAATTGAATTTCAGATTTGTACATATGTTGAAGTGAGGGGTTAAAGAGAAAGCCTACTCGACAACTCAGAAAAAACACAAAAAAAAAATAATAATAATAATAATTATTATTATCATTATTTAGTATTATATCATAGTAGAATATTCAGAGTTTGAATTATCACGCATAATTTGAAATTCAAAGACGGCTGAAACGTGGCGGGTGTGGATTGGCTGATCGGCTGTTTTGTGTTCGTGGCCCCTCAGCTAATAATCGTGTGTGAGTGATGATTGTGCCCATGTAATCACGCAGGAAAAGAAGCTGCTGTTTCCATCTCCCTTCCGGTCAACGGGTCAAAGGTAACGATTTTTTTTTTTTTTTTTTTTTTTAATGGCTACTTGACTTACGCGTGGTACAATGTCAAATTTTTTAGAGCGAGTGTTTACAATTAAAAATATAATTATAATTTTATATATATCTTAAATACAGACCATAATACTATAATTGTATTATTTAATTCTGGTTAGAAATAATATTAATTAAATTATCTAATTATTATATTTAGCTGTTTAAATTGTGATGAAATAAAATTTTATGTGCCGTATTCATAAAGAGGTCTAATTTTGCTACTTTATAAATTAATTTAGTTCGCTTTTATATAATAAATATATAAAACAATATTTATTGGAGATGTACCGTCGTAATAATTCCGTGGAGTTGAAAAGTATATTTAATTCTTTTTATTATTTTATTGTAATTTTATCTCAAACTTTGAGAAGAAATTTTAGTTAAAAATAATAAAGAAAAAGGAGAATATATATATATATATATATATATATATATATATATATATATATATATATATATATATATATATATATATTTAAATAGATCAGAATTCAAATTCGAATTAAATTATAATGAGCTATGCTATATATACATCGCGAATAAGATGTATATCTTAAACTGCACCCCATTCAAAGATTGAGACTAATTTATCGATCACTTCGAAGTAACCGATAAAATTCATCCTATCCTTGAATAAATAGGATGTAAAATGTATACCCTATTTGAAATGTACACTTAGTCTTTTCTTTTTAAGTTTGGACCTTTCGCTCTCAAGAACGATGCTGATTCCATAACACTCAAACTCACCTGGGACCATTTTTTTTTTTTTTTTTTTCCGCTTTTGTGTCAGAAAATTCAACGAAGACAATTGACCATCAAGGCATCAACATCAACGAAGTTGAAACGGCAAAAACATCATCAGCATCATTTGAAACTTATACAGGAACTGGGAAGGAATTTACTTTCCATTTTAAATATCTGTAGTTGGACCGAAAATTACAAAAATGCCGCCACAGTAACACCGTCGAATTGTAATTTAAGTCCTCTAAATTACAAATTACTTTCGAATCACTCACTCAGCGATCTCCTAAAGAGTGTTACTTTACTCGCTGCTCTCTTTGTATCGATCCCTAAGGTCGATAACTCGCATACATAAATTCAATGGCACAATCAAATTTCCTCAACATTACCTTCATTTTGATCTCTTCCTCTTCTTTTGCGACTTCGACTTATTTGTCTTCTTTGATTTATTCTTCTTTTCCTCTTCGCCGCCCATCAGATGCTCATAATCATCCAGACTCGCGAAAGGCGATGCGCGACTACTCGCCCCTAGTTTCTGCTTCTTTCCCTTGGTCTTTTTCTTTTTATTAGATTCATCACCGCCACCATCATCGTCACTGCTGCCGCCATCATCCTGCTCCTCGTCAACATCATCCCACATAGCAAGACCATCATCATCGTCACCAACATCATCGTCGTCGTCATCACTTTTATCACGATTTTGATTGGGGGCCGGGCCCGCCTCCGCATCACTACCGTATCCGAGCAGGTCATCATCATCCTCCTCGGCAATATGGTCAAGATCGTCGTAATCATACTCTCCCTCGGGCTCTTCCACCGTACTACGCCCAGATCCCAGCATGCGGTCAATCTCTTCGTCGCTCTCATCGCCCCCGTCCAATAACAGATCGGCATCCTCGTCATCGAGCGATGCCTTCTGCTTCTTGGCTTTCAGCCTCTTGGAGGAGCCGGTCTTGTTCATGTAGAATCGGTGGAAGACGACGTCTTCCGGCGGCACTTCGTCCTCCGCGAGCTGCAGTATCTCATCCCCGATGAGACGGTGGCTCAGGTCGAGCTGCAGAATCAAGAATTAGTCAACAACGAAAGTTCCAATAAGTTTGTTTATTCAGTTGCCGACGAATCAAGAAAGATCACATGACAGAGAATCCGCAACGGAAAACTCGATATCATAACCAAGTGCTTATATCAACAATTGTTGGCGAGATTAGTTCGTGAACAAACAGGAAGGAAGAGGAAAGTTATTTACGGGATCTAAGAAGATATAGATATATTAAATGAAGTTATGGAAGGAAACTATCCAATGAAATTATTGAGCTTAATACACGTAAATAAAAACTAATTTAAACGAATAAAAAAGAAATAAATTCTCGCTAACACAATCACCTGAAAAAGAGAAAAGAAGAAGAAGAAGAAGAAGAAGAAGAAGAAGAAGACTGGTCAATAAGCTCTCTTTGAATATAATAGATGCACCTCTCTCACTTTACATGTGAATCATATTCGATCCTTTTAATCAAAGTCGACTAAAGCATCTCTACCTCTCCAAAAAAAAAATGATTAATGGTAGACTCCGCAAATAGGTGGGGCATATGGGCTTCCACTGGATTTCATAGTAAGTTGAAACAAGGATAAAATTCTACAAAAGTCCCTTTTTTTTGGTCCTTTTTTCTCTCGTTATGAATTAGAATCTTGAAGCAGCGAATTTGGGTAAGGTATCAACACTGTGCAAAGTATCAATATGAGCGAAATATGCTTTGAAAAAGAGACGAACCTTCCGTGCCGGTGCAATTTGGGAACCACCGTGCCATATGCCCTCGGCTTTCCTGTTTACCTTCGGCTTCTTCTCCATGAACTTGTCGAGAAAAGCAGTGAGCGATAGGTCGTTCAGAGGATCGCCGTTGTAAACAATATTGGCCCCGGACAGAAGGGTCCGGGACATGGTTGCCACAGAGGGGTGCACGTGCGAAGCCAATGCAGTCAACTCCCACCAGCTTGCACAGTCAGCATTGCTGTTAAAAAAAAGGAAGAGAATAATAATAATAAAAAAAAAACTAATCAACCAAGCATACCTCTTATAAGTTGGCAAGAGAGACGGCCAATTATCAAGCATCTATAAGCAATTTGCTCACTAGGCTTGCAACTGAGAGAAGAAGGGTGAATAGAACCTCATATTCTAATCATTGATTGTGACCTCTACTTGGGGGGCTTTAACATATATATCCCTATAAAACCATCAATTCGCATGCATACCATTGTGGAATCTGGATTTGAATATATACCCCATGGTAGTGCTGTTTCGTACCCTTCAGCTGGGGAGCCATTCATTTCATGAAAGGAGTTGGTTTTGCATTAGAAATTACGCTTTTGAAGCATTTTCTTACATACAATAATAGCGTATACGTAAGAAATTACGCTTTTGAAGGGATATGGAGGTTCAGTTTTTGCAGGGTTAAGCATATGTAAATAAATGATTACATAGGGGTATGTATAATATGATTCTTGTTAAATGTGAGTAATATTTTCTAACTGATTGTAAGTGACAGGATTAGACTCGTGTAAAGACTCGGCTGTGCCAGGTATCTGGCAGGGTAAAATTTGTCCAGACAGGAATTTTGTAGAATTTTAAGCACTGGCCCAGTCCAAAAACCGGGCAAGGTCAGTTAAAGAAACTAAAACCCTGGGCCAGGCCCCGGTTTTCTAGAGCCCCACTTTCGAGAGGGGGCTCAGCCCAGTACATCAGGCCGAGACTCCCACAAAAAAACTGGTCCAGTTTGCACCAAGTTTGCTCAGCAATTAAAAAAATCTAGACAAACAGAAAGTGATGAAAGAAAGAATAATTACCAGAAAGAAGGTTCCCTATGCCGCGGATTATACCCAGCAGGTAGTATTGACCCCTTATCGGTTGTGTGATTTTCTTCTTTTTTACCTTCGCTTACAGTTTCTCTTCTCAACCTGTTTTCACCACCAACCTCATCATCTAAATCATGATCCTCCTCGTTATGAACCGAATTCAACATTTTTTTGCCACCAAATGAAGCAGGAAGTTCATCTGAATTTATTGAGTTGCCAAACGGGGCAACAGTCAAGTCCTCAGGGATTTCTATGATGTCCTCAAAGTGCTCAAGATCATCATCAACAGACTCATTCTGGAGCACCATCGTCCTGCAAATTTAAACGCAATTTGAATCAGATTTATCAGTCTGGATTAGTAAACAAAACGTATGGAGCTTCTGCTGAGGCAAGAAGCTGAAATGATCTTCTAGACCTCAAAAGTCCTGGTTTGAAGTTTTGGCCAAAACTTCGAAAAAGAAACATTTCAGCTTTTACAATGCTGATCTGAAATGGCCTATCTTGCTCATAGTACCATTCAGTTCACGAATCATTTATAATACTTGTGTTTTTACTTCTATGGTGAAAAGTAATATGAAAGTTAGCTTTGTTCTTCATAAAAGTAACATGAATCGTAAGTTTAATACAACAATAGGATGCGAAATTGAGCTGTAATACGACAGCTCCAATTCTCTATACTTAACATGATCTTTTTAAACAGTATGAAAACTAGTAAATACCTGAAACAGAAAATCTAAACTACCGAAGCTGGTGACACAGCAGATACATTTCATTTTAGCCAAGGACCAAAAACTGAAACCAAAACTGAGTTTTGCAGCCATCTCAAAAGCAAGACCTCCAACTTACATCATCTGTTTTTGTTGCAGTTGAAAGATGTTGAGTGGATTTTAAAGAAAAAGTTCTCAGCGCTTCTATGAATAGCTTCGCTAAAATAACACTACTGCAAAAGTTATAGATAGGCCAAACAGGTCCTCGGTCTAACATTAATTTGGCGGGGTTAAAAAGAATAATTTTATCAAACACCTTACCATAGAGGCGGCTTTGCTTTAAGAACCTCAGAGAGTATGAACAGGCACCCGCAAGCATACTGAGGCGGCCGCTGAAGTGCAACCTGTTCAGAAACAGATTTGATTAGGGAATGCTTTAGTAATGTACCAACAAAAATATTGTTAATTAACTTGTGGCAATTTGATGAAGAAAGACCTACAAGGATTTTATTGCTCGATAGATTTTCAAATAAAATGAATCAAAAAGTAGAATCGGGCACAATAACACTGTCAGTGTTGGTCACATGTTATATATACTTAAAATGGCGTAAAAATTATTATAACATCCAACCAATTGGCGTGACAATTTACCTAGATAGTCTTCAAGCAGCACAAGTCAAGTTAAATGAAATAAAATAAAATAAACACTATGAACTGAAAAGAGACGAAAATCTAATTACTTGAGCTCCATAATAGCAAAGTTTCTCAGACATGATAAAAGTCACTAACTGACTAGCTGCCGTTGAAATGTAACAGAAATTTAGTCCCAAGGTGAACCTAGAAATCTCCTTGAAAATATAAATTCAAAAATAGTTATTAATGATCGCAAGAGAAAGTCTAACCTCAAGCTGTAATTCTAAAATGAGCAGCTCCAAGAAAATTTAAAAATAGCACTAATTACAAAAAGAGACATCAAAAGTATATCATTAGTAACCTGCAGAAGGCGCTTGGAAAAGGCGGCTACTCGCTTCAAGTTTATATCATTCTTCATCGCTTTCACTAATAGCCCAAGAAACAATTCTGGCTGAACCATTGAAGGCACCAATCAGGATTGCAGAAAATGAAATCAAACACGACATGCGTCAAACAAAGATATAGAGCAGTCAGATCAGAAATGTACAGATTAGATTACTTTCCACAGGGCATATTAGCTTATAGAAACCAACTAAAAATTAGTCAACTTAACACTGCAATTTTTCTCATTCCCTTGATCATCAGCAGTGTATATTCAACACTCATTTTCATCTTGTCTTGCATACATGTGTTACATGAATTTCTCTGAACAAGTTTCTGGAATAAACAACAGCCCAAACCCTAAAATGGTTACTATTCTGGCTGTTTTATAATATATTTATTTTAGACTTCCAAAGAAGGCCCAAAAACACAAAAATTCTAGTCTCTGTCCATTCTTCTTATGCGATAGAGCATATTAAAGTTTCTATATTATGAATGAAACAATAACTGGTCTAAATGCAATAGTTTGATATTTCCCTACTTACTCCATGAATTCAAATTCAATACGCCAATTATTGTCATTGATTATTCAATCATCTAACAGGTCCTCAATTTATTAAAGTTACACAATTCTGGAGGCCTTTGAATAAACAAATTGCAACCATTTGATAGTTCCAAGAATACGTGTTAAACTAAATCCTATACATTAAACTGCCTCAATTTAAAGCCGGCTTTTAAAATAATCTTTACAGAAAATCCTGTTATGGTCATACATACAGTGGAACATGATCATCTCATACATTTAACATTCTATACTGGGTGCACTATTCCAGTAAGATAAAACAATAGGCCAGCAAACTTTCAATTTAGAGTAACTTGTGGCCAAGCATGCCGCTTTATTGAAATTTCATGACATTTTCTGTTGATTGGACTGAACTACAAGTGAAAACAGAATCAAAGAGCAAATCGAAGGAAGCTCACCTTTGATGAACTAACAGCGGAAGGGCTCACAAGTTTTGCATACAAGGCACGATAAAAACGGTCGCTGGCAATCTGGTTTTTGGAAGAAATTTGGTACAGAAGCATCAATGCCTGAACTCCTACATTGAAATTTTCGGAGTGGACCTACAAGAACATTAGAAACATTACATGTCATGTTAGACGACAGCTTAAAAGACAAAGTTAAGATTCAAACTAAATACTGGCATGTTAAGTTCTTAGACTCACCAATCTGAAAAGAACAGGCGTTTGAACCTCCATAATATCATCAGCCTCGTCACTTGAAACAAACGGAAATGCTCTGTTTACTCCCTGCATAAGAAAGAGTATCAAGATCAGAAAATTATATTGGCACGGAGTTCAGATCCAACGACTCAAAAGGAATCACAACCAGAATCTCAGGAAGATGAATGTCTCTGTCAGAGCAGAAGATAAGCTTATCAATTGGTAAGCAAAACCAATCACAAACAAAGTTGGCATTGAAGTCCTTTAAGATATAAGAGGACTAATTTGGTCTATAAGGACTACTTTTTCTAGAAAATACGAATTTAATCAGAAAAGTAAGAAATATGTATTGACATACTTACAGTTAGAAGTGCAGAAAGAAGCCGAGAATCCATCTCAACATTCGACTCTGGAGAAGGTTCTCCTTTGCTGTTGTGGTAAGAACTGGGTGCTCTAACTTTTCCTCTCTTTTCCTTCTTTTTGACATTTCTTTTGTCACCTTTGCTTTTTTTATGCGCTTCGTTACCGTGAGACTCAGAGATAAGTACCTGATGTAATATATGCAGACCATGTCAATACACACATACATAAATAAAAAGGTGATAGATACGACATACCAAATACTACCTTATTAAAATATCAAAAGAAGAAAACAGAGAAATAAAGTCCTATCAGATGGATCGAACTTCTAATAGAACTGGTTCTTTGGAAGCCCTTCAAGAGGTCATATTGGATGAATGGAACTTCCAGAGTGACATGCTTTTTATTGAACTCTATTCAACTGCTGCTTAAAGGGGCCCTCAAAAAAATTAGAATCAAGAACAAAAATCCAAAAACACCTTCATTTCTGTTATCTGTGCAGGTCAATATATCCATGTGAAGTAGCTCAAATGAATCAGCTACATCTTTTAACTTAAGATCTGCCCTTCGTCTACTGAAATCATTCAGTTCAGCAAAGAAAGGAAATAACAATAAGAATGGTAAATTACAAGCTCAAACAATAAGAAAGCAGTATGAATACATTTAGTAGACTGGTATTTATTAAAAAAATAAGGTTTATGACATGAGAGAAGTATTGAAAATCACAATGACATTCAAAGTATAACAAGAGAATGAATTGAAGTAAAGAGAATACTCTTGACCTTGAAGAGTGCAAAGTAAACATCCACCAGACGTTTTGCTATTTTCGGCCCATCACCCTTTTTACTGAGAAGAATTTGACTTAGAAAGTTAACCTGGAGAATAAAAGGGAACTATCTCTAAGACAGGCTCGTATAAGGGTACACTCTCTTGCATCAGAAAAAGACATAAGATACACGGAGAAAACTGTATTTAATCATTTTGTTGTATCATGTTTGCTGATAAAAGATTATTATTCTATAACAGAAAAGAAAACTTCTAAATAGCCGTAATAATCTATCAAATCAGAACATGCATGTGCATTACATAAACTTCCAATATCTAAACTGAGTAGAGTTACATCTAAGAACATAAATTCTTTTTTATCCAGTCTTTGCTCAAAAAATGTATCAGAAGATTCATAAATCATACTAGATTGAAATGAAGGTTACGGTGCTCATGTAACAATACCACCACAACAATATCACCAAAATGTGTGAAAGAAAAAAAACAATCAAACATAAGAATAAGTACTTCCTAAATGATGACATCCTACATCAAAAGAATGAGAATTCAGATAGATGAAAGAGAAAAAAAAGTGCAAATTGCTTTGGGGAGAGCTCATTAACATTTGTACAATTCCAAATCATATAGAAAAAATAACAAACTATAGGACGAACTTTTGAAACTCAATTTCAACTTAACCAAAATAAAATATTTGAAACATATAGACAAACTATAAACAAATCAACTTGGAATTAAAAGAACACAACATTAGCAAAATACTAGAAATAAACCCAGCTCAGAGAGTTGTGAAACCGTAATATAACAGAAATAAAGCTAATAGGAACATACAGCTTGGTATTTGGCACGCAATCCAACATGTGGTCTAAAGAGAAAAGAATCCACCTCATCAATCACTACTGCCTGCAAAATTTTGAGAAAAAAAAAAAAGAAGAAACTGACAGAGGGTTAACGGTGAAAAGAAATCCAAAAGATTGGATATACATGCTGAACATATCTTGATACAGATTACATATAACAATTTCACAATAAAGGAACTTGATCAATTAAACTCGGACCCATCAAGAAAGAACAGTAAATTTGGAAATTGAACCCTTCTTATCAATTTTATTTCTTTTTTTTTCCCTTCACATTTTTCTGTTTAACATTTTTAACCAACCGACTAAAAGATTACAAATGAATTGAACTTAGCTTCTTTGCTAGGTAGTAAATTAGAGAACCCTGGTTGAAGAGTTGATTTTCTCAAACACATTCAACATCATTCGGCCAGCAACTCAGATATTCAACTATGCAGTGAAAATCAACAAACAGAAACTTAGAAAACCAAACAAAGGAAACAACAAAATGCATTGATTGGACACACCAGCAGAGACAATAAAAACATAGCAGGAATCCATGCATTTGTTAGCCAAGTAAAAGAAAGTAAGCTTTAAAACAAAACATCCCAGTGAACAATTGGGCTTTTATCTCTCTCTACTCCTAACTTCCCAGCCTACAAGGTTTGAAGGTTGGTCAATACAATCAGCATAAGATAGTTTGATGTATAGCTAGGATTTAAGTATCCATCGGCACAGGCTATATCCACCGTGCCGTACCGTGCCAACAAGATACCGGCACGATACAACTCCCGTGTCGATGGCACAGTTCAAAACCCTTTTTTCTTAAATTTACTAAAAATTTTCTCAATAAAGTTCAAAATATTTGATAAAAACACATAATAAGCAATTACAAAAATTTGTTGCTAAAGAAAATAAATATTTCATGCCATTATGTGTCGGCACGCATGTATTTTTTGTGACCGACACTCATCGGCACGGCTCGGCACGCACCGTGCCGTACCGTGCCGGCAAGTTTTCGGCACAACCCGGTGCCACGGCACTTAAATCCTTGATGTATAGCCCCCATCATATAGTTATAAACCAGTAATATGGGATGAAATTGCATTCTACTTGTCACTAGGGGATTTCGGTATCTTGGAGATTAATGTATGCAAGTGAAAGTCCGGGATACTAACATTCTGAACAGTGTGGTCGAAAGAAAGAAAGCAAACTAAAAGGATATAAGCTCATTTCCGTTACCTTCATATTAGGATGTACAGATAGCAAACATGATAAGTGATACCCAGCACTAGATGCTGCCTTCCTCTCAGGATCCCCTAGCTGCATGTGACTTAAAATGTATCAGGTCTTCTATTATAATGATGAGTTGCTTTTTCCATCGGCAAACTTTTTCGTCTTAAATACATAAGATGAGAAAAGAAAGAGAAATGCAGAGGTAGATGATAGTAAACAGTACAAGAGGAGCTGCAAGAGTAGAAAAAATCACTTACCTTATTAACAAGAGCTGTAAGTAACCTACGTTCTTGTTCTGATTTACTTTTTAAAAGGATGAAGACTGCCTGCCATACAAAGGAAAGAAAGACACAATCATTTAACATCAATAAGTCTTTCCAATAAAAGTACAACATTGATCCTGTAATGAACCTAAAAAATCCAGGATGCAAGAACCACTCATAACTCATATTTATTGGCAAGTTGTGGCAGTATCTACAGGAAAAAGAGAGCAGAATTTTGGGAAAAAATTTGTGAGAAATTTCAACATATTAGACACTTCAAAAACAAGGTTTTGACCAACATCAAAGCTGAAATCCTGATACCATGTTGAAGAAAAATTCCACTTTTGATTCTTTTGAGAATCAAAACCAGCCCAGCCCATACTGCAAAGCAAACAACCATCCTGTCATCCTGTGTGAAACTACTCAAGTACCCCCCAAATTAATAAATTAGGAGCTACAAAATTTTCTATTACAGCATAAAATAACCAAAAAAATAACCAAAAATAATTGTCTGAGTGAATATTGATCCTCCTATTCCCAACCAAAGATAACCTAGTCTCAAACTATCGTAGCCCAAAGCTTTGTCGACCTATTGTCTCCCCATGTTCTCAACATTTTCTATAAAAATCTCTCTGAAACCTTCTTTATTCCTAATCTTTCTGGACATTCGAGTATCATCTCTTCTTCAAACTTACTAGTTGAGCAGAAGTCTAACACTGACAAACAAGCATGTCAACATTTTAAACCATAAAAGGATCCTTGACGGTAAATTGCAAGCCAAGATCATGATAGACAGATCTTAAGTCTGGACCACAGAAAGACAAATGATTAAGATGAATTGTTAAGTAAGAAAATAGTTGGAAAATAAACAAGCAGAGTAGACTAACCTTCATAGCTTTGTCCTTGAGGCTAGGTAGCATATCTTTTAGTGCTTCCTCCAGAGCAATCACAAACTTTTCATACCTTCAGTCAAAAACACAATAAAGTCCATAAAACTTGGTCAATTTGACCGATAAAGTCCATAACACTTGGCCATTTTAGACAAGTGCAAAGCACACTTTAGGACAACTTTACAAGGGAAAATTATAGAGTTCACTTGGGGCATCATAAGTTGTATAACTAATAGCTATCTTCACCTACAAAGTCAAGTATTTCAAATGTTTGATAAAGCTATGCAATCCAAAGATCCCCACCTCAAAAGCTTGGACCTCAAAAAGCTTGGTCCTTCGTCAAAAAAATTGATACTGGTTTTTCCGAGTTATCAGGCAAATTATACTGTGCTAGCGCTTAACGATGTCTTCAGTAAATGGCTATTCAAAACAGGAAGCTTAACTAATGATTGAGTTGACAGTTCAAGCCAATAAACATACAATCTCAAAGGAGAAATGTCCAAATTGTAGAATAAGCCCATCTTACTTCCTATTACAATTGACATTCATTCTGCATGTAAAGGGTGACATGAAATTAATGGACATTCTGAACTCTAACAGAGGCAAAAAAGCCAGACAGATAAATTTCAAAGTAATTTAAGAGAGATTAAGACAATTGGCTATCCAGCCGTGGAAGAACTCTCACTGAAGAGCAAGGGAGAAATAATAAGCACAAAAAAAAAGACATTAGGAAAATAAGCTGCTATTTTTTTCTTCTTCTCATTTTTCTATTTGCAAATCCATCAATCTATCAATCCAAACTCCAAAAGAAGTATCAGAAGTTGAAACAGGTCTTAGGTACGGAACCCTGAACAAATATAAAATGCCTAAAAAGAAAGGGCTGACCCAATTGCAAGCAGTGTAAAAAACACATGTAGTCGAATAAAATGGATAGTAATACGAAATAGCTTTTGTAATGAAACTCAATTAAGAAAATATTAAAAAAAATCAACTAATGGGACACCAAAGTTTGATTTACCTATGCTTCAAACATTCCTCCCAGTACCAAAAGAGCAAA
This sequence comes from Tillandsia fasciculata, assembly GCA_029168755.2. Taxonomy (NCBI): domain Eukaryota; kingdom Viridiplantae; phylum Streptophyta; class Magnoliopsida; order Poales; family Bromeliaceae; genus Tillandsia; species Tillandsia fasciculata. The sequence goes on from CM054940.1 coordinate 24,145,769, forward strand.
AGAGAGAAACCATCTTTTGTCTCAGGCAAAACATCTAACGGGCGCTGGAAAAGGCATTTCAACTTACGATCTGGAAGTAACCTGAAAAAAAATCAGGTGAAAAAAAAAGAAAAAATTATTGCACCACATGTAGGTCTGTAATCAATAGGAGAGATCGTGCCAATGAGCTATGAGACATCAGATGCCCAGTTTGAACTGGCAAAACTAGGCACATAACCGACATAAATTCAAGATTTCACTATTCTAGGTGAAAATAAATATATATATATTAGGAAGAAGATAATAAAACTAATCGAGTGAAAAGTCTATGGTAAATCCTAGAAGGGAGAGAATACAACACTAGCAGATAGAATCCGCTAACCTTGAAAGGAACAACTCCTTTAACGCCTCAAAACCAGTAAATGCATAACGTTTCCCAACCTTTGAGGTCACCATAGCTGCATCAAACATAAATTCCTTCATAAAGAAACAAGAAAGAGAATGCAGAAAACGAAAATGCATTAAAACGGATCCAACATTTTACAACCAAAGATTACTGCTCCAATTTCCCATTTTCGAACTCGTCCTTAAAACCATTAAAATTGAGGAATGCAAGTATGCGACAATCAAGTTCCCGATTAAAAATAGCTAATTGCATGATCTCATTAATTCGCTTATCTACAGTGGTTTGATGAGTCATATAGTATCAATACAGTGAAATGTTACAATCTAAATCACAAGGTATTAAATTGAACCACACAGGTAAATAATTCCTGAAAGAAGAGGAGAGAAACTCACATAGAAGAGCATCGAGAGACCGCAAATTCGCGATCGGATTATCCTCCACCAAGCACGTGAACGCCGAAACCTTATCTGCAGAAGTCCCAGACCTCGCCGTCGCTTCAAGAAGCTTCATATCCCCACCCTTCCTCCTCGATTGCTCGTACTCCCCTGCATACTGCCTCATAAGCCTCTCCGCCACCTCCTTCTTCCTCGCCACCAACCCCTTCATCACCTCGATCCCCATCGCCGACGCATTCGTCCTCACCTCCTGCCCCAAAACCCTAGCCTCCACCTCCTCCGCGTCGGCGTACCACTGCCCCGAGAGCGAGCTCGCCTTCGTCAGAGGATAGGTAGGTAGCCGCTTCTTGTCCTCGAGATCGAAGGGGTCGATTTGTAGGGGGTGGGGCTTGGGTTTCGGCTTCGGCTTGCCATCGCGGTCGTCGTCCTTCTTGGGCTCGCCGGGATAGGGGACTAGGGTTTTGGGGGCTTTTACGGGGCCGGGTTTACGGAAGTCGGAGTCGTCGAACCCAGCGGCGGTGGCGGAGGCGAGGGGGGCGAGGCCGAGGGAGGAGGCGAAGGAGGCGACCTCGGATTTGAGGCGGTCGAGGTCCTCGCCGGAGGAGGAGGCCGCGGCAGCGATAAGGGTGGGGTGGGGCTTCTTCGGCTTCGAGATCGCCATTGTCGAGCTCAAGGAGGAGGAAGGAGAGGGAGAGAGAGAGAGAGAGAGAGAAGGGTTTAGGGTTTTTTCGATGAGCGGCGACGAAGATAGGGAGAGTGCGCTCGCGCGTGAACCGGACCGGTTCGGGTTATTGTCGGAGTTGGTTGAACCGAACCGAACCAAATAATGAGATCCGGTTTTTTTGTTTTAACACCATAATAAAAAATTATTTTCATTCTATCATAAAAATATATATATATATATGCTGTGGTATATATAAGGCATGAGATTGTAAAGTAAAAAATTATGTAATGTTTCACAATTTACAAGATATATATTTCACTTTTGAGAATAGAAAGAGTATTTTGAAAAAAAAAAAATTTGATAAATTCAAAACTTTTATTCACTCTTTTACATATAGAAATGCATACAAAAAAGGTGAAAATATAGATAACTTATCTAAACTATAGATCATTTTAATTTCATTTTTTAAACTCTTAAAATTTTAATTTTACTATCAAATCTTTTAATTTATTTAATTTAAATCAGTTAATATGCTCCATGCAATTATTGTAACTGTAAATTAATTAAAATGAGTTATTAGTTTAAATTTTTGAATCAATGTATCGTTGATTAATTCAAATCAAACAAATTAACAGATTGAGAGTAAAATTAAAATTTTGAACGATGCAGTATCATGTGATTGGCTAGCGATACATCTAACATCATACCAAAAACATGATTGGAGATTCTCTAAAAAATGTCACAAATATTCCGAGAAGTAGAAATTGAGCGAAAGAACAAATCCCTTTAAGAAGAAGAAATATACAATGCAACCAATCTATCAATCATTATATATTAATCATTGGACCCTTTAATACCATCCTCCTCTCTACCTCCATCATGTTCTAATTTAAAGAGAATTATTATTATACTATCAAGCCACAATGGCATTTGTGTTTGTTGCAGCAGCAGCAGTAGCAGCAGCAGTAGCAGTAGCAGCAGCAGCAGTAGTAGTAATAGTAGTGGGGTGGTTGGTCTCAAGAAGGTTCTCAAGTGACCTGGCTTTTCTGCTTCTGACCCTTCCAGCTTCCTTCAACAGCTCACCCAACCTCCTCTTCTCATCAGCCACATCTGGGTTGGCTGTCCCCAGCTTCTCCTCCCTCATCCCCACCACAAACTCCAGCATCTCTATGGCCTCATCCAACCTACACATTAAAAAAAGAGAAAGAGAAGGAACAACTCAGATGTCGTCATCATCATCATCATCATCATCATCATCATAATTGAGCCTTGCTTTGAAGTTCGGAATAGTGCGATGTTGTATTTGCTTCAGGGTACGGGTATGTTAGACTTCGACACAGCTAGAGTTTTTGCAGAAGTGCTAGAGGCCAAACAAGCCAAAGATGCAGTGACCAGCTTGAGCAGCAAGTAGACTTCAACTTAAAACTTTTTCTTTTTGCCAGCTTTCTGACTTCTGCTTCTTGAGTAGCCGTGCAACAAACGACAGTAAAAAATTCTCAGAGTTACAGCATAACTGATATGAGAAGCATCTGATACAAATTCTTTTTCTTTTTAGTGCATTACAAGTCAAATTTACTCTTTTTTCTCACTAATTTGGCTTCGGCAAAAGCTTATCAACCAAAAGCTAAGCAGATTCGCAACATTATTTGATCTTTTTCAAGGATTCTAAAGTTAAGCTTAAGCTTTTTCTGCTCATAAAAAAATAAACTGACACTGTGTACAGTAGTTGGAGAGTCACTACTATAACACTAAATTATATAAGAGATACCAAAGGAGACATTCCATAAAGCTGCAAGCCACATGCCCCCAGTGTTAGTGGGAAGCTTCCTACAACAACCAATAAAGCTAATGCAAAAAGATAAAGCAAAGCAAAAGCAGCAAAGCAAACCATATAATACTCACAGTGTACCTTTTTTTAATAAGCAGATCACAAATAAACAATAGCATTTCAAATAAGCAAACCACCTAAGTTTTAAATATTTGAAACTTCACGCAACAGCTCAGAGAATCTCATGCCTTGTTTCCGGTTCTTGTAAAAATAGCTCGCTTTTTTTTTACGATTTTGTTTCATTGATCCACTTTTTACTCTTTTTTTCACTTATGGACAAATGCATTTTGACCAACATTATGATAATTATAAGGACAAAATAGTGAAAAAAAAAAAAAAAAAAAAAAAAAAAAAGAAAAAAAGAAGAAATATCATACTGCAATCAACCATATTCCGATGATGATGTTGAGCTAATTTAAGAAAAGCAATAATAGCAAATAAACTGAATCCAACATGAAAAAATACGTAAGAATATATGGCAGAGGATATTGAACTAATTTAGAGATATGCATACCTTCCCATGGCATCGTATGTTCCCGCAAGATTACTGTACACTCCGAGTGTATCAGGATGATACGGTCCGTACTCCTGCTCCAAAATGCTTCTGGCTTCTTCGAAAAGCTCCGCTGCCTCGTTGATAGCATACCTTTGAACACAAGCTAGCCCCATCTGATTCAAAGCAATACCGAAAAAAGCCGATTTCTTCTCCCCACAAGCTCTAAGCTTACTAGTAGCACTCTTAAAGAACATATAAGACTCCCCGTAATTTCCCGTGATATAATACAAAACTCCCATCTGGGCCTCGATCCCAGCAATCGTGCTTTGGTGACCAGCCGAATTGTTATACGACTTAAGCGCCTTCTGAAGCAGCTTTAATGCTTGCTCGTGCTCGTTCATCGATTCGTATATAGCAGAAATATCAGTTAAACCAGTAGCAATTTCCTCAGGAGACGTCCCTGGAATCGGCTTTTGATATATTCTAAGCGCGTTCTCGCAATAAGACTTCGATTCCCTTATCTTCCCGACTTTATTGTACAAATCGGCCAAACGAACAAACACAGAAGCCACGGCAGGATGGTTCTCCCCTTTGCTGGTTTTGAACACCGTGAGCGCTTTTTGGTAAGCGAAAACGGCTTCGTCGTACCGAGCTAAGGATAAATAAGTGTCTCCGATGCTGCTGTCGACAGAAGCCACCTCGGATTCTTGGCCATTGGCCACCATGGCCATGCTAGCCAAAACTAAATGCTCGAGCGCTTCTTCGTGATCGCCCTTGGTGTCGCAAATAAGACCCATAAGCCGTCGATCGGCCGTTTCTTCGAGAGAAGCCGGTTCGCCGCTCTCCTTGTGAATGTCTAAAGCCATTTGGCACAGTCTCTGTGCTTCGCCGAATTGAAGCGCTTGTACATAAGCTTCTGCTAAGTATCTACAAGTTTCGCCAACCCTAGGATCCATATCGCCCAACGTTTGCTTCTGAACTCGTAAACCCTCATTGTAGCACTTTATCGAAGATTCAAGCTGCCCTAACATTGCATAAGTGTCACCTAACTGCATATAACCCGAAAACTTAGCAAGGGCATGCTCTGGGCCTTCTTCGACAACCGGAATCTCAAGCGAACGCAGAAGAACGGGGACGGCTTCATCGTACTGCCCTAAGTTACAGTTGATTGCGGCTAAGACATGTAAGCACCTCACCAAGTTCAAATTGGGCTTCCCGTCCGAGCACTTCTCGAACGACTTCAACGCTCGATGAGCGTATTTCAAAGCCCTGCGGAAGTTATCCGAGGCGATCAAATCCCGCGAGCGCTTGAGAAGAAACGGGCCGAGGTCAGGGTTTTCGAGTCCGGCTTCGGATGGGTCTTCTTCGCCTCCGTTTGCTTGCTTCTTCAAGCGACCGAATCTACTATGAGTCGTCTTCACGCCATTATCATTCGGGATCGAATTCACGGCCGGAGAAGATTCTAGCTGCGCTTTCGAAGGCTTCTTCGACTTCTTCGATGAATTCAAAGACTCGGCGGGAGATTCAGTCTTAACCATATCCCCGTTCGGGGAATTTCGGTCTTCTTCTTCCTCAATCGCTTTAACGGCTTCCATTTCGCCGCCGACGAGGTGGCATAGCTCGGAATCGATCCTCGATTCCTCACCGTCCGATCCGAAGCTCGGGCGACCGGAACCCTCGGTGGAGCTCTCCATCTCACACACATTGTGGTATAGCTGTTCGATCGACGGCTCCCCGGAATTCCCTCCGGGGATTCCGAGAGCTCCGATCGGAGCACTCCGTTGGCTCGGAGATTTGGGTGTCGACAAATTCTCTTTAATTTGCGACGAATCCGCATCATTCGATGCATCTTCTCTCACAATTCCATCCATTATAATTCCAGGCATTGCAGGAGATGTAACAATTTACAAATCGGAGGGAAATCAAATGCTAAATAATTTACAAATCAAACAAAAAACCAAGCGATGAATGATTCAATCTCCTGCATGAAACAAAACTAGAATAAATCACATTTAAAGAGATTAATTCGAAGATTAATACATACATACAAATCTAACAATTTGCTACAAAATTGCATGGAGTTTTTGGATCTTTAGTGGGGAGAACAAAGCAAATCACTGAATCACCAACCTAGAACACTCAATTCTGATCAAGTTTGAAACAATATGAGCACAAATAATAATACATAATACATCTCCACCCCAAAAACACAACAAATTATAATAACCAAAATAAAAAAAGAAATGCAAAAGCCAAAATATTCAGATCACCCAAAGCAATCGATTCAAACCCAATCCAACAAATCGCCATTCCTCAAATAGCCAAATTCCTCACAGATCTCATCGGATCCATTCAAACACATCACTTTCGGCTCAAAAATCACACTAATTTGTCAAAAAATCGTCAAAAAATCGCCAAAAAAAAGGCGTAAATTCGAAGAGATTGGAACAAATCGAACACTGTGACACGAATCCAAAGAGAGGGAGTAGGATCGTACCCTAAAAAGCCGCCATTTTTGCGCTAAAGCCTCGGAGCTTTTCCTCGGCTATATACGAAGATAGAGAGAGAGGGAGTGGGAAATGAGCTGCTGTATATATATATATATATATATATATATATATATATATATATATATATATATATATATATATACTGAGAAAAATAATGGAGGTGTGTGGATTAATGAAAAAATAATTAAATTAATAATTAAATAAAAAGAGAGAATTATAAGGTGGAATTGTAGTGAATAGGTTAGTGTGGGGGCAATATTGAAATTTCACCTTTAGAAAATAAATTTATGGTTAAAAAATATAACACTACTTACTTCAATTATGTACTATTTTGACTAAGTTGAGCTAAAATATCAATAACTATAATTCATTTTCTTTTAATGGTGAAACTTTCAAAATAATAATTGATATAGTTAAATATGATTTAATTCATATAAATTATATAAAAATTAAATTTTATATTTTTTTGATTTTTTTTTTTTTCTGATTCATGCGGAGACAAAAATGAATGGCTAAAAATAAATATTATTAAAAAAAATATAATGATATGAGTATTATAATCAAGATCGAGAGTATAGATATTGTTTAAAATAGTTTAAAAAAATTTCTAACCAAATTTCAATCAATTTAAATTTGTTTGTTCTGTTAAACGAGTAAAAAAATTATTTTTACTATTAAAATTATAAATTTTGCAGTTCTTTGAACATTAGATCAGTAATATCGAAAAAATTTAAAATTTAATTTCTAAATATTTTTGGTAGTTTAGATCATGTTCAACGATATCGATCGTTAATTCGAAAGCTCCATCATCGAAAATAAATGAATATTGATAACATTTCAGCTCAACTCCTATTTTGACATCTATGTAACCTCCAAAATTTTCGGATAAAATTCAATTTGTACTCCTACGATTTAACATATTTTTATTTTGACATTATATAATTTTAAAATTTACACTTAATTATTCTGTATTTTTATTTTTATTTTTACTATAAAAATATATTGATATATAAACATGGTACAATCCAATAACTATAAACAAAAAGTCACTTTATTATTCTATTTCACAGATAAAATTACAGAATAATTAAGTGCAACTTTTTAAATAATAAAATAGTGAACAAAAAAAAAAAAAAGTTTATCTAAAATTTTTAATTATAATGCACAATCTTTTAATTATTTTAATTTCAATCATTTGGTGACTCTTCATATAAATACTCTGATTGAGATCGATAATTTTAACGGCGAATTTAAATTCTAAAGTAAAAAAATTAGCATAAATAAATTTAATTAAAATATTAAATAGATAAATTAAAATTTTGAAAGGTAGGATGGATACTCAAATCAAAATAGTAATAGTTTAAGTACGTTATATATATTTCGACCAAAACTTATTTCATATTTAATGGACAAAATAACTGTGGAAATTCACTAAGAAAGAAATAATTAAGTCATTTTTAATTCAAATTTGAGTTAAAAATTAATAGAATAAAATTTAAGTATAGTCATAGAATAACGCCATTTTTAAACTTTTAAATAGAAAATATACAGAAGAAAAGGTTATCAAAGTATCAAAATTTAAATTTTAAAATTTTAATTTTAAATTATAAAATTATAAAATTTAAAACGTTAAAATACAAAATTAATATTTAATTTTATGCTTTTTAAATTTAAATTGAGATAAATTATATGGAATTATATAAATGTGCATTCAACTAGTTTAAAATTTTAAGTTATAATTTTTTAAAAAAATTACAAATTTTTTTATTTTTCTTAAATCAAAATCACAATGTGAAATTTTTGTTTACTGTACATTTAAACATGTGTTGAACTGTATGTCCTTGAAGTGTGAATAGGGCTTAGAGAGTATAAGTAATTGGAGTTCAAAAAATAAAGTAAATGGTGGGTACAATAAATGGAACCAAAAGTAATGGTGTATAAGTGTGTGTGTCTCCTTCATTGAGATTATGGTTGTATCATAAATGCACCAATTTAATTTCTTGAAAATGTTTTTGGTACAGTACTTTAAATACCATGTATATTTATATTTAATTAATTTTAAAATAAAATCAACACTAATAAAAAAAATCTTATCCTTGCACCCCATTTTGGGCCTGTTTGTTTCGTCGTAAGTGAAGAGGAGGAAATAACTTTCGACGAAAGTGGACAACTTCTGCTATTCGATTCACCGTAATATTACTACGATCGAATGCCGACTTTATCTAATCCACTTCCGCTTTTTAATTCACCGTAATATTACTACGGTCGAATGTTCATTTCATCTAATCCATTTTCGCTGTTTGATTCACCATAATATATGTTACTACGGTCAAATGTCCACTTCATCTAATCTACTTTCCATTTGATTCACCTTAATATTACTACGGTTGAATGTCCACTTCTGTAGCTATAAAAATAAATAACGAAAGTAAAATAATTTTTACCCGAACTCTAATTCAAATCAAAATTTGCTTACGTAGAAACAAACATGCCCTTAGGTATCGTTTGGTTCGGGAATTAGTGAGAATTAGTAGTACCAGGTATAAGTATAAAGTTGAGTATAAGATAGGATAAATGAAAATAGTGTTTGGTTGGGATATAGGTTAGTACCAGGTATAAGAAAAATAGTGTTTGGTTGGGATTGAAGAATAAGAGGGATAAATAGTTGACTTTTGAGTAAAAAGACGAAAATGCCCTTACCTTTTTATATGTATTAAAAATTGATAAATAAATATTGTATTATAACTTTTTAAATATAATAATTATAATATATATTATGTAATTAATTAGATAATATATAAAATTAGTGTTAATTATTTATATGTAAAAAATAATTAATATTTTATAAAAATTGTAATAAATTTTTCTGGTAAAATATATAATTTTAAAAAAAATTTAATTAGTGTTAATTAGTGTTAAAATTAGTATTAATTATTTTTTCTTATAAAATTTTTATTAATTATTTATTTTGCGTTTGGAACGTGGAAGGCCGAAAGGCGGCGGCGGCGACGATAATAATAAATATTTATTATTTATTTTATTTATTTTCAATAATTATTGTAATATCTAATAATTAATAAATTAAATGGTATATAAAATAAGTGTTAATTATTTATATTTAAAATTTGATTAATATTATCTAAAAATTACAATAATATTTCTGGTAAGATATAAATTTAAAAAATTAATAATTAATGTTAATTAGTGTTAAAATTAGTGTTAAAATTGGGAACCGTGTAGGGGCAAAAGAGAGAAGAGAGAGGTAAAAATAGTTCGGGGTAGTGGGGATAGAATAGGAGTTGTTCCGGGACAAAAATCAAAAGGGGGGAATGGTTGTTCTCCCCTTATTCAAAAGTGTTTGGGTACAAAGGGGGGGATATCCCCCTTTGTACCCGAAACAAACAATACCTTAGAATGTATGAATAGCAGGCCTCTAAGGCTGCGTTTGGTTCGGGTATAAACGAAAACTGATTATTCCTGGGATAGGTATAAGTTTAGTTACAAGCATGAATTAAAGTAATTTTGTGTTTGGTTGAATATAAGAGTTGTACCGGGGATAAGAAAAATTATATTTGGTAAATTAAAGAGGAATAAAAAGAATAGAGAGGATTAAATTTTTATAAAATAAAAAAATAAATTTTAAATTTTATAAATTTAAATATTTTATAATTTTAAAAAAAATATTAAAAAAAAAAAAAAAACAGCAGCAACACCTTGTTCCACCTGAGGGCTGAACAGTTGTTCCCCCAATCCCAGATTAGCTCGAAATAGAAAAAAACAGCTGTTTCCGATTGCTTTTTTTTTTATTTCGTACAAAAAGGGAAATCCCCCTTATCCCTTCCTATACCCTGTTCCAAACGAAACCTAAATTCCTACATATAAATAAATAGCAATTATTAAGTGTGCCACTAAGTGGACCAGTATAAAAGTCAAATTACATTAATACCCCTTCTATATAAAAAAAAATCTCTACATTTGTATTTGACTAATTATTTAAAATTAATATATTACTAGTTTAAGATTCAACTAGTTCAATCGATTTTCAAATACATACTAGTTATATTTTAGTTTTAATATTCGGATAATATATATATATATATATATATATATATATATATATATATATATAAAATAATTTATATTTCAATCAAACGAACACGATCTACCCAACATATTATTGCTTTCGAAATTAAATTGAATAATTTTTGCTTTTTCGCTAACTAAAAATAACACTGCGGACGAAATATATCAATTATTAAAAGAATTAATGATATTATTTAGAGGTGAAGTTGAGAGAGTTTCTATTTATTTTTTATTTATATTTATTTATTTATATTTTAATTTGAGAGTGTGGTCATCTTAGACTGTAGTGACCCGAAAAATCACCATAGAAAATTGAGCGGGAACGCCGCTTATATCGGACGGTTGGGAGACGCTCATGTGGCCCCACGTAAATCCAACGGCCCACGTTTAAATGCCTAAATTCCATACAGCCTCATGCCTTATATATATATATATATATATATATATATATATATATATATATATATATATATATATATATATATATGAGGCTAAATTGCTGAAATATTTTTTATAATATATTGTTTTTTAATTTTGCCCTTTGTCTTTAAAAAATTTATATTTTACTCCCTTATAATTATGGAATTGTGCATTTACACCCCGCTGTCAGCATTTTGTTAATTAGCCGTCAATTTTTTCGGTAATATACCGAAAATACCCTTCAACCGCTTCTTCTCCCGATCGCTTCGAGTCGAGCTCCGTCGCTCCGTGAGGGATCCCGCCGCCGCCGTTGTCGGGAGCCCTCGGCGATCGTCGACGCAGTCACCGCCCTGGCCCTCCCCGACGACGGCACTCCAGGTCAGGCGCGGCCCAAGGCTGGTGGGGCGCCACGTGGTAGGCCCCCATAGGCCGCCGCGCCGCGCTTCACGCGTCCGCGCGGGGACGCGGCTCCCTGGGTACCCCCGACCTCTCCGACGGCGAGGGAGACGACGACAACGACGACAGGGTGGGGATGAAGAGGAGAGCTTCTCGGCGGGGGCGGGGACGGGGGCGGGGGCGGGGGCGGGGGCGGGGACGGGGGCGAAGTCGGAGGGGAGCATAGGAATAAGCACAGGGATAAGGAGGGCATTATCATCATTTTGCCTATTCTGTTAACTCCGTTGTCCCCTAAAAATAATTAAATAATTACGGAGCAAAATGTAGATTTTTTAAAGACAGGAAGGCAAAGTGAAAAAATGATATATTATAGAGAGATTTTTTGTAATTTACCCTATATATATATATAAAGTATAGCTTATATGCTTTCAAAAACACAAGACAATTCATACTTGTAAATTTTTTATCATTGAATTTGTATTGAAATTTATGTTTTTTACTTTATCTTTCTCTCCTTTTAGTTGACTTTACAAAAACACTAATCTCAATACAAATTCAATGTTAGAAAATTCACAAGTATGAATTGTCTTATACTTTTTAAAACATATAAGTTACACTATATATATATATATATATATATATATATATATATATATATATATATATATATATATATATATATATATATATATATATATATATATATTTGTAAAACTTTCACATCATTATTTTTAACGATCAAAATTTTGAATTATCAAATTCACGATCCATATCATTATAATTTAATTTATTTAAATTTCTTAAAATTTTAAATTTTGTTATATATATAAATATATAGAGCAGGAATTGTGTGTTTTTAAAAGCACAAAGGTTTGTATATTTTCAAATTATGGACTTCCAAATAGCTCTATTTGATTTGATATAAAATATTTAAAGTATCAAAAAAATAATTTTTTTATCTAAAAATTAAAATGACTCAAAATCAATGAATGAAAATAAAAATGTAATACTAAAATTTTAGATCAAAAATATTAATCTTATTTTATATAATATAATAAAAAAAATTCTATCAAAATTTTATATGATTTGAATATTTCTATACCGTTAAACTTGCAAACGGGTCACAACAACATTTAAATTTCATTGATCACGAGGCAAATAATATCAAAAAATCATGAAATTTATTTTATAGACATTTTAAATATTCTATATCAAGTTTAATAAAGCCGATCGTCCATTCGAAAGTCCCAACATCGAAAATAATTTAGAAACACAGAGGCCTCTATGCTTTTAAAAGTGCACAAGCCAAGCTCTAAATATATATATGTATTTAAATTTTTTGATATCTCACAGCAACACTTTTAAGTATCATTTTATATATAGGCTAAAATACAGAAAACTTGTAAATAATTTTTTTTTAATATTTTTTTTTGACTTTTAAAAATTTATATTTTACTCTCTTGGAATAGCAAAAAAATATTTTTAGAAGTTACATGTTAATGAAGAGAGTGAAATGACCATATTATCCTTGTTTCCTCTATAAAGAAAAAAAATTAATTTTTAATATATTTATGTAATTTTAAAGATATTTTTGATATAAATTATAAAAAATTTACGGAATATTGACGAAACAATAACGGAGGGAGCCAAATGTATCAACTTAAAATTTTGAAACAATAAAATATAAATTTTTAAAAATTAAAAAAAATAAAATAAATAAATATTTACAAAAAAAATTATGTAATTTAGCCTTTTATATATTTATTTAGTTATGATTTTTTCACTCAGGAAATTATTTTTTATATATTTATTTAGTTATAAAAAAATTTCAAAAAAAATATTTTAACATAATTATTTTAAAAAAAATATTTTCATACAAAATAAATATTTATTTTTAAAAAAAATATTTTTAAAATTTGCCAGTTGGCAACAGGGGGACTACAAATTCCGTGAATCCAGGCTGGGAAAGCGAAGCAACTTGGAGATTCGTGCAGCGGGATCAGGGAACCGTAGATGGACGGCTGAGATGCTCCCTTCGAAAGCGAGAGCGCGCCCGTGAGATGGCATTTTGGTAAATAACGAAAAATCCGAGGGCGTTTTGATAAACGTGCGGCGCTCGTATTGTTGGTGCTTTGTCGCGTGAGAAAGAGACGCGCATATTCCTTTTGCAATAAAGCTTGATATTTTTACGCCCTTTTTTTCATAAAAACACGCCAAAACGAGCTGCTTAGTCAAAGTAACGCGTACACGGCGGGGGTGTGTTTATCAACCGATAAATTCCGATTGGTTGCATGGGTCCACCATTTAGGTGGCAACAGCTAGTAAGTTATAAAACTTGTTTTGACGAAATTGCCCCCAACGGTTGCCGCGTCGTCGTCAGCATGACAAGAGCAAAATCGTCAATTAATTTAATTTTTTTTTTCCTCCTTAAATTTGTATTATAGTAATTCTCTCTTCTCTTTTATAATAATTTATTATTATTATTATTTTTTTGTCTCTTTAAAAACAAGGGTATATATAAATATACATTCAATTTTAGGTGTACATCTTACACCCCACTTATTTTAGGGTGGGGTGAATTTCATCCATCACTTCGAAGTGATGGGTGAAGAAAATCTTATCCTTGAATGGATAGGATGTAAGATTTACATCCAAAATTAGATATATGGATGGATAGCAAAGCCCTTATGGTGGATAAAAATTATGAACAACTTTATTTATAATGGTTGTAAATTAGCTTGAGAGCTAGAGAGAGAAAATAGAAGAGGAGGCAATATATATATATATATATATATATATATATATATATATATATATATAAATTAGGGTGGTTTGAAGGTGATGTGACATGATTGAGGATTCATAATAGTGTTTTATATTGGTTTGTAGATTTTGGATTACTTAAACTAATTTGGATTGATACTATATATCATGCTATCGTGAAAATTGCTTGGTTTATTTGTGGGTTATTTTTTAAAATGATTTTTTAAAAATTTGTATTTTTGAAAATGATCTTATAAAATTTATATTTCTAAAAATGACCTTATACTTGCCAACTGGGCGCCACGTATGCGCGCGGGCGTCAGCGGAGTTTGTGAGATGAAATTAGTTGAACACGCAGTCTCAACATGAATTAGTTGAACATGCGCACGCATTCTCAACATGCGTGTGCGTGTTTAGACATGCAGTGTCTAAACACGCATTCTCAATATGCGTGTTTAGACACGCATGTTGAGTTGGTGGTCAATCTTTTAACTTTAAAATTTAAAATAATTATTTATTTTAATAAATTTATTATAATTTATAGAAGAATATATAAAGTGTATTTAACTGACTTAAATCATAAAAATAAAAAAATTTGATAATAAGAATAAGATTTTAAAAGATAAATTTAGTTTAAGATAATAAGATTTGATAATAAGATTAAAATAAATTTGATAAAAATTCGATGCGTGTCTCGTCTAAACAGACATGTGGATAACCTTTTAATTTTAAAATTTAAAATAATTATTTATCTTAATAAATTTATTATAGTTTCTAGAAGAATATAAAGTGTATTTAACTGACTTAAATCATAAAAATTTAAAAAACTAAACACGCAGGTTCAAAATGCATGTTCAACTCAATGAGTCTCTTTCTCTGCTGACGTGGCGCCCAGTTGGCACCTATAGAATCATTTTTGTAATTATAAATTTTGTAAAATTATTTTTAGTAAAAATAAAAAATTTTAGAGGGTAATTAAAAAAAAAAAAAAAAACTCTTTATTTGTTTTTGCTGGAGTTTCTCTTAAATATTATTGCTCGAGTGAAATTATTCTAATAAACACTATATATAGCGAATCTTTTAATTATTTAGAGCTTTTTTTTTTTCTGGAACGTACAGTTGACCTGATTTGACTTTCTGACAAAATAAAATATTTATATATTATAAATATTATTTATTTTTGAAATGCTACTTTTGAATAAAGTAGAGAAGCTCGCTTAGAAACCAAGTCAAGCTAGCATCCAGTCGAAAAGCAAAGCTGAACTAATAACACTTTGAGCTTTGTTTTTAGTTTTTTTTTATGTTTAAGATGCAAATTATTAGTGTCGCATTAATTTAATCCCTAACTGAACAATACAACATGTCCAAATTAAAACACTTGTCATTATGAGTTAAAATTAGATTTAACTTTTTAATTTTTATTCCGTGACAATAAATTCAGAAAACTAATAAGTTAAGTTGGATGAACTCAATAAGTTGCGGTCCACAATAGAGCTAACATCCAACTGGGTTGAGTCCGGTCGAGATTCGTGAACTCTGCATTTATACGTTTTAAGTAAATTAATTGTATATTTCTAACAACTCGATCGAGTTTTTTGGATTATATGGTTAGCGCCAACGATCCGACACTTATAAACTCAACTTGTATATTTTTATTCTAATGTATATATCCTCAATCTTATTAAAGTTGACTAATTATATATCTAGTGGGAAAAAAAAAATGACCAAGCTTGTATTGTGCAAGATAAGGATGATTAATTTGTCCATGGCATCTCATAATATATATATATATATATATATATATATATATATATATATATATATATATATATATATATATATATATATATATATTGGAATAAAATTTAAAATTTTAAAATTTTCAATAAATTATTTTATTATTAATTTAATTTATTTTTTAAAATTTATTTATTAACTTTATTTTTATTTATTATCATTTAATAGTTATTAATTTCCTAATTAATTTTGGACGTTATTTTGCACTCAATGTGGGCTTTTAATTGCTCTCTTTATGGTGATGTGAATGTTGGGCAACATTCACCTTACATCTATATATATATAGTGTTGTATACATGTTTACATATATACACACACTTATACACATACACAAGTAAGAGAAATAAAAAAATAAA